>OX463782.1:25580532-25694572 GCA_949825025.1 Siphlonurus alternatus | reverse complement strand
CATTTTACATTTTATACGTATTAAACTAGTATACGTGAAAAACAATAATGTATGCTTGCAATATGTACTCGTATTTATGATCAGCGTATATCATATATAGCTGCAAACATGTTTGATCTGAAGATATTATACGACAAAAGAGATTAATAATGGAGTACAGACCTCAAAATTTTTTATTGCAGAAATGGATAGAGGGTGCGAAGTTATGCTACTCTGATTTTTTTCAGATTTTTTAGGGACCGGGAAGTATTGCTAAAAAGTTTTGGCGAGGTCGGGTTCGAATCCACGTCCCTTTTGGGTCCTATCTTTTATTAAGAGGGGCGGCAGGAGGCGGTACTTTTTCTGTACTTTCAATAATTTTTTAAAAATATTTGCCGGTCTCTAAAAAATCTGAAAAAAATCAGAGTAGCATAACTTTGCACCCTCTATCCATTTCTGCAATAAAAATTTTTGAGGTCGGAACTCCATTAATAAGGATCAATCCAGCGTCTATATATATATATATATATATATATATATATATATATATATATATATATATATATATATAATATTAATATGTTAAACTCAAAAAGTCTCACCCTGCACGGCCGGGGCCAGGCACAGGACGGCGAGCAGCCCGCAGGCGATAATCACAGCGACTCTCCCCATCGTTAATTGCGGCTGTCACTGATGCAGGCGATGTCGCGATCTCGCCACGGTGACGCGATTATCTTATCAGACGCGCTAATCTCCGATCTCGCATTGCACCACAGATATGTGACAGAGGGCTAGCTAGAAATATTCTGCGCTTAAAGCAAGCTTTTTGTTTTTTTTTCTATAGTACAATTTCTGCACGTATATTATA
Source organism: Siphlonurus alternatus (assembly GCA_949825025.1). NCBI lineage: Eukaryota > Metazoa > Arthropoda > Insecta > Ephemeroptera > Siphlonuridae > Siphlonurus > Siphlonurus alternatus. Next base: position 25,693,725 of record OX463782.1, on the reverse strand, counting down.
ATTAACAATTATAAGCATAATATATATAATGTACAATTACTTCCTTATTTTATTATTGTTAAAAGCTGAGTTTTAAATTTATAAATAATTATTACAACACGTACAAGGTTATAATATGATTCATTCATATAGTTTTAATATTTTTCATGAGTATAATATAAACTGCAATGTTTATTATGTATACAATGGAGTATCGACCTCAATTTTTTTATTGCAGAAATGGATAGAGCGTGCAAATTAATTAAGTTATGCTACCCTGATTTTTTCCGATTTTTTCAGATTTTTTAGAGCCCGGGAAGTATTTTTAAAAAATTATTGAAAGTCCTTTTTGTGACGTCACGCGGCGGCAAGTCCTACCTTTTTCTTAAAGGAGGGGAACCGCTTCAGCTTTTATATTTTTAATGTTTTATAAATAAATGTCAAACTTACTTGTGCACCAAAAAAATAGTCACCACCTCCCTCCTTCCACCATTTCAGCAGTTGATTTTCAAAAAGTGCGCCAAAGAAAATTGGGGCTTATGACGTAAAGCGCCATGATAGGTCAAGCGCAACCAATCGTTGATCTTGACGTCATATGCCCCAATTTTCTTCGGCGCGCTTTTTAAATGTCAGCTGCTATACTGGTAGAAGGAGGAGGGTGTGGTGACTATTTTTTTGGTGCACAAGTAATTTTGACATTATTTATGAAACATTAAAATTATAAAAGCTGAAGCGGTTCCCCTCCTTTAAGGAGCGGCGTCGCGTGACGTCACAAAAAGAACTTTCAATAATTTTTTAAAAATAGTTCCCGCGGGCTCTAAAAAATTGAAAAAAATCAGGGTAGCATAACTTTGCACCCTCTATCCATTTCTGCAATAAAAAAATTGAGGTCGATACTCCATAGTCCAAAAAGTTAATTTAAATTATTTAATATATATGAATATATTAAATAATTTAAATTAAATTTTACCTTTGCCAGTGTTCGATGTAATCCTTTATCTGCATGTATAGTACCCGCTGTGATAATCACTTTAATAATAATCACATGATACACTATACATTATAAAGATTCAAAGCATTACATCAAAAGCCGGCAAAGGTATAAAAGTCCGAAAAGTTAATTTAAGTCATATATAATATATATACAGATACAGTATATTGTATAACTTGAATACCCTTTGCATGCAAAAGTTATTTACTTAAGTTTTATCTTTATATATCTTCATTGCTGCATTGTCAATGCAGTAAAAAATGAAAGAAATTATGTAAATAAATAACAAATATTTAGTGTTAATTTTTTATATATTTTTTATTTTTATGAAAAAGAAAAATTAATTATCAACAAAGTGACAAATAATTAGATTTTACATTCATCAGTATTAATTATACAAACATACTTTTGCATGTGGCAATTGTAACAATTAAATAGGCTTTTAGAAAACTTTAAATTTTAAACACTTTTATACCAGTATGTATATAATTTTTAATAAGTAATGAAGCATGATATAAAATTAAAAAGCATAACATGTCGCATAATGTATGTTATTATTATTACACAGATCTACATTCAATTTTTAATTGATTACTAAATCAAAAGCTCAATAAATGTTTATATCAGTATAAATGTCTTTAAAGAAGAAAAAAGATCAAGTCAGATAAATCTGATGTTATATAATGTTGATATATTTTATTAATGAATTATAATAACAAAAATATTAATTTTTCGTGTATGTTTTTTGTTATTTGGTCACAATAAACAATAATTTATAGTTGCATTTTTTTATTTCAAAATTAGATAGAAAATTTACATAAAATTATGCTTTTCTGAATTTTTCCAGATTTTTTGGAATGTGGGAACACTGGGAACTAATTAAAAAAAACATTTAAAATATCTGAATTAGGGTGGTACTACCTGATGGGACAACCATGACATCATTTTCTCGCGCTGTGATTAGCTATTGATGACGTCACGGTTGTCTGATCAGGTAGTACCACCAGGCTAATTCAGATATTTTAAATATTATTTTAAAATTAGTTCCCGCCATGATGTAAAAAGACATCATGGTTCCCGCACTCCAAAAAATTCAGAAAAGCATAATTTTATGTACAGTGTATTTTCTAATTAAGAAATAAAAAAATGCAAACATTACTGTCTATTCTGGTGTAAATACCGTCCACTTAATGCATATTATTAATTTTCCCACAGCAACTTGATTAAATATTCATCATTACGTTCACTACATTTTCCCCACTTTCCTGATATAAAAATTCAAAGGTTACCAGATTTATCAATACAAAACAATAAAATTTTCTGCTAGTACTTACAAGTTTCAATTATCCATTATGATCATTAACTCAACACAAAAATTATTACTCACAGTAGGACCTACCAATTACAAATCAATCTTGATATATATGATATAAAAGAATTAAACTAAAAATAAATAGCTGCATACATTTTAAAAGCTTCATTTCAAATCACTTTTTTAAGTAGTAAATTTGCTACTTAAAAAAAATCTTGCAATTTTTCAAATTTATCCATTTTACCTTCATTCAGCTTCAATGTCCCCCCCCCCCTTTTTCTTTTGTCTTCATACTGTTTAGAGTTTATCTCAATAGCAAAAATTTAATAAGATGAAAAACAAAAATAAATCAAATTAAAGGACAGACAACTAGTGTAAATAAATAGACCTTACAAATTAGCTCTGAATACTGTTCCTCAAGAGTGCATACAAAGCTGTACATAAATTTTTGTTTTGGAGCAACAAGACTCATTTGGTTATTAAATAAAGTTACATTTTAAGGTTTTGCTTGCTAGGCTGGAGGTCCCGAATCCTTGATGTTGGTCTTGAAGATGTGGTGGTAGTTGGGCAACACCTTGGTCAGGAAGTCAATCTGCAGCGTCTGCGCCTGTAACATCATGCATGTTTAACAAACTAGAAATATACCACCCTAAAATATTATTATTAAACTAGATGGATAAAGCCTTAACTCAAGTGGCACTTCAATCATATTTAAAGTTTTTTTTTCTACTTGAGGTTAAAGTGTTAAAAATATATGCAGTACAGACATTATTTTTGCTCCTAATTTGTAATAAAGAAGAATTAATTATGTAATTATAATTGTGCTACAAACACCTTATTTGAAACTCTGTATTACAGCAAGCAAAATATTGTGATATTGTTTTCTTATGCCACAAACAAGAAAGAAGTAAAGAAGATGCTTGTAGGAGCAGACATGAATTACATATTTAAGAATGAAAATTTACATATTTAAGAATGAAAATTTTTCTTATCACAATACACATGGAGAAACAGTTCAGTCATTTATTGTATCTAGCCCCATGCTGACCACCTGCTTGTCATGTTGGTAGTACTTACTGGAGGCCGGTCTCCCTGAACCCTCCGGTTGCAGTTGTCTCCATACACCACAGTGTTTTCAGGAATGCGCTCTTCGCTCACCACACAGCAGCGAGCACCAACAATGCAACCGTTGGTGAGTTCTACTCGTCTGCCCACCTTGCCTGAAGAACATCCAGGGCGTGATTACCACAGCGCTTCAATCATTAAATATTATACATTGCATGATACAGTACTGTATCTTGTGTTTTTTGTATGAAATATTACACAGGTATCAAACTTTTCAATTAAAGAGGTAGAGTATTAAATACTATATTTGAATATCACTGATTGAGCTGAGAAAATTGAGAGGTTACATATATTTCACAATCAATTTATTTATATTCTAATTCTCACACTGGTATGTTGGAGCAGTAATGATTTATGTTGCTATTTTTACTTTTGCATTAGTAAGTGAATTAAAATACTGTTCTGAAGTTTCTAAATTATGGAGCAGAGACGTTGAGATATGCAGTAGCTTACATTTGGATTCGAGCACGTTATGATCTCCAATCTTGAGGGCCTCGGAACAACAGTCTACCTCAAAGACATTGTTGTTGCCGATGATCATGACAGTAGCATTGCCAGTCTTGTCTTGGGTTGGATGGAGCCTACAATAAAGTATTGTAAACATTAGGTCAAATTATTTAGTCACTTATTTGACAACCAGTAATAGAGCATACATGATGAGACAGAAGGTTAATTTCTATACAGTGCAAAAAATATTGGTATCGACTGGCAAAATAGGAAATAGTTAAGAGTCTGAGTGAGAAGTGGCACTAACAGTCACTACAGATTATTTCACATCCCCTATTGTGTGTGCGGAGAATAAAAGAATGGAGGGGAAATGCGCCTCTCTTATATAGGAGCTGAAAATGACGTCTTGATCAATGTTTTTGTTCTGAATAAGAGTTGGCTTTTTTACTCTATTCTTTAAAGCACTGTCCAGAACTGTTCGGATTCAGAAACGGTAAAGCTTTCGACCAATCAAAAAATTCAAATTCCCTTAGCTTTTTCTATAGTAAACAAAAAAATTAACTTTCTGATTGGTTAAAAGCTTTTCCACTTCCGTTTCTGGACAGGGCTTAATATTGGGATACACCAATATAAAAAAATTTAGTCTCCGTACAGTACGTACCTATTTATAATCTGAACTTGCTCTTCAATTAGATTATTTTCTCCAATTATGATAGGTCCCGCCTCAGCAATTATTTGGGCACGAGGGTGTATCACAGTGTTACTGCCGACAGTGATGTCGCCTTTCAATTCACATTCTGTGCAAACCACAGCACCTGGGTAGATCTTTACACTGTAAAAAGAGAATAGGTCAATAGGGAGAATAGTTGAATTAATACAGTTAAAATTTTAACATGTAAATTGTATCCTTCAAGTCCAGCAGTAACATGGCAAGTCAGACAGACAACGTAGATGCTTACAATTATTCTTACATTTAGCTGCGTGCAGTTACAATTATAACCAGGTAAATGATGAACTCTGGTGTACTGTACAGTAGTGCTGACCTTAGCAGCACTTCAGCCAAGCTCTTCATTTATGCATACTGTCGTCTTGGGCTGGGTGATAAGGCAAACATTGCAGGTTGCCTACTTCATTGCACGCTGCTGACGATATGTATACTGAGGTATGCATATAATTTGCATAGTCTGAATGTATAATCATTATCAAACTACTGTACAGTATGTAAGCATATGCATACTGTACCACTGTAATCGGTAAATATGCATACACAGCCAAGTCTGCCAAGGCAAGAGTGCCTTCAGTTTATACATACATGCGCCTGGAAATATATGGTCAAATGGTACATACATGCATACTGTACGTACAGTATCATACTTTTTAACTATTTTTAACTGCACAACTGTCCTGTAAAGTAGGTTTATGTTGGATTTATCATGCTAGTGAAAAAACAAGCAAACTTACTTAGTGTTCATGATTTAAATAACCGCAACTTAAACTTCGACAACTTGATGCATAGAGTTAATATTAAATGATGAAATGACTTGATGAAATATTAACTCTATGGATGAAATGAATACACAAGTTGATGGCTGCCAGCTGATTTTAGAATTCCCCCTCCGACCTCCGAGGCGCTCCGAGGTTCCTCGCATTTTGAATGCGCATGTGCAAGTGTGCAATCCAGTGTTTTCATCAATTAGTTCAAAATTTTGCTACTAGAGAGCAGAAGCTGCTAAAATTGATTTTTTCTCCCCACTTCGGAAATTTTCCACGAAGCACGAAAACGGTAGTCTGACTGCTAGCAGACATTTGTGACAAATTTTGCCCAATCAAAAGCGAGGGAGGAGCTACGTTTGTGGAACAGCTTATTCCCCTGTTCTCAAACTTCCCGCAGCACAGACCGCCTGGCACGAGTGAAATAATATATAGAATAATATATACTGCTGAAATGAGATAATTTAATTTCAAATGAATTAACAACTAATATATTTATTTTATGTTATAATAGTGTAAATAATTATGTTATAATTAAAATAAAAATATTCTACAATATCTAGTATTTAATTATTTATATATCATTAATAAATTTATATATAAATAATATATAAATCATTAAAATCATAAATAATTATATATATACATATATATAATGCAAAATATATAGTAGCTTATTTATAATATATATACTTAAATATATTACAATGTATTCTACAAATATATATATATATATATATATATATATATATATATATATATATATATATATATATATATATATATATATATATATATATATATATATATATATATATATATATATATATATATATATATATATATATATATATATATATATGTTTTAATTACTATACCAAAAGCCAAATTGAGGCAGCTAGAGAAGCCGAGAAAAATGACCAAAACTAGTTTTGAGCATCTAACGACTGGTATATAAATATAATATGCTAGTAAAAATTAAGTTCTTGTTTTATCGAGCATCGGGTATCATGAGCAAAATAAAAATCGAAATAATATAATATTTCGGGTTTTGCTCAATACTATTATAGTTTTGCGCTCAAGTAGAAATGAGCAAAACCCAATGAAGACTTTCATTTCGGCTTTTGCTCATTTCCATCTGAACATAATTATTATTAAACTCTATTTCCGCGCATCGCGGTATTTCAAAAAATTATTATTAATTTGAGGTACATCGTGCCACAGACTTAATAATGTATATATATTTATATCGATAGTATACTTGGGGTGTACGTTAATTGTTTATTTATATAATAAATATGTTACATATATACCATAATTTTTTTACTTTATTACTTAAAGTAGAGTGAGCGAGTTCATTTTTTTTAATATTTTATTATTTAAAAATAGTTTAGGCTGCCCTCTATTGAGAAATGAAAACCAAAAAATTATTCCATCTCAAATAGTTTCACCACAAAAAATTCCCAAAGTCGGTGTTTCGGAGGCCTTTAACGTGCAGCCTTATGGAATATGGAACATAAAACCGCGTTTTACTCCAACATTTTCTGAACTATGGTACCATTTAAAAAATACTTACGTAATCTATGATGAATTCTTTAATGAATTTTCAAATAAAAAAAAAATTCACGGGGTCATTTTCTTGGATAAAAATCATGAAAATCCTTAATTATGGGAATTAACCCGCAAAAACTTAAAGATTTTTTTCTGAAAAAATGGCTCCGTATTTTTTTTTTTTTTCATTTAAAAATCCATTAAAGAATTCATCATACATTACGTAAGTATTTTTTAAATGGTACCATAGTTCAGAAAATGTTGGAGTAAAACGCGGTTTTATGTTCCATAAGGCTGCACGTTAAAGGCCTCCGAAACACCAATTTTGGGAATATTTGTGATGAAACTATTTGAGATGGAATTTTTTGGTTTTCATTTCTCAATAGAGGGCAGCTTAAACTATTTTTAGAAAATAAAATATTAAAAAAAAATGCAATCGCTCACTCTACTTTAAATTCTCATTATTTTTGAGCAAAGATACCCTGAAATTATACAACTTATTGTGAATACATATATAATAATTTATGTTAACCTGCAGCAAAATTGATGACTGCAACAATTAATTTAACGTATTTTTTTCAACTACATTATTTTATTTAAAAGATATGAAATAATTATAATTGCAAAAATCCAGCATTCAGATGCAAATCAACGAACATATTATCACCATACATCCCATACATATATATGTATATATATTAATTATATTCAGTACACATATTAAATATTTGATGAGTTCCATGCATGCCGATGACAAACTTCAACTGATGCTGGGGAGGCATTGCTGCCAGAACGGGGGCGGCCACGGCCTTACAATTCATCCCGACATTTGCCTGCGACTGAAGGAAACGTGGAAACCTCAGTCAGGATGGACGCTACAGCTTTTGTCAGTGAGCCTGATTGAAGTGCAATGGTCCAAAGCCAGGGGAATCACATTGTGGAAAAGCGCAACGATTTACCCCTGGGTGGACAACGTGTTTTTTGTTGAAAATGGTCACCCATCCAACTATAACCATGCCACGCTCGGCGTTGCTGACTTCGGTGATCTGACAAGACCCGGTCAAGCGCACTGCGGCACACATCCACTATTATATAATTATATATCAATATAAACATAAATATATAATGTTATTTTTTATATCTTGATTAACAATTAACAAAAGTGACATCTCTGATGCATGACTTTATTGACTTGCAATTATTTTACTGTAAATAAAATTATATTATTTTGCGCACTGCATGGTTTTGATACTATATAAATATATATATATAACAGTTTATACCATATATAATAAGTTAATTACACAAAAAAAAATAATAACGATCACCTTTTTATGCACATTTGAATACTGTATTTTGTTATGTTCCTTTAACCTAAACCTCAATCTTTAGAGATATATATGTATAGTATAGCTTAATTAGCTAAAAAGAAAAATTAAAATAAACAAAATAAACTTCTTTCGATAATTCAAGAATAATCGAGTATACATGAGTAATATATTCTGATTTATATAATGTATTATGATCACAGATTGTAATTTCAGGGCATCTTTACTAAATGAATGATGAGAAATATTATTTAATATGATATACGTTACTTTAAAAAAAGTAGAAACCGTAAAGAATATAATAAATTAAATAAATAATAAGTCATATAAAAATTATGGTAAAAAAAAAACAAGAACACAATATATATATACAATGTCATACTATTTCAAGGATTATGTACAGTCCTTGATACTAGTTAGAATGAGGCATGTGTTGTACCACATGAAATTAACATGTATCAATATTTTAAATAAATTTAGCTGTGGGAAATGCGCAGAACAATTTTTGCTTAAATTTTGCTCAAAAGCCGAAATAAAATCTCATTTCGGGTTCTTTGGTCAAACCGCAATTCGCAGAACTATAGTTTTGTTAAGATGGAAATGAGCAAAAGCCGAAATTAAAGTCATCCTCATCGGCAGTTTGCTCATTTCGACTATTAAGGCATTAAAAATAGTTTTGAGCATCGAGCTTTAATTGAGCAAACCCCGAAATATTACATTATTTCAGGTTTTGCTTATAACCCGATGCCATGCTTATAAAACTAGTTTTTCTTATTATTTTCTGCTTTTGCCCGAATTCGGCTTTTATTGGTAACTGCATTAATAGTTATTATAAAATTCACGTTATTTATTTTTTCTCAAATCAATAAATTAAAGGAAATAATAATTGATCAAATTTTCAGTATCTACGTCTTTTAATTAATGTTTAATATAATATTACTATGCAATAAGCCTCACAGAAAATGATGCTAATGTAATTTTCACGGGCGATTTTAACTGTAGAATTGACCTTTCAAATGTCCCGAAACATCTACGAAACAAGACAGATATTCTATTAGACATTTTAAATTCAAATGGCTACTTACTCTCTAATAGCCCCCTAGAAAAAACTTTTGTAAACGCAAATGGTTCAAGTACAATCGACCTGCTTTTTTATAAACCTAAAAATTTTATATTAATAAAACATGTCATTATTTCTGAGACAAACTCGTCACTGTTAAAGAGTCATCTACCCGGTGAAATTATTTTAAAATTTACCCCTAGCAATCCTCCCAATAAAAAACTTTTTTACAGATCAAATTATTCAAACAAAATTGATATTAGAAATTATAATGACCAAATTTATACTTATGGTGATACCATAATTACTCATATCAATAATAAAGATGTAAATAGTCTAAATACTTTAATTACTAATGTCATTCTACATTCTACTATTGCAAAGAAAAATAATAAAAGAGTATCTAAACCCTGGTTTAATAGCGAATGTTATCTATCAAGGCAAGATCTTCTATCAAAATTTCATGCCAGCAAATTATATTTATTCAAAAACCCAAATTTGCATGAGCAATTTATTCAGGCAAGAAGCTGTTATAAGGCTTTATTGAAGCAGAAAGAATTAGAATTTAAAATTAAATCGGAAGATAAAATGATTAAAGACGCAGAGCTAGAACCATACACATATCTTAGGAAAGATAGACCACCAACTAAGTCATGCCCAATTAACATAGACAAATGGGAAAACCATTTTACAAATATCTTAAATACAAATAAATTACAATCCGACCAAACTCTCAATCTTTTATCATTAACAAGAGACTATAATTGTAACTCAAATTATATTCTTCTTAATGAATTTGAAGTCTATAATTGTATGCAAAGCCTAAAAAACAATAAAGCTTCGAGCCCAGATTTTATTACGAATGAACATTTGAAGCTAGTAAGCAAGTCGTTAACCCCAACAATCACCAATATGTTTAACCTCTGTATTGAAACGGCTACAATTCCGGAATTGTGGCGGATCGCCTACCTAATGGTATTATACAAAGGGAAGGGTAACATTATGTCACCCGACTCATACAGAGGTATTATCCATGGTGATACTATGTACAAACTCTTCTCGAGATTAATTGCAAACAGGCTTTTTGATTCCACCCACTATCTTATTCCAAAAGAGCAATACGGCTTTATGCCAGGATGTTCCACAATACAAGCTGTATCCACAGTATATAATCAAATTAAACTAGCATTGGAGAAGCCAAAGGGTCATTTGTATATTGCTTTTGTAGACTTCAGAAAAGCTTTTGATTCGGTCAATAGGAATTTGCTCATTGAAAAGCTGAAGTCACTTAAAGTAATTCCTTCTGAAATTTTGAATATCTTAGCTGTTATTCTAAATATCAATTATGTATGTGTTCAAGATCGCTTATCATGTTCTAGTAATATTATTCAATCTAACGGAGTTTTGCAAGGAGACCCGAGCAGCTCTCTTCTTTTCAATCTTTTTACTGCAGATATAACTGAGATTACAAAATATATAAACTGTGAAAATGAAAATGATCAAGTCGTACTAAATTTATATGCAGATGATCTTGCTATTATTTCAAAGAGCAAAGTCAAGCTACAAAAAGCGCTAAATAATCTATCCATCTGGGCCAAAACAAATGGTCTAGAAATTAACACAGAGAAAACCAAGGTTGTTAAGTTTAGAAGAGGCGGACCGTTATGCAAAAACGATGAAATTTATTGTGACGGTCAAAAGATTGAATTTCTAAATTCATTTAAATATCTTGGCATAATACTTCAAATGACAGCCCACGAGAAAATAAGAGTGAAAGCTCACAACAAATTCACTCGCACATATTGACTCCAATTAACCTAAATTTCGCCCCTTTTTGGAGTCAATATGCGCGAGCGAATTAACGTGTATTGATGCACTTTGGCGTTGTTTGGTACTTTATATTGACGCATTTTCACGTATATTGATGAATATTGACGAGTATTGACGTGAATGCCTGCCGAAATACTTCGCTCGACTTCACGCACTTTCAGGTATATTGACTCGCGCATATTGACTCCAATTCACCTAAATTTCGCCCCTTTTTAGAGTCAATATGCGCAAGTGAATTAACGTGTATTGATGCACTTTGGCGATGTTTGGTACTTTATATTGACGCATTTTCACGTATTTTGATTAATATTGACGAGTATTGACGTAAATGCCTGCCGAAATACTTCGCTCGACTTGACGCACTTTCAGGTATATTGGCTCGCGCATATGGACTCCAATTCACCTAAATTTCGCCCCTTTTCTGAGTCAATATGCGCGAGTGAATTTGATATCATATATTGGCACATTTTCATGTAATTTGATTAATATTAACAAATATTGACGTAAATGCCCGCCACCAAAATACTTCGCTCGAATTCACACACTTTCAGGTATACTGGCTCGCACATTTTGACGCCTTTTCGTGAACTTTCACACTTTCATTGATTAATTTTTTTCCTAAAGTCCATTCATTCAAATTCACTTATTTTGACGCTTTTTCAGGAACTTTCACGCTTTTATCAACCATAATTTTTTTACAAAGTCCATTCATTCAAATTCACTCATTTTGACGCTTTTTCACGAACTTTCACGCTTTTATCAACCATAATTTTTTACAATGTCCAGTCATTCAAATTCACTCATTTTGACGCTTTTTCACGAACTTTCACACTTTTATCAATCATTATTTTTTACAAAGTTCAGTCCTTCAAATTCACTCATTTTGACGCTTTTTCATGAACTTTCACGCTTTTATCAACCATATTATTTTACAAAGTCCAGTCATTCAAATTTAATATTTTTCAAACCTTTTCACGAAATTTCATACATTTAACAAGTAATTTTTTCACAAAGTCTATACATGCAAAATTCATTCATTCCCACGAATTTTCACACCATCATTTACCAAATTTTTACACATGGTCTCATGCATTTTTCGTCGCAGGCTAGCTCACCAAACCATTGGAAGTGAATGCAGTCCCATGGCTTCAGTCCATGGATACCTGAAATGTACGAAAAATCCACAAAGAAACGCGCGCAAATTTTTACGTACAGTAATAAAGATTGTTCTAATTTGTCAAACATCGAAAGCAAAATAAAAACAATAATTTTTACAAACAGAAATATAGGCCGGTATACAGATATACATCAGCTAGTAAAATGAGAGGCTTATAAAAAAAAACTTACTAGGCTGACTATAATAGCAGTATAAGGTTTTCACTACTTTTTAATGATTCCTTTGAATAATTTAACTATTAAAGGAATTATTTTTATACTTCGCCATAATTAAATAAATTAAGAACTGTTTTTACTTATCTGATAGAACTTCTCGTCGTGGCTTATTAATCTTCGACATTTTATGCGACTCCAAATCTGACATTTTGAAAACTCGACCGGCAAAAATGCAAAATTGAATTTTCTCTTTTTACATCATAAAAAGTGCGAAAAAATGGCAAATATTAACACTGGACAAACGAATGGTAACCTAACTTCATTGTAATTAACTATTTAATGTTCAGGAATAGGTAAAACTTCACTTAAACACCTCATAAATCACCATACACACACGTGGAGCTTTCTATAACCTCTCGGCGTCAGCCATCTTGTGTTACTACCAACCGCCAAGTCACATGACTTCCGGTCATGTGACCAGATTTGTAGAACATTTTTTTCATGAAGTCCCCTCATGCATATTCACGCATTTTCACACTTTTCCACGCACTTTCACCCATTTGTCGACCAACATTTTTCATTAAGTCCCTTCATGCATATCCACGCATTTTCACACTTTTTCACGCATTTTCACCCATTTGTTGACCTTTTTTTTTAATAAAGACCACTAATGTATTTTCACGCATTTTCACACATTTTTACGCACTTCGACCATTTGTCGACTAATTTTTTTCCTAAGTCCCCTCACATGAATAACATTTTTTCACGCCTTGTTCCATGACGTCACTTGCTGGTCATGGGACGTCAAATTTCCTACTGAGAGATGCTGAAAACATGTTAAAATACATTAATATACACTAAAGGATGTTGTTAAAAAAAATTGTCGAACAAATAGTTCAAAGTGCGTGAAAATGTGTGAAAATGCGTGAAAAAACATTAGGGGTCTTTACTAAAAAAAATGGTCAACAAATGGGTGAAAGTGTGTGAAAATATGTCAAAATGTGTCAATTTGCATGAAGGGGACTTTATAAAAAAAAAAGGTCAGCAAATTGATGAAAATACGTCAAAATATGTCAATTTGCATGAGGGGACTTTATGAAAAAAAAAGTCCAACAAATTGGTGAAAATGCGTCAAAATGTGTCAAAATGTGTCAATTTGCATGAGGGAACTTTATGAAAAAAAAAGGGTCAACTAATTGGTGAAAATGCGTCAAAATATGTCAAAATGTGCCAATTTGCATGAGGGGACTTTATGAAAAAAAATGGTCAGCAAATTGGTGAAAATGCGTCAAAATATGTCAATTTGCATGAGGGGACTTTATGAAAAAAATTGGTTGACAAACAGGTGAATGTGCATGAAAAAGTTTCAAACTGAGTGAACGTACTTTGCATCAAACTGGCTGAAAGTGCGTCAGTATACATGAACTGACTTTATAAAAAATGTTGGATCATAATTGGATGAAACTGCGTGAAAATTCATGAAAATGGGCGAGTGGAATCAACTCAATTTGCATCAATAGAGGTGAAGTTGATACTAAATTAAAAATACGTCAGTTTATGTGAAAATGCGTGGAGTTGCTCTTGTCAACTATGTGAATATTAATCAGTATATGTCAATATGGATGGGTGAAATTGCTTGAAATACACTTATTTTGTTAAATTATTAAAAATTTGTTAAAATGCGTGAATGACGCATCAATCTGCATGAGAGAGTCGTCAATCGGCTTCAACATGTGGGAAAATGTGTGAATTTTTCACTCGTATTCACAATTTATTCGCATTTATTTTCTCGTGGGAGGGCATTCTTTTTCTAAACATATAACAGAAAGATGTAAGAACGCTATCACTGTTATGTACACTATCTCAGGGCTGTCTGGTCTATCCGTCAAAACAGGGCTCAAACTATTCAATTTAAAAGTCGCCCCTGTGGCTACTTATGGTATTGAAATTGTATGGCCTCATTTATCTGTATCCGATTTTGATAAATTAGAATCAGTAAAAGCCATGTTTGTTAAAAGATTACTGTGTCTGTCAAAATTTACCGAAACTAGACTGGCCTATAAACTGATAGATTCCAATTATTTTATTACAGAAATCAAAGAAATGTTTAAACTTCCAACGACAGATCAATATTCCAATTTTATAGCTGTCAGGAATCAAAAAGCTCAGGATATTAATCCTGAGTTTTACAGCACTGATGCTATGACATGTAAACATTGGTGTCTGCCCCAATTGGATAGATCCAATGTTAGAAATGTTTTAACTCGCCAGGCTGTTCACGGCTTCCACCATCTAATTTGTAAATCTTCTGGTTATCATAAAGCTGAACAATCTTGTGTATGTAAATTATGTAATGAATATTGTAGCCAATATCATTTAAATATCTGTAAATCTAGAATTAAGCCTATTAGCGATTATGCCAGGGGAGATTTCATATAGTCTATAGATTTTGAATAGCAATGAAGCAATAAGTTTTTTATTCTATCTATTTTCTAGGGCTGTAAATTTTAACCGGTTGATTAACCGTCCGGTTAAAACTTCACGGTTAATCGTTTTCATAAAATACTGTTACTCGAGGTTACGGTTAATTTAACCATTTAACCGAACTTAGATTAAAATTGAAAATTAACCGATAGTCAATTTTAACCGTTTCTAGCCGTGTCATAATTTTAAGCACTTTAAACCGCGGTTAATTCTTTTTATGAATTTTTAAAAATGCAAAAAAATTAATTGACACGTGAATTCCATTCGGGATAAATAAAGCATTTGACAATCCTCTCAAACATAACAATTTATTATTTATAAATATCATTTACTTATAATATTTTTGACAATTTAATTTGAATTATTGTTCAACTTCCGTTTTTAGTTCATGAACTAAAAACATATTTTATGATTTTTATGAACTATAACAAAGGAAAAAAAGAATTCGGGTGTCATTCACAAAAAATATAAAATATAATGTATATATTAGGAGAACACAGTTCGGAAAAGAAATTAATTTTTCAATTCGTCCCTCTCCCCTCCGACTCCCCCCCCCCCCTGCCCGAATATAGAATGCAATTGTGACACTGTGAAAAGTAAGCATATTCAATAATGCATGTTAAATAAACAATATCAATGTTGACAACATTAATTAATTAATTAAAGATATTTATGCTATACTTTATAATGTTATTCTATTATCTATTATACTTTATAATAATAAAAACCATTAAATGTTATTTTAATTTTAATGTTTTGAAATTAATGTATGATATTGATAAAAGGAAAAAGAATATTCTATATTCAATTATGTATGCAATAGTAATGGGGTATTTGCATTATATATATCTTAATTTAACGTGATAATTTCTAAAAAAAAATAACCGATGGCGCAGAATTAACCGTTTCGGTTAAATTAACCGATCAAATAAATTCAAATAATTAACCGATCGAATAAAATTAACCGAAAACCGATATCGATTAGACGGTTTTTTTTAATCGATCAAACATTTTTAGAATTCTGGGCGGTTTTTAATCGAACTTCGGTTTGATTAAAAACCGGTTAAAAGTTGACGGTCACCGGTTAAACATTTTTCTCGGTTATTTACAGCCCTACTATTTTCTATGTCATATTTTGTCTTATATATGTGATTATATATATGATATATTATTATTATGATGTAACAGGCTGTTAGTATCATCTGTTATTTTATTTTATATTGTTTTATTATCATTTTCTATTGTTCTATTATTCTGTAACTATTATATATGTTTTGTATGTATGTTTTATGTGTTCTATTGTAATGTTTTTCTATAATGTATGTTTCTAGTGCTGTTAATATGTACACTTTCTGTGTTTAATAAAAGACTAATAATAATATTACCAATATCAAGTTTGGGAATCTACCAGACTACCAGAAAAAATCATTCTTACGTCCATGGCATGGAATATATAGCAGTATTGAACGTTGGATTTATAATCTGTTACTGAGAACGGCTCGCACACAGATTCTGTTAAAGTAAACATTTTTTTTCCCCCGCTTCATAAATATCATATATATTACCCAGCTAACACGCAGAAGCTGGCCAAGACCTGGCCAGATTCTGGCATGCCAGAGATGCAAATCTTCGCGCGAAACCTGGTGCGCGAAACTTTCGCGAAACTTTCGCGCGAATATTCGCGAAACTTCGCGAAAATTTCGCGAAATTTAAAAAATGACTGTCGCAATGCGATTTTTCATATATTCATCAAAAAATTAAGAAAACAAGATAAAATGGCCCCTTTCATGACCTGTCTATCCTCGAATGTGTTAAATGATTTTAAAAATAATTAAAAGTAATTTTTAAAATTAATAAAAAAGAAATAAATTTTTTTATATCTAATAAATTAAATTGAACTCTTTTTAAATTCATTTATGCAATTAAACCTGTCATTAAAGCAATATTAGGAAGAAAACTGCGTATTCATTAAATTCGATTCGAAAAAGTAGAGCGGGAAATTCAAATATGTCAATTTCGCGAAGTTTCGCGCGAAACTTTCGCGAAACTTGGCTTGCGAAACTTCGCGAATATTCGCGAAACTAGCGAAATTTCGCGCGAATCTTCGCGAAGCGTTGCATCACTGATTGGCAGACGCTTGGTCAGCCATTCATGGGCCATTTAATTTATGGCAAGCTGGGCTTAAAACGGCCAGAGGTTTTTGCCGTTCTTGGGCCAGGCTTGGCGGGCCAGGGTCATTGCATTTCACCTTTATTTCAGTAAAATTTGCTTCCCTCCCTTTTTTTTTTGTATTTATTTATTATTTTCTACGCATTTGGGTCCCAAAAAAACAAAAAAAAAAATGTAAAAAATTTGGATGGGGAGAGAATCGAACTCGGCACCTTTGGATCCGCAGCTGAAGGTCCTTACCGCTAGGACACTGCCTTTCTTAGAAGAGAATGGTAAATTTAGGTTTATAAACTTTACATTTGGAATACTTAACAAAAATATTTTTATTCCGACCTAAGTTTTTAGCTATACATTTATTTTTTAAACGTTAATAATTATGTAACAACGATATGTTAATTACTTATTATTTATTATGTGAATATGTTATTGAAAATATTCTAAGTCCCTGTTACGGCTTGTGGTTTGAAGCCCCAGTCCGGCCCAGGTCTGGCAAGCCATTTACGGCTGACAGTAAGACGGCCAATGAATGGCCCGCTTCTGGTAGGCCATAGCCAGAAGCTCGCCAAGACGGCCACCAGAGGGCCAGCTCTGGCCCGGCCTGTTCGTGCTAGCTGGGTATAGTCAATCGGTCTAACACACACCGAACTATAATTTTAATTTAAAGTATATTTAGAGTTTTAGAGCCATATAACCTAGCAGCAGTTTTGATTAATTCACTTGGAGAGGCAACATAGAATTTGTATAAGGACGACTTTTTTTTTCCGCGCGACAAAACACTGTAATCAAGGTGATCAATTTAACTTATAATACATGTATATTTGAATAATATATTAATAATAATTTATTTCGAACGACGGTATTATACTGCATATTAGTGCATATATATGGTACTCATTGTTCATTACAAGATGATTCACGTCTGACAAAATACAAGAAATTTAATTTATAATTAAGTTTGCTTCATGGCAAATATAATAAAATATACTGTGTATTACGATATTGATCGACATATTGCATAGCACTTCTATCTCTAGAAACTCGATCTATATTATATTTTAGTCAAAAGACGCAGCAAAACACAGTATATATAGTTTAATAATTGTAATAGATTTTATAATTAATATTATAATTATTATTAAAATAATATTAATAGTATATTAATATTGTGTAATATTTGTCGGCTCAAGTTTCGTATTTTGATTTTGCGTATGTGAATATCTAACAGTAAGATTATAAATAATATAATATATACTCTCAGCTCGCATGCAGAGTTTTCTGAGGTTTTCTCTGTCTCTCTGTGAATAAATTAAAGATCTGAAAAAGTTCAACTTCGATCTCACCTCCTTTGATTGCTATAGAGCGTTTACCGCGTTTATCCGCGCATGCGCATATATCGGTGGAAAATTTTGTCACATTTGTCTGCTAGGGGCGTAACTCCGAAAACGGAGGGGAGGGAGGAAAAGAGAGAAATCGCCATTACGAAAATCTAGACTGATTTTGTGTCTGTGTATGCATGTCATTTCACCAGGTCGAAGGTCGTTTAAGAAGTCTCTCTTTACGTAGAAATTATGAGTAATAGTGCTATTTTTGCCATAAGCAGTGAATTTATCAGTAAAGAAGAAAATTTAGAAGCCATGCCTGCGTTAATTTGTGACCGGTAAGTAAGAAAGTAAGATAGAGAATGTTCTAGCAGGCAGCGACTCCATTGGTAAAGAGGTCATTTTCCGCCATTTGTAATCGTCAATATTTTTCCTTTCTGCTTTGTAACAACCTTTTTTTTTTATGACATAGGACGATGTATTGACATAATAAAGCCTTCATACAAAATTTTGGATTTACTCGAGGACCTTTGTCCGTGTTGGACCGTTTCTGTTAAAAGATTGCCCTAGGGCAAGTCCATCGTCTATCTCGTATCATTATGTAGGTATGCGTACATAATGTAGGTATGCGTATGCATATTTACGCAATGTAATCTGAGTAATGCTGCAAAGCCTGGGTTCCTAGGATCTGGTAATACGAAGGTCTACTGTCCATAGTTATGCATACTGTACTAGTAATTCATGTTGTTATTCTCTTTTTATCAATCAAAGCAACAGTTTGGTAACAATCAGCTGATAAATGAAATGGTAAATTCTGGCTGTTGTGCAGCTGGACTCGCACCCTGCGACGATGACTTGATGTGCAAAGTATGCCCACATTATTTGTATTTTTCTTCATACTTTTTAGAAGCAACAACATAACGCAAATTTAGTTTTTAGTTGTTTCTCTGCATTGAATCGTCGTTCACTGCTGCAGTTCTTCGTGTTATTTTTTTTCGTATTTTTCCTAATACAAACTTGAATGAAATATTTAATTCATTAGATTTCAAGTCCTCGTGACCTCGTGAACTTTTACGGTCAATTGTTGATAACTTCCCACACGTCGTCAAAAGTTGGCAAAACCGTAGCAAACAGTTTTGCCTCGCGCGGAGCAGAAGCTCAAATGAATTATCTTTTTGAGAGCTAGTGTTATAACGTTATAACATGATAGTAAAGTATCCATACTTCTCCCGATTTCACATAATTTCACGATTATTATTATAATTTCACGATTTCACATAATTTTTGGAACATAATTTCAGATTATAAGCATAATTATAAATAATAATATGTTTACTATTTATGATACCGGTATATATATTTAACCGACTTGTTATTTACATATTTATTCACGAGGGAAATATAGTAAAATAAAAATTATTAACTAAAAAAAAAACGTAATTATGCAGTTTCGTCACTTTCGTCTCCTCCATTAGCAATGACAGTAAAATTGTTTCTAGTGTCACTTTCACTAAAGAAATATAATATATCATATTAATGCAGTTCTTCTGTTAGTTTGGTGTACAGTAATTGTATGCATTTGATTGCGCATAGTTTAATTTTTATTGCAAAAGCAAGCATCATGACTGTCAGGAAGCTGTTAATTCTATTTGTAGAACAGCTTGTAAAATTCTTTGCGCTGTTGCTAAGAGGCGACTTGCTCATTATTATATACGTACACGAGGCGTGCCCGTCTTTCTGGCCAATGACGTGGCCTTATTTACTGAAACAACATGTTCCTCGCCTCCCAGCAGTCCCCACTGACATTAGAGCGCACGTGTTAATGCAATGTACCATGTTCTCTATGCAATATTGATCCCCTGAAGAGTTTTCATTACAAAAGGAAATATTTTGTCCTGCGCTCAAAGCGCTTGACCTATAATATACAAGACCACATGCAACCTATTTCTCTGATCTCGTCTCTTCCAGCTCGATAACCAGGCTACTGGGTCATACCACGTTTTTGCAAAAGTGTTGCAAAATCCATGAACTACTAGCTCACAGAAGCTTTTATGCAACTTTGTAATTTGCGCTTCCATATAGCTTCGTTGCACGTAAAGAATGGAAAATTGTAGTAAAGAATATTATTGCTCTAGCGTAAGTGGACATTTTACGTTGCTCCATAGCTGATATTCATAAATAAAGTATGTTGTGTAGATCTAGAACTGCTGGATTACGAAGTACCCTTGCTTGCACGTATGAGGAAAAACAAACGAGGTTTGATACAAATTATGAATAGTAAAAAAATTTAATTTCCAGCAAATTTTATTTTAATTAAATTACTAATTAAAATTATACCACGATCTGCAACATAGTAGATAGACTGATAGACATCTCTTATCTAGATGGAATTTTCCCTCTCGTGGGTCCATTCACCACGCACGTTTAGCATGTTTGTGTGACGTCAGAGCAAGTATTACAAGAAGCCAAAAAGTCCGCTGTTTCGTCTACTGCTCGTCCGCTCTTATCAGCCATTCGTCTCATTGATCATCCGGTGCTTACTGTCGTGTCATTAAACTCTGCAACATACGAGCCATTCTGACGGTCATTCCGTACGTAGGCAGCAAGTCTCAAATTGCACACGCTATACGTGAATCAAGTTTGAACTGTCTGACGACGCGTTCTCTCCGACTTTTTTTTTTTTTTTTTCTCTCCAAGGCTTCCGAGAATTACAGCTGGACGCTATGTTATGGGAGATGGAATTTTCCATGTAGATTTGTTATGTAAGCAACTTTAAATAATGAGTTTCTAAAATGTCGTTATATAATAAGTTTCATACCGTTTATTAGAAAGGCAATCATTTAGTATGTTACGTAACCAAGTAAAACTTGATTTCGTCCAAATTTGTTCGTGGGGAGATTGAAAACAACAACGCTATGATTACAAATATATTGATTGTCATTCTTGCGACCTTACCTGATTGTAGTTACGTAATATTTGTTTCGTATTATACAGATACTGTTATAAGCTACGTCGATTGTAGCACGCAGCACCATTTCGGCGATAACAACTTTTTTTATTATGACAAACAAGCTTGTGAAAATAATTATTATTCTTATGGCATTTTTTTAAAATAAGCTGCAATTTCAACACAATACATTTGCAGACTTATTTTATTTTAACAATATTTTTCTCCCGTGTCTAGATAATTTTGTTTTCTTGGCATGGTGTAGAGCAGCGAGCACGGAATGTTGTGTTTAGCAATCTTCTTGTTGTGTTGTGCTCCAAGTTTTTACTTGCTATGCTCACTCGGCCGCCGGACAAACGTGCTTCTCGTTACTGCATGGCCTACGAGGCTCTTGATGCCCGTGCACGTGACCTCCCCCCCCCCCCCCCCGAGTCTTTTACTAAACAAGCACCAGTGACGTCATCAGCCGTAACATCAACACTTAGATGAACGAGGTTTGCTCTGTAAACTTGGAGACGCTGGCTTAATGTTGACTGCATAACTATAATTTTTGGCAGGAATTTACTGGTCGTTGGTATAAGGCAAAAAACAAATATGATAGAGCAAGTAAATTATTATTACGAATAATGACTTGTCGGTCATTATTTGCTAACGTTATATCAATAGACTTGTGTGGCTATTGTGGCTAAGCTCATAGGGCCGAAGTTTAATGCGACGTAGAACTGCTAGCTGCCAGCAAATTTGGCACCGGGTCAATGCCCTCTTGCTGCGGGGTAAATAAATGGCAGGGCCAGTTGTTGCTGCGGTAAATAAAAGAGAGGGCCAGCATTGGCAACGCAACAATTAGATGATAGCGCCGCACGCCAAGTTGGCCTAATTTGTAGCTCTCCACGGACGAGAATTCTCGATACAGAAGAAATTTCGTTTTGCGTTGTTTTCGAATGGGACCTCATTTTTTTTAGCATAGTTGTGCAAAATTTGTAAATTTACAAAAAATACGTAAATAAATTTGTGTAGTTTGTAATTGTCAGACTGACATAATTTAATATGTTAGATTAAAGACATAACAGGTAACTAGCAAGGGAACTGTCAGTTTTTCCCTATGGAGTTGTTTTTATTATTACCGCAAGGTTGAGTGAGAGGTTTTTGTGGCGTAGCTTGGATGTTGCCACTGGGCGGGCTGGCGGATCGGCGGCTATTTGCGTGCCGGAGGGAGCAACTAAAGTCACCCCAAGGTTATGTGCGTGGACACAGTACTAAAGCTCGGAGTACACAGATGCTAGAGAGCTGGACCAAGGCGATGCCAAAAGCTCGTTTTATTATGATGGCATCGTGTAAACCGGAGCTACATGGGATAGCAGCTCGTGCGTGCCTCGAGAGCACGATGCCAAATTCCTATTGCCCCACCACCTTGTCATTTATGTATTTCAATTTATCATGTAAAAATATTATAATTCATGTATTCAAATAACAAATATTTTCATTAACTATGTAAAATTCTATGGCTAAAGAGGGATTAAATTCCCTAAATAGCCTCAGCCCTTGAGGCTGAATGTACAATGAATAAAAACCACCTTGTCACTTGGTGCTGCTCCTTCTGCTACCGAGTCCACATATCTCGAGTCGTGAATGCTGAAATTGTTTATGCTCCCAATGTTTTATTTGAATGAGGTAATACTTAGTTAATGACTTTCGCAGCGTAGTTGAGTTCTGGTAATTACCAAGTATATAGTTTGTTCTGAAAACAAAAATTAAAATGCTATTTTTGTTCGTATATTTTTGGCATAAATTTTTTATTTCGTATTTCATAATTATTTCATAATTTGTTTATCGATCGCTCTACAAAATATTTGTTGGAGATTTTCTATTTGTTCGTCATGTCTCTTTGCAGTAGAACCTTTACTTCTCTAACATGGCCTTTTCCTAAGATCACCCTCAAGAAGCTCGCGGCGTTTTACGTCATCACTCTTAAAAGCCGTCTATTCAACGTTTTAATCCCTAGAAGATTGGCAGGTCTGCCAGAAGTATACACAAGTGCTCGGTTATATAAAACATCTCATTTTAAAAGAACCATCTTTCCATCTCGTTCTCGCATCATTTAAACTTTAAAAGAAAGCTAAATTCATATACGAGGAAGTTAAGTAATTTAAAAAGGTTTTAAAATCAGTCCATAGTAGTCGATCCAAAATCGCTTAAAAACGTCGCTAGTTATATATATAAAAAAAAAATTGTTTGAAAAATATACGTCTATAACATTTTCTGGGATGGGAAGTAAATAAAAAAGAAAAAAGAAAAAACATTTTTTTGTGTAATATCGAATTATTTTTCCATTTAGCGGAAACCACGTTCCATGTAAAAGCACCGTATTCACAGAAAGGTACTGCGGTCTGGCAAGCATTCATGTGTGTGCTAGGCGAACTCGATGGTTGTTTGCAGTGCACGCATCTCGCTCTTGACATGGCTCTCTGCTGCCTCCTTATCTCCATCTCGTGTAGTCGTCCCTCGCAAGCCCACGACAAGATAAGCTGTTGATTCTCGTTCACTGCTTTTATTAGAGTGAACTCTGGAATAAAATGTATAGCGTGTTGTATGGATTGAAAACAATTAAAATAAGATTATCTTATAATAATATAAAGAACATTCTAGCTCATGGTATAAATAAATACTGTATATTGTAAATGTTGACATTTAAACGAAAATAAAATACAGTACCTCCAAAATATTTACATACTGTACGGTGTATAGTGTACTTTTTTTAAAGATTATTAAAGTTTATTTTGACCTTCATCAGCGAAGCCGTGATAGGCACTAAAGTTTTCAAACATTGCGTTATCGATGTTTTATCGTTTTTTAAAGGGTAGTGTATTGCGTCATCGATTTGTTAAGAAATGAAATAAAAAATCGTAACTATTATTCAGATTACATTAATTCCTTTTTAGTTATACTATTTTACTTGCGAAGTTGGTTTGTGATGTTTTTATCAGGATTATGTCTTATTTTATCGAAAAAATCAAAGAAAAAAATTATATATCGGAGAACGAAATCTATACAGCAGCAGAAAACTAAATACATATGTATGAAATTTTATTTTAAAATTAATTAATTTTAAGAAATCGATTTTATTTACTAGAAAAATATATAGTGTGCCATTGTTATAGTGAAGGATACCGTATAGTAGCATTATATGGATGCAGTGAAAAACATTTACAATTCCTTTCCCCTGACATTGTAGCAACTAGTGAAAACAACTAGTCCCAAGTTTTGATTAATTAATTGTAATTTCCTGCTATGCGGCCGACAAAATTTAATTGTTAATTAAAGTGACCAGTCCATGCTATAATTGATGTACGTGTTTTGCAACACTATGAACTGATCTAGAAGATGAATTTCTTTCAAGTTGTCCCTGGTCACGTGATCAATTTGCTAATGTCGGCCTTGTGCTCGAGGAGGTCGTAATGAAGGCTGCTGAGGTACTGCAGTGAGTCTTGCGTCGTCAGTCCTTTTTATGGTTGTACAGTGGAAGAGTAGAACAGTACCATGAAATGGAAATGTACTCTCGTCGCCGTGGAAAAATCCCTTCACCAATAGTTGATTACAATAGTCTTTAAAAAAATGTAAGATTACTGAAGAGAGGAAGGAGGGGGGGGGAGTTAATGATTTCAAATTAATAGCTTTAGGGTAATAGTTACTGAGGAGAAAAAAAAAAAGCAAATTTTCTAACATGGGTAGCTTATGAAGAAAAATTTTCTGCCGGGGAACACTTTTAAGCCTCAATAGCGTTGTTTTATTTTAGAACAAGGTATCGAAACTAAACTAAACCATCATGGGATGGGACTGCAATGATTTTATATGTAAAATATAAGTGAAGGTGTTTTTGTTCGGGGAGTAAAGTATGCAATTAGCCTGGATCTCGTAAAGAACTTGCATACAACGCTGCACGAACACCACGCGCGGCCCATAAAGAAGCCGCACTTTTGTTATCAAGCCATGCAAGTGTCACTGTCTGTCATTACGAGAATTGTAATTGCGCTGAAGCTTTGTGATTCTTTGCCCATCGGTCAAGTTAATGACAGTTCGAGGCTGATTGCTTTTCCTTTCAATTGATATTATTGATCGTTTATACGCTTATTATGTTGAATGGATCAATTTGCTTTCAGATCTATTTTTTGTATGAGATCACAATAGAATGATATTAATATTTCATATAACGTTATCATTTATTTTCCCCCCATTCATTTTTTTTTTTTTTTTTGGTGCGTCATGATATCGACTTCTTCATTTTTATGTAACTCGAGTCTTATGTAACATAAATAGAAATCGGTATAATATGGAACTACTTCCACCCCACTCGTTCGCACGCGCGCGCCACCCCGCCACCTGATGTACATGCATTATTAAGTTTTCAATTTTTATTTTCCCTAACTCGCCCTAACTCAACATGCCAACAAAAATATATAAAAAAAAATAGATGACGAGAACCTGTGTTTTTCTCCAAGGTATTCGCAACAGTCATTACCAAAAACAAACTCTATTTTTGTTAGCTGGTGACGTCACTAGCGCTGTTGTCTTGGACCGCCCCTAGTGGGGGTTATTTCAAGATCCCAACCGCGCGAGGTTTGCCCCTGAACGCTCGCTCATTTGTAGCTAGGGGCGTTCGGACTTTCGAGGAGTCAGTGGATAGGATGGTGTTCGAGGAGTCGGACATCTCTTAACCGTTTGCTTGCTCCTTTGCTGCCCGCTGGAGTAAATTATTATTATCGTGCTTCGTTTTTGTGATTGCTTGCTTGCCTGTCGTCCCTCGTTAGCTGCTGTGTGTTGAAGATAACTTCTTCGTTATTGTTGTCGAGTGTACTTCAAACTTTGTATCTATTTATTATCTTCCGTCAGTGATGCCTTCCCCGACAACACTGCTTAGGAATGACAACGAAGTAACCCTGGACAAGTATGTTACTACGACGTAGTTCGATCATATGATAATAAGCTTGTGTAATAAAAATATAAACTGGCTTGCCTACTTGGATTTTTCCTAGTATATGACTATAATCATTTGTTTTACAATCACGTAATGTTACAAGTTATAAAAATAGCTCTGTAATAAAGAGGTTGCATTATATTTTATTACTATAAGAAACGAAAGTCCAAATAATGTCACGGAAATAAGTAATATGAAAATTCGATTGGTTGATTAATTTACCTTTGTGAAAATATTTGCATTTTTTTACAACATTTGATGGAGCTGCGTTACCGTAAAGATTTTAAACCTTGAGTTGGTTTACACATGGTAGTTTAGAACTGAAGTCTAGTATGGCAGAGCCGGGCAACGTACATACTGTAAACATGGGATGCTCGGTTGCAAATTTATTACGACATGTGTAACAAGTTTGTGTTCCGAGGCTCGGATTTCCCAACTACTGGCTCAACAACATTGGCCTTATTTTTCCACTCACTTGTATATTACTGGTTTAAAACATCTAGTTCATTATATTGATGATTTTTATTAAAATAAATATAATTTTCTACTGTAGATTTATTATAAAGTTATTATTTGCAACCTCATATTGTGCAGGGGTGCAGGGGTATGAATTACTATAAATTATAATATAAATAAGTTAAAAAATATTTATCCAAGTTTAAAACGGAAAAATAATAAATAAATAACATAGAAAATATTTTTGAGCTTATAAAATAAAAAAAATAAGAAAAGAGAATTCAGCTTACAGTATAAAACACTAATAAATTTGAGCAGGTTTATTGAAACAACTAGCGAGAAGCTTTTTTTTTTTTTTTTTTTTCTATTAGCCTCCCCCCCCCCTCCTTCCCCTCCCGGGCTACTTGACTAAAATACATTCTTTTGCCCTGCAAGATTATTTTATTTACTTAATGACTACAAAAAAAATATTTGACAAGCTCTCTTAAAAATTCAGGAACCCTTTTAGTATAGTGATATTTATATGCCACTCTCTGGAATTATAGCTAGAGTTAAGGGTTCCTTGCCTCCTTCCTATTTGTTTATCAGCATTACAGTTTCACATAATCCAGTATTTATACTCTGTAAAATTTCAAACCTGACCTACAAAAGATTAGTTGCTTCTGAGGGAACGTCAAAATTAATTTGACTGAATTTAATTTAGTAAGAAAGAAAAATATTTTACTACTGCAGATGTGGGATTTGTTCTGGTTGCTTAATGATAGTGCTTATGAGGTTTGTTTTGTGTTACAGCAACCCCGAGCCCCGCCACTTTTCCATAACCCTAGGCGGGGGGCCTCGGTGGTGGTCCTGATGTCCCCCACGCCGCCTGCGTCACGCCGTCTTCGCCTTTCAACACAGAGGGCAGCGGTGTGGGGAAAACAAAAGAGCTCTCTGTGAGCCATGAGAATGTCGTACAGGTAAGCAAAAACATCACCTATCACCCACTCTACATTTACTCTAACACACCAAGTTCATGCATTTTTAATTAGATCAAGGGAAATCAATGAATCTTCATTTTTTTTTTCTGTGCTGTATTTCTCTTATCGTAGATAATTATCGATTTTAACCAAAAATTTAGTTTTACAAGTACAATGAACTTTTTGTTATTCAATGAATCGATTACAATCAATTTTATTGCACTAGTTTCACCAAATTTCCATTATATAAAGCTACTTTTTTTTTAGTGGCGTAAACGAGGAAGTGTTTTCACCTTTTGTTTTGTGTGCTCAGGAGGAGCTTGGCCGCGGTGGCCAGGGTGTGCGGCTGACGTTCGTGCTGCACTTGGCGCAGAACACGGAGGTGATTTGGGAGACGGTGCTGTGGCAGCAGCGCCTCTACATGCAGGTGCCATCCTGCCTGCTCCCAGAAGGATCCAAGGAGGGGTGAGTGTCTGACCCAGAGCAAGCTCTAAAGCTTCTTTTACATAGTCTAAATTTCCTTTTCATACTATTGCACCCTCAAAAAATAATAAAATTTTTAAATTGAAGGTCAACAATAAGCAAGTGATGTCTTATATTTCTCCTGAGGTACTATGAATATTTTTCTGTTATGAGATAAAAATAATGCAAATGTCCACAAAGGATTGAAAAATTTCATTGCATTAATAATTCTGCTTGCTAGTAGAGGTGAAGAATATTATACCAGAGTAATGAAAGCAACAGTGTGTGTAGCGTCATAACGCTCTATCCATTTCTGCAATAAAAAAATTTGAGGTTGATACCTCATTTATATTTTTAAAAATAGTGAAGAAAAGTTGACAAATATTTGAAATATAAGCATTTTTTTCATTTCCCATCTGTACTTTATATTAACTTTTACTCTGCTAGCAACAACGATTGATAGTTTTTAGTTTTTTTTTGTTTAATAGTTAGCCAGTAATTCAATGTAATGGAGTATCAACCTCAAAAATTTTTATTGCAGAAATGGATAGAGGGTGCAAAGTTATGCCACCCTGATTTTTTTCAGATTTTTTTGAGCCCGGGAACTACAGTATTTTTAAAAAATTATTAAACGTCCTTTTTGTGACGTCACGCGGCGGCAAGTCCTATCTTTTTCTTAAGGAGCGGCGTCTCGTGACGTCACAAAAAGAAATTTCAATAATTTTTTAAAAATAGTTCCCGGGCTCTAAAAAATCTGATAAAAATCAGGATAGCATAACTTTGAACGCTCTATCCATTTCTGCAATAAAAAAATTTGAGGTTGATACCTCATTTATATTTTTAAAAATAGTGAAGAAAAGTTGACAAATATTTGAAATATAAGCAATCTTTACATGGTTTCCTAATGTCAGTTTATTTGTTCACAGCTTTGTGTCTGTACTTGAGTACGCAGAGGAAGTGCTGAAGTGCACTCACATCATCGTCTGTCTCAAGAAAGATCGTTCAGACCGAGGTAATTAACTCAAACCAGACACAAGAAAAAGCATATATTATACTATACTGTACATACACATAATTTGTAATTACAGTACATGTATTAAATATATTTTAGTTAATTTTTACTCATACTTACAATTATTAGTCTAATGATTTTTCGTTTTGTTTTGCAGCCCTGTTGGTCCGTACCTTTATGTTCCTGGGATTCCAAGTTCTTCCCCCGGGACACGCCTTGGTGCCTGCCTCAGTGGACAGCAACATGTACATGCTCTATGCCATCGAGTAGTCGCCCAGCCAGCCGGCAGACAGACTCGACACCCACCGAGATCAGTACCCACAGGGAAACGAAGCTTGCAAACTTTGTCATAAATATCGCTTGACAAAAATTTTGAATTTAAATTGACTTAAGTATGTACTTAATATTTTTATAACTATGCAAGTAAGAAATAATGTATATATTTTATTATATTATCTATCTAATGGGACTGATTATTAAGTGAAGTGTAAGAAAACACATCATCGAGTACTCTAGTGACATCTGGTTGCAGTGCAGCACTTGTGCAGGATTAACTAACTATTCCTGTGTGTGTGACGTACAGTAACTCTGACGGACTTGATAAAAGTCTTGAAAACTGGATGTGACTACCGTCACTCAACTTTCTTGTGTCTGTCTAGCTCCTTTTATACAAATGGCACTCGCTTACCATCTTATAAAAAAACATGTTTCCCCATGCTGAGTGGGGTAATGAGAACTCTAGAGCATCTGAGTGAAGTGGCAAAGAACCCCAACACTAAATAACATTGACTTGATTATATTCTTTATTATACTTTTTGTATAGCTAGGTGAGGATCTTGGTTTAAATATAATCATATTATCCCCTTATGATTTTTTTTCTTTTTTTCTTGTAGATTAGTGTTAAAACATCTTGATGATATTTAGTTTTTGATATTCTTACTTTGTTGCTCAACAGATCTCGTTACCTTCTTCCCTTTGCTTGAAGGGCAAGACCATTTATTATTATAAAAATATTAAAAAAAAAAAAAAAAAATTTAAAAAAAAATATAAAATTTAAAAAAAAATAAAAAAATATATATTACTCTAAGTAAGTAGTTGGTAGTAGATAATTTTTTTGGTAATAACGTACAGTGATCACCACTTTATTTTTAAGGGAAATAGATTAATTACCCTTGTAAAATTTCATTCCAATTTAATTGTTGTGATGATTACATCTAATATGTTATAATCACTTTAAATATTTGTTTTTAACTTTTTTTTCTTGCTTAAAAAGAAGGGGGGATTATGATCATAATCAATTTAAAATACACACACCTTTTAAAATGCATAATGTAATTTTATATTGATTATGTAATTGAATTGCAGTCTGATTTACTCTTTTGTTTTTTAAATTTTCAGTTCAATAAAATTATAATTAATCAACACATGGCTAGAAATTACTGTATGTAATGTACCTCCACCTGACCGCATATGGTTTAAGTGGTTGATTTAATAATTCAAGAGATTGTTTGATTGCTTTTTAATATTTTGTCAAAGTAATTTTTTTTATATATTTTTTTTTCTTAATAATAGGATTGCTACTCTGCCTTGTAATAACACTTATCCCTCTTCATAATTAAATGTATTAATTAACATTAAAGTAGTGTTTTAATTTTATTTTACCTTGTACTTGTTAGGTTATATTTTTATGTGTTTCAATAAGAATTAATTAAATATAGATTTTCTTTAAATTCAATAATCAAATCTGAATGCTTAATCTCTGCACCAGGTGTCTCTGATCATAGTAAAGGTAGGGGAGTGGAGGGGAGTTTATATGCTCAGCTGTCATTGGCTGAGTCCCTTTAAATGCCTTTTAATTAAAAAGAGTAGGTAGATTTAAAATTAAACAATGAAAAATTATTATTATTATTTTTCAATGAAGTTATTTAAATAGCTGATAGGACTAAGAGGAGTACAAAATACATTGCAAAAACAGGTTTAGATAGGTTAATCAAGAAATCAGTTATTGACATTTTTAGAATAAATTATGAAATATTTTATTGGAAAATTTTGTCGCATTTCCAAGTAAAGAAAAAAAAACTTTTTTAATCCAAAACAATAACATCGACTGACATGACTTTTTTTTTTTTTATTTGTGTTGTGGAGTGTGCCATGATACGCGAGCTGCTATTGGCTGACGGAATAGGGACTGTGCTAGAGCAGCTGTTTCCATGGAGCTGTATGCATGCATTGCGAAGTAACAAGGTGCAGAATTTTATTAAATTCCATTCTTCACTAGATGTGCAGCTTCTCCAGAGTCAAGATATCTTCTTTGTGGAATTGGGAAGATTGCAACTCAAGACTTTAAATTTGTGGGCTCGTGCGTAAATATAACCAACCACAGTCGAGTTTAGTCAAGTGCCTCGGGACTTGCATTTTCATGTGCTGATTGCTGATGTGCTAAAGGAGAGCTCTTTTTGACAGAAAAATTAAATTTTTAACCATCACCCTGGCGCGAAGAAATAGAATGATTCACACCAATAGGAGTAAGCTTGAGGTGAGATGAATAATTTATTCAATATTGAATATTTGATTTTCTTGGTTCTTGGAAAAATCATTATTTTTTTTTTTACAACGTTGTGCAAAGTTTGTTGTCCTCGAACAGCGGGAGAGGAGGGGAGGACAGGCCGCCATTCCTAATCAGCTGATTTTCCAGGAGATGGAGATGGAGCACGGAAATCTCTTCTGTCGATTTACTTGTTTATTTCTTTGTTCGTTTGCGCTATGAAGCAGGAATACACTTAAATTCCACATTTTTAGTTGGAGTATACAGGTTTTGAAGTTTCTTGGTCATCGAATTGTTCCATAGCGTGTATATAAAGTTGTGTTTTTGCGTAAAAGATTCGAACCCCTCTTTCCATAGAGTGTTGTGTCAATTTTCGCAACGCATTTTCGTAAAGAGGTTTTCGTTAACGACGTTAGCTCGAATGGACTTCAAATTATAATAACTTGATTCGGATTAAAAACATTTCTTCATTTGATTCAACGTTGTCATCGATGGTACAGTTGGATTTATATTTTTAGATTAGCGTATCGTAGCCTGTAGCCTGGTATGCATACACAGTATGCATAATATGATGTATAATGGCGCACATATTATTTTTATAGCTGTCTTGTCACTCTGGTCATTCATGTCATGCCTATAATATGCATAGATGATAGATCCAATTAAAAAACAAGTCTTAATTATGCATAATTTATAATCTCAAGGTTATTCTTAATGCTGTGGATGAAACATATAAAGATTGATTCCTTAGAATCCTATATGCATAATATTATATTTTATGAATATTGTATAGCATACAGTACAGTATGATAATTATCATATATCATAATTTATATTGTAAATAGGCATAATATATAATTATATATATGCATACAGTATATAAATCTTGTATATATATCAAGCAGCTATATAATATATATTATACAATTATTCTTACAAGTATGCATTATACATATAGATACAGGTTCAGGGGAAGGCTGAGGGGGCTGCATCCTGCCCCCTCCCCTCCCTGAAGTTCTGAAATTTTGAATATAGGTATTTCCCCCACTCCAATTTGTGTTTTACCCAGAGACCCTACAGAGACCTCCGTGTCTTATGGGTAGAAATTTGAAGAACCTTGAATTTAGTTCCACCAGAATTCCGAGTGGCCACACTACTGTCGACCAATCACCGTTGGTTTTGTCATCAGTGACGTCATCCGAAATGGCCAATCGGTGATTTTGTGATCAGAGATTGGCCAGCTCGAATGACATCATTAATAATAAAACCATGATGATTGGTTGATAGTGGCGTGGCCACTCGGAATTCCGGTGGAACTAAATTCAAGGTTCTTCAAATTTCTACCCATAAGACACGGAGGTCTCTGTAGGGTCTCTGTGTTTTACCATAATTTCGTTTTTATTATGGAACTACAGTCCAACTGGTCTAACATCTTAAGCAGTGAATACTTAATTTATTTTCGTGGCCCGGGTCACAAGTCGCAACTTTTAACCCCGGCAGAGAGAAAGTGGGGGCGGTTGCAGCCCAACTGACAGGCCAATCAGAGATCCATGTTAGAAGTTGTAAGATAAAACAAAAAGCTCGTATTCACTGCTTTAGAATACATGATTGTAAACACTGTTGCACCAACCCAAAATTATGTTCTGGATCTTTGCTTGCAGGTGTACATATACATACTTGTACTGTAATTGTATAAAGTAATTATAATTAATATAGTAGAGTATCGACCTCAATTTTTTTTATTGCAAAAATAGATAGAGCGTGCAAAGTTATGCTACCCTGATTTTTTTCATATTTTTTAGAGTCCGGGAACTATTTTTAAAAAATTATTGAAAGTCCTTTTTGTGACGCCACGAGGTGGCAGGTCCTATCTTTTTCTTAAGGAGCGGCATCTCGTGACGTCACAAAAAGGACTTTCAATAATTTTTTAAAAATAGTTCCCGGGCTCTAAAAAATCTAAAAAAATCAGGGTAGCATAACTTTGCACGCTCTATCCATTTCTGCAATAAAAAAAATTGAGGTCGATACTCCATTATGCATATCATACTGCACATACTTAAAATCAAGTTTTGACAAAAGGCATTTTACATTATAGTTAATTACGTTAATTTAAATATCATATACATAGAATGTTTAATCCAAGAAAGGTGTCCCACTTGTTTTTGTAGGTGAAACCTTGGTGGGTGCCTTCTTTGGGCCGAAGAAAAGATCGAAATTTCACTGTGAGCACTATGAAGCAAAACTACATTCAGGTACCTAGTCAAAAGATAATATCTTTCTGCATAAAGTAAACCCAATTTCTGCTGCAAGATCATACGTTCCATTTATTTGTTCTCTCTTTTTTTTTTTTTTTAAACCTCCAGCTAGAATGCATATTATTAGTTATACAGTAACAGAAAACATGCAACAGTATTTGTGTTGAAGCCTTGGTGCTTTTGTTCCTTGTAACAAAAAAAAAAAAAAAATGTACAGTGCTTGCATATTTACGTAAAAACATTAGCATAATGTTAATACCCTAAAAAGGATTCCTATCTAATATATATACTTAATAATATTATTTACCTTAATTAGACGGAGCTGAGAGCTGAAATTATAAATTCATTTGCTGGTATGTGATTGTTTTATTGTAGGCTAAATGTAAGTTGGTGATTTTTATTGTCTTATTAATTTTTTTTTGTGTGCTTTAATATTTGATTTTTTTTATGTGTTTGAAACAGAGATATTGCTAATGGTTTTGGTTGTTTTACATACCTGACATAAACGGAGCTGTCAATAAGACAATTTTAGAGAAAATATGCTTAAACAAAAATCCATGCAGTCCACGACCATCCGAATTTTGACTGCATTTCACTTGCGGGTAAGCTGGCTGTAGGCATGTAATTTGTTGTTAAAAAAAAAAATATGGCTATGTGTTGGATGCAACTACCCATGAATGATGTTTAAAAATCATTACTGATAGGACAGAATTTGATGTTATGTATCGGTGAAACAAAGGAGCAGGTGATCATATTAGTCTGTAATATTATTTATGTGACTGATCCAGACCTTATTTTAAATCATAGGACATGATAATGCTAATAAAATTGCTACAGATAGCATTGGAATTTTTGCAAGCAAGCATAGTACAAAGTTTGTCATTATCTTCCAAGTTTTTCATACAAGGTAGCAGTTACAGTACCTATTGATATTTAATGTGAATATTTTTTTTATAAAAAGTTGCATAATTAAAAGACTACAGTTGGATTTCAACTCGTAAATAAGAGTGCATGTAGAATAATTACCTTTATAATGTTCAGTAACAGTATAATGATGCTTCGAACATGGGTTTAATAATTTTAATGGCAGTCTATGATTACGTACAAATTCTTTCAATTTATGGTGCAAATTTAAAAGTAACGTGATACATACTGAAGTGTCCATTGGAAATTTATAAGTTATCAAGAAATATTGATTTTTCTTTTTATGCTGATATTTCTTCTGCTTTGCAAGTGAACTAAAAAAAAAAAAAAAAAAAAATCTATTTGTTTGAGCATATTCCGAGCCTGAAAATTTGATTTTTTCTCCAGCTGTCTCGCGAGTTTCTGTTTTCTGTCTGTTGTGCAGACGTTTGGTGACCCTTGAGTATTGCTTTGTTCCCTAGAGCTTGCGTGTGTCCCTGCTAGGCTGCTGCTTGTGTGTCTTTGAGCGACTGTCCTGGCGTACGTCCTTGGATGCTGTCTCTACGCCAGCTTGCTCCGTCTTCTTCTGCTTGTCCTTCTACTGCATACAGTGATGTTAGTGAATGTACTCACTTGTTGTTCTTTTCAGCTTACTCGGGTGTTCATGGATGACGAAGCCATGATCAACAAAAAACTCCCAAAAGAGCTTCTGCTTAGGTAATTATTAAATCACAACAATCACCAGAGACCCTACAGAGACCTCCGTGTCTTATGGGTAGGAATTTGAAGAACCTTGAATTTAGTTCCACCGGAATTCCGAGTGGCCACACTACTATCGACCAATCATCATGGTTTCATTATTAATGACATCATCCGAGCTGGCCAATCGCTGATCACAAAATCGCCGATTAGCTATCTCGGATGACGTCACTGATGATGAAACCAACGGTGATTGGTCGATAGTAGTGTGGCCACTCGGAATTCCGGTGGAACTAAATTCAAGGTTCTTCAAATTCCTACCCATAAGACACGGAGGTCTCTGTACTCTCTGTAGGGTCTCTGAACAATCACTATAAAAACACTCAGTCTCAAATTTTTAGATACGTGCCCCCCCCCCCCCCTTCTTTCTTGAATGATATCAATCTGAATATTGTTCAATACTACTATCTACAGTATAACAGATCTTACCGTTAATTTACCTCTAGACAGTTCAGTAGGCTAGACGGCGCCAGATACATCAGAAAAAGGTGGCCAGCTTACATTCTAGCCTTTTCATTGGCTGATGTATCTGGTGCCATCTAATCTACTGTGCTGTCTATAAGAGGTAAACTAAGATCTGTTATACTGTATATTAAATATTTAATTTTTGTTTTGGGCTATAGAATTAATAAATATCCGCCACTAGCTCACTTTTTTTTACCTCTTTGTTACTATTATTATTTTTTAAGCATAAAATCATAATTTGAATATATTATATATATATATATATATTATTTGGTGTTAAGTTTGCTTGATGCTGCAGGATATTCTCATACCTGGACGTGGTATCACTATGCCGGTGCGCCCAGGTCTCCAAGATGTGGAACGAGCTAGCCCTCGACGGCAGCAACTGGCAGCGGATCGACTTATTCGACTTTCAGACTGACGTTGAGGTGAGCTTTCCTAGTCCTAACTTGCCTGCAGTTAGTCCTAACTTACCTGCAGTTAGTCAGATAAACAGTACTGTGTATTATCCTCAATAACCATGTTTGTTTGTTTTTTTTAAAAAAGAAGCAATGAACCAATTATATAAATGAGGGCATTTGAATTTAAATGTTACTTGTATTGTCCTCCTCCTCCTCTTCTTTTTTTATTTTGTTTTTTTAAGTATTAATTGATAGAGTGAACACCGGGTGTGTGCAGGGCACGGTGGTTGAGAACATTGCTCGGCGGTGCGGTGGCTTCCTCAAGAAGCTGAGTCTGCGAGGCTGCCAGTCTGTGGTGGACAGTTCTATGAAGACGTTTGCGCAGCAGTGCAACAACATAGAGGACCTCAACCTGGATGACTGCAAGAAGATCACAGACAGGTGTGACAGTAAACTATGGGCAATGTTCTCACAACTTTATTATCAAATACGAGACGGGAACATTTGGAATTCTTCTTTGTTTTTTAAAGGAACAAGGGGCATACAATAGCCAAAATGCATCGTTTGCCTCAAAATACAAATCAATCCATTAACCAACAATATTTTGCATAATTTGTAACATTTTTTTTTTTATGGTAAAAGTAAGTTCGTATTACAGTAGAAGATAAATTTATCAAAATTACATATAATTAACTAAATGAGCTACTTCAAACTAGTAGAAAATGTTTTGTTTGTTTTTTTTAACACATTCTCTATTATTTAACATGATAATCTCAGGTGTAGTGTTTAATGGAATGAAGCAGCGAGAGTGTTTGTGTGCAGTACGTGCCAGTCGCTGAGTCGTTACTGCTCGAAGCTGCAGGTGCTCAACCTCAACTCGTGCTCCACCATCACAGACCTCTCCCTCAAGGACTTAGCAGATGGTTGCCCGCAGCTCACCCACATCAACATCTCGTGGTGTGACCAGATAACTGAGAATGGTATGTATGATGACTAGCTTGAAAGCAAATTTCAGAGTCATATGAATTAATTAAATTTAATGGGAAAAAAGATACACTTGACAATCTAAACTTGGGTTTGCTGACAGGTGCTGAAGCTCTTGCCCGTGGGTGCCCTAAGATGAAAACCTTCATCTGCAAAGGTTGCTCGCAGATCAATGACAAATCTGTGTCCAGTCTTGCACAGTTTTGTCCAAGTCTAGAGGTCATCAATCTGCATGGTTGTGTGGTGAGTAAAAGTAGTAAAACATACAACTTCTTGGTTTTAAACTAAAATATTTTAAAAAAAAGTGAGTCATTTAAAAAAAATATATGGTTCCTTTCATTGTGATTTGAGCCAGCATTGCAGGACTTGATAAACTCAGTGTGTCCGTCCTGTTGCAGAGCGTGACTGACGAGGCTGTGCAGCAGCTGGCCGAGCGCTGCACCTCCCTGCGTTACCTCTGCCTCTCTGGCTGCTCTCACCTGACGGATGCCTCGCTGCTGATGCTGGCCCAGCACTGCACCAGCCTCAGCACTCTGGAGGTGGCCGGCTGCTCGCAGTTCACAGACACCGGCTTCCAGGCGCTTGCAAGGGTAAGTGACATTGATGTGTGTTGAATTTCAGGTCACAATGTATGAAATACTTCGGTGAATTTAAGACAAGTGTCTAACGTTTCAAGTCCTTGTTCTTGAATCCATATTTTACTCTAAATTCTAGTGAGAATATATTATTTTGTCAGAAATTGAGTTAGTAATGTTTACAAAATACTTGTTTTATGAAGTATTTGTTGTATAATGTAAGTTTAAGTATCAACACAAAACATCAAGTAAATACATACATACCATCTTTCTGCAGCCAGTGACAATTGAAGATTCAAAATAGTAAAAAGTCAACACCATTCCCTAATTTTCTGCTGTGAAGATTATGTGTTAATGACCTTAACTAAACACTACAGTGCACAAAATAAAATTGTTAGTTTACAATTTAACACAAAATTAAAAATAATAATAATAATAATAATCAGAGAGATGCGAATCTCGAGAGGTATTTTTCAGGGAGATAGTCTCAGCCCATTATGGTTCTGTCTTGCATTGAACCCGTTGAGCAGGATGCTCCGAACCTCTGGGTATGGTTACGTTCTACAGAGGAATCCAGAAGTTCGCATTTCTCACCAGTTTTACATGGATGACCTCAAGTTATATGCTTCTGGTGAAGACCAGTTGCACAGCATGTTTGAACTTGTCAAAAGTTTTAGTGATGCAATTTGCATGGAGTTTGGTCTTGACAAGTGTGCTGTTGTGCATGTGAGAAAAGGGGAGATTCAAGATCCACAAGAAGGCTTGCGGCTCATGGAAGGCACCGTTATTCAAGATTTGGGTGTCGAGGAAAACTACAAGTACCTCGGTCTGCAGCAGCTAATTGGCATTAAAGATGTAGATGCCAGAAAACAAGTCGAGAAAAAAGTGCTGTCTCGAGTCGACAAGATTTGCAAGTCTTTTGTCAGTGCGAGGAACAAGATTACTGCGATTAATACGTGGGCTATCCCTGTGGCTGGATATACGTTTGGTGTCGTCAGGTGGTCGGAGACGTCACTGCAAGCTTTTGATAGAAAAGTGAGAACCACCCTCACGAAGCACAGGATACATCACCCGAGGAGCTCAGTCGAGAGACTGTACCTTTCACGTCATGTAGGTGGAAGAGGTTTGCTCAGCATGGAGATGATGTGTCGTCAGCAGGAGTTGAAACTTCGGCAGTACTTTGTGTCACGTGGTGATGGGTTGCATGCAGCTATTTGCAACCAGGACCGTGGCTACACTCCGCTACATTTGAGTGAGCAAGAGTTTCAGCCTGCCATTAGAACCCAGGCTGACAGAGTTTTGGAGTGGTCAACAAAAGCATTGCATGGTCGGTTTGCTGCAGCGTTATCTTCGGATCAGGTGGACACCAAGAGTTCCACTGAGTGGCTGCGGACAAGTGGGTTGTTTGCGGAGACAGAGGGCTTTGTCTGTGCCATACAGGATCAGGTCATCAGGACTAGGGCGTATGAGCGACACATCCTCAAAGTCAACATCAGTGACCGGTGTCGTCTTTGCAAGCAGGCTAACGAGTCCATTCAGCATGTCACTGGGGGCTGTCCAGTGCTTGCTCCAAAAGAGTACTTAGAGCGCCACAATTCTGTTGCCAAAGTTGTACATCAAGCTTTGGCCAAGAAAGTTGGTCTCATTGAGACAGAGGTTCCGTACTATAAGTGCAAGCCGGAACAAGTTCTCCGTAATCAGGATGCAAAAATCCTGTGGGATTCTGCCATCACCACAGATAGAGCTGTTGAAGCAAACAGACCTGATCTTGTTCTCTTCGACAAAAAAGCTCGAACAGCGGTGATTGTCGACATTGCTGTCCCGCTGGACGAGAATCTTGTTACCACAGTTGCGGAGAAAAAGCGCAAGTACCAGCCACTTGCTGTCGAGCTCAAAGACATGTACCAGCTCCGTAGTGTTGATGTGGTTCCAGTTGTGATCTCTAGTAACGGTCTTGTGACCAAAGACTGGTCATTTGCCAGAGAGAAGTTGGCTCTCAAAGAATACCACATGCGTGTCATGCAGAAAGCTGCTATTCTTGGCACGGCTAACATTGTGCGCAAGGTTTTGAGCTTGTAGCACCCCCGCATGTGTACCCGCATTCCCCTCTCAATGTTTGGTACGGGCGCTTGCACCTTGGCTTGATTGAGCCCGGTGTTAGTGCTTATGAAGAAGAAAGCAAGAAGAAAGACATAATAATAACAAGTACATGTGCCATAATTTCTAGCTTGGCATAATTAATGTAATTTTTTATATTTTGTGCTCCAGAGCTGCCACCTGTTGGAGAAGATGGACTTGGAGGAGTGTGTTCTGATCACAGACGCCACACTGATCCACCTTGCCATGGGCTGCCCACGCCTCGAGAAGTTGGTAAGCTTGATATACGAAACACTTAAATTATAACAACAAACATACCGGTACTGGCAACAAATGTAAGTCGTCATGCTTGTTTCATGAATTTTGTATTTGAACATGTAAGATCTTCATATTATTTACGTTATGATTTTTTTTTTTTTTTTTTTTTTTCAGGAACTCAATTTAATGTCTGTAGTTATGTAAATATAGTTATTAGTGCAGATATTTTTGTTGTATGGAACTCTAACTTTTTTTAAAGTTGTGAATATTCTTCAATAAGTCTCCTGATGAGTACATCTCCATGACACTTTTGTACCGTGGTCCGGTGTTGCAGAGCCTGTCCCACTGCGAGTTGATCACGGACGAAGGGATCCGCCACCTGAGCACATCCCCGTGTGCAGCCGAGAACCTGACAGTTCTGGAGCTGGACAACTGTCCCTTCATCACAGACGCCTCCCTTGAGCACCTCATTTCGTGCTACAACCTGCAGCGTATCGAGCTTTATGACTGCCAGCTGATCACCAGGGCAGGCATCAGGAGGCTCAGGGTGAGTCAACAAGAGTACATATACCATTAGTCTACTTAGTTATGAGCTATTTTTTTTTTTAATATTTTTATTATTACAATAAATAATACAGTTCTACGTGCTGCAAATGGCAGAAGCCTTGTAGGTAGGTGCTGGTGTACAATTTCATTTAAGGTAAGAGATAATACGCCCAATGCTAAAAAAAATCCCATTCATAAAAATTATGAAAAAAAATTAGAATGTTCTCCTTAACATACCTTATCAGTAGGTAAAATATCAGGTATACAAAAACGAGCTAGTTTTCGAGTTATTAATTTTTAAAGTTGACGAATTTAACATGGTATTTCCATTTTTCCATGTTAAATTAGTCAACTTTAAAAATTAATAACTCGAAAACTAGCTCGTTTTTGTATACCTGATATTTTACCTACTGATAAGGTATGTTAAGGAGAACATTCTAAATTTTTTTCAAAATTTTTATGAATGGGATTTTTATTAACATAGGGCATGTTATCTCTACCTTAAATAAATTTAAAGAAATGAGTTGGTTAGTTATTTTCTATAATTATAATGACTTCAATTGTAGTTGATAATGCTGTGTTTATGTTATTTTTAGCATATAAAAAAGAAGAAACAAATGAAGAAATTTTTCAATTCTGTACTGTTTCTCATTTTTAGCCTTTTGCACTGTTTGTCTTCCTAAATTTAACACAGAAATAGCTACAATCTAATTTATCTTTATTATCATCTTACTTGATTAAATTCCACATTTAAGAAACGTCTTTGTTATCTTACATGAAAATAATCTTTAATATTGCTCAATTTAATATTTTATTGATGATAATTTTTTTTTTTTTTAGAATATGTGTAATTATTTACTGACTTTAATTAATTACTGTATTTTGGGTAATCATGATATACATAATTTGTATTTATTGCTGTTAAAAATAAATAAATTATTGTTATAATTATATTATATTTTTACTAACTATTTGGTATAGTTTACAGCACTTTTTTAAATGTTAAACATCATTTACACTTAGAGAACAACCAATTTTATATACATGTAAATTTTTTTAATAATAAAACTATGATCTTACCCACTTGGAAATTTTGATTCAATTCACATAGAGTTTACAAGGTTAAAAACCGTAGGTAATACATAATATATTATTTCAAGATAGGATGGAACCTTCTGCTTTGTCATACTAATTTGTGATTTGTCCTACCCCAGAACCATCTGCCCAACATCAAGGTTCATGCCTACTTTGCCCCGGTGACGCCTCCCCCGTCTGCAGGAGGTTCTCGCCAGCGCTACTGTCGCTGCTGTGTGGTGTTGTGAGCGTGGATCTCGCGCCGACGGGACAGCGACTCGTGACAACGTTGACGACGCTTCTCGAACGGCGCGCGTGACAAAAGCAGGTCAGAGTGCCTCCACGCCCCCCTTTTGACTGAAATAAGACAAGACTGATATCACGATCCGAGTGCAAGTGAACAAGCAAGCAAGCTACATGCAATGCAAAACATACAGTCTTAAATATTAAAATCATGGCAGCAAAAACTTCTCTTGCTTATTATCTATTATTAATAATATAATATACAACGATTTCTTTAAGTGCACTCAATCTTTTTTTAATTATTTATGAAAGAAGAAAAATGCTTAATACAATTCAACATAATATATATTTCTTTTATATTTTTTTTTAGCTGCCTCTCTATTCAACCATAAAAATACTTGCAACAAGGCTCGGATGTGCCAAGTTCAGATTATCATAAAGTTATGATAATCCTTAAAATTTTAAAAGGAACGAAGGATAAATATATTTGAACTCGAGTATATTTAAGGAAGAAAACATCAGATTGGTAATTTGTTAAACAACTACATAAAAATAAAAGGACTTGCTGCAGCAAAATTTTTCTCGTCTAATTATTACGCAATTAGTCATCATAAATGTTATGTGTTACCGAAATTAACAATTATTATTTGTTAAAGTCTTCCTGTGTTCTCTTATTGTTACTTATCATTATGTAAATTTCTCTCTATCTATCTCTTCTTCTATCTCCCTATGTCTTTCTTCTGTACTTGCTTATGCCTCACATGCGACTCCCGCTACATTGTTGTTTCTGATTGTTGTGCGACTGATATAGGCAGTGCATAATTAAATATTTTACACCACTTTCTCTCGGACCATTGCATGTGAGGACACTCAACCAAAAAAACTGTGATCAAAACTTACGTGTTATGTATGGATTTATGGGTTGATTTAAAAACAAAAAAACAAAAATGTTATATTTAAAAAAAATATATATATGGTATAATGCTATTATTATGAAATCATTATTAAAAAATAAAATAGTTTTAATTATATTACTATTGTATTGTATAGACACCTCTGTGATGTGAAATATTTATTGGAAAAAAAAAATAATTACAGACATAAAGTGAAAATATCAAGAAAAGAGTAACAAAAAAATAATATATATTATATATAAACAATTAAAATGTTAAAATACAAATTGTACAATTTTTTAAATCTTGGTTAACGCTCCACCAATATGGAACGTCTGAACCTTCAGTTCCACTCTGATCAGTTGGCTCTGACGCCGGCTGTGCAACTGCTGCTAAATTCATTTGCACACATGGAAATGAGAATCATAATCCAATCACACTCCAGCATTGGGCCGCAAAGAGAAATCTTTTGTCCATATTGGCTCCTGAAGAAACAAGGATTTGAAAGACTGTACTTATATCTAAATCATTATTGAGATCTTCAATATGAATTTTATACACAAAAAATTATCCTAAATTCAAAATTGTTTCAATGTATTTAACTCAGAACATTTTTAAAGTAATCTCACCATATGTGTGGTAATAATATCTTAAAAATAAGTAATTAATGTTCTATCTGAATTTGCAGTGCAAATTTATTCTAATCTGATCTTAAAGACAACAACTTTTAAAGTAAATTATTGTTGAAAATATTGTAGCAAATAATGTACAGCCTAGAATGGCATAATTATTATTTGATTTTATATTTCTATGAGACATTTTGGTAAATTAATAACAAAAGATGTATGTTGTGTATCACTGTAACATTTGAAATACATAATAAATTATATATTTCGCTCTAAAAACATATTATGTAACTACTTTCTCTTTATCCAGAGAAAAATAATTTTAAGAGGTCTCAATAAATTGCTATTAAAAGATTTAAATTATATTATAATGACATTAAAAAAAATATAGAGGCCTAAAGTCAGTGTTGTTTTTTTTAATTATTATTATTTATTTTTTTAGTTTCGGCTATCCACTACAAATAGAATAATTAGAACCACCCCATATAGTGTAATTTGGTGCTTACAGGTACTAAATATTGCATACCATTATAATATGTTATAATATTGAATAATATCTCTTTATATATTATGAAGTGTAAATGGAACTTATTATTGTTTTTCTGTATATTATTGTACTGCTATTTTGCAAGCTTAGATGCTTCATATTTCATTCATGTTGTGTTATCTTTTCTTACAATCATAACATTCAGTGAATAACAAATAAATTTTTCACATTTTGTTCTATACAAAACTATGTTTATTATTACATATT
This sequence comes from Siphlonurus alternatus, assembly GCA_949825025.1. Lineage (NCBI taxonomy): Eukaryota > Metazoa > Arthropoda > Insecta > Ephemeroptera > Siphlonuridae > Siphlonurus > Siphlonurus alternatus. The sequence continues at coordinate 25,649,121 of OX463782.1, read as the reverse complement.
ATATGTCAGACTATTTTAAGATATAAATCAACATTAAAAGAACTTAACAGTAGTACAGTTTAAAATTTTGTGTGCACTAAAAATATATTATACATGATTATCACGTATTTCAATATTTATTATTATTTTTCATGTGTATTTTTCTTTGCTTTTTTTTTATTGACTTTTCATTGATTTTTTCCCCTTATTGGAATTTAATATTAATTAATTAATTAATATGTACACTTTCTGTGTTTAATAAAAGACTAATAATAATATTAATTAATGTGCTACCTTGAAAATAGAATTAAATCATGTGCTTGTGTATCCAATACTTGTTTCTAGTACGAATAAATTTAGACTGAAAATCAGACAACGTTCATAAAACTTGATTTAATAGGCTTACAATTCAATTACAATATATTTTGCTATAGTACAGTATTTTTTGTAAATGGTATATATAATACTAATAATTAGATTATTTTAAAAGTATTGTGTTGACTAAAAATCAATATCATACGGTGAATAAAAATGCTAAATTTGGTTCATCTTTTAAAGTACCCAAGTGTGACAAAATTAAGCATAAGTTTTTACAAATACGTTTTATGTCATCCATGTTCTTGCATTTGAAAAATGAAAGTATCGAAAAATATATTCTGAAATTCAAGTGAAAGAGGAACCGGGAATTTTGTACACGCAGCAGATGATTTATATAATAATTCTATTAAAAGTTTTAAGGGTAAGATAACACGAACAATCGATTGTTGTTAGTCCCATTTGATTAACATGTAAACCTTAGCAACCTCATAATGATTCTGAATTTTCTTTAAGAGACAGTTCTTGGCATTAAAAAAATATGGAGAGAATTTCAAAACAATCGGACGATCCAATTTTTTTAAATTAATTTTTTTAGTTTCGGTCTCCATGGGAAAGCCCTATACTGAAATTTTAAAAAAATCATTTAAAAAAATTGGATCGTCCGATTGTTTTGAAATTTTCTCCATATTTTTTTAATGCCAAGAACTGTCTCTCAAAAAAAATTCAGAATTATTATGAGGCTGCTAAGGTTTACATGTTAATCAAATGGGACTACAACAATCGATTGTTCGTGTTATCTTACCCTTAAACATCCTAATTTAATTTCATTAAATTAATAATTTATTTTTTTATCACTTTTTTTTTTTAAATCCTTCATTGTATGCATTAAATATCCTTATTTAATTACTATTTATTCCTCTTTTCAATGTTTTATGTTGATTTTCCATGTATTTAATTTTATTTTTATTAATAATAATTTGTAATTTAAGTATATGTATAATTTTTCTTCAACTTTTTATGAATATTTATTTTACTAATGAAATTAAAAGTCAATCTAGAATATATTTGCTTCCCTGCAGCATAATTTAATGGTTCACAACAGTGTTCACACAGTGTTTAAATAGAAAGTGTATGATAAAAAATATATACAAAAATGATGTAATTGTATAACAGCTTTTTTAACTGCTTTATAATTCTGCCAATTTTGCAGTGTTGTTCGCAATAGCTCTTGAATATTTAGTTTAGATCTCACTGAGAAAAAAAAAAATAAGTGCCATGTTCTCATAATTTTTTATTTAATTAGAAAAATAACAAGGGAAACTTTGTATCACAATTAAAACTGTTTCAACTATAGTATTTTCCAAAAATATATCTGTGTTTTTCTTAAGTGCTTTATATTTGAAGCTTCACCACCACTGCATGTAATATGTATATGAAACCTTTTACTTTAGCCTCTATGAACTTTGGCTTTAAGCTCGAGCAGAGGAAAAAAAAAAAAATTAAATTGGCTTGATAGCTAGCAGAGAGATACAGGAAACAATAAACATTATAATGTGCAATATAAAATATTAAAATGATTTAGGATCAATATAGTATAACATCCCTCTTCCGCAATAATGAGCTATCTGCTCCACGATTTCGTTGCAATAATGAGCTGTCTGCTCTCTCTCTCAGGTGAGCGCAATTAGGTTGCTGCATACCATTTTTTTAGTAGCTCAATTGAAAGAGGAGGTTGAAAAATACACCTGTGAATTTTATGCGATTTTTTTTCGTACTGCATCATACCTAAAATAGGGATGAAAAGAGGTCACGTGACCTGGAGGCTTTGTCCGCAACGCCTATGACGTCATTACATTCTTTGGGTCAACTATATAATGCTTGTAAACAACCACGTTGCTATGGAAACAAATACTAATTTTTAATAAACAAGCAACAATGCAATAATTGTTTACATGTGTTATATAGATAAACCAAAGAATGTAATGACGTCATAGGCGTTGCGGCAGGCGCCTCCAGGTCACGTGACCTCTTATCATCTCCATTTTAGTTGTGATGCAGTACTAAAAAAAATCGCATAAAATTCATAGGTGCATTTCTCAACCTCCTCTTTCGATTGAGCTACTAAAAAAATGGCATGCAGCAACCTAATTTTGAGCCTTATTTTATAATGATTTATAGCTCAATATTACGTTCATCTGAAATAGCAGACAGCTCATTATTGCAACGAGATTGTGGAGCAGATAGCTCATTATTGCGGATGAGGGACGATATAAATACATTAGCGGAAGGTATCGTAATTATAATTACATAAAACAAATCCTTTCAGAATATATATATATACATACATATATATATATATATATATATATATATATATATATATATATATAATAACATAAATAAAAAAATTATCAGCTCATGACTCATCGGAGCTCATCAATTCAAGAAACATACACCCAATTACTAAACACAGAAAAGTTATTTTGGAACAGAGCTGCATATAAATAAAAATGTCAAAATCTAAAAATGTTGCAGAGGTATATAGTACTAGATAATATTTTCATAATATTTTACTGGTTTCTATAACTTTAATTTTTGTAGGGGAACATTTTTTTGGTGTTAATGTATATTATATATTATAAAATAATTATATATACATGGTGATATATATTTTATTGTAAAATAATATCAACTTTAATTCATTAATTATATAGAGCCGGCGGCCATTATTATATATAATTTCTTTATTTTTTTATATTCATGAAACATTATAATAATTAATTGTAAATTAATTAATGGGGGAAAAATCAGCACCAGTAGTAATTTTAATTATCACTAATTAGTAATTATATTAATTAACTGAAGTGCTCGATCATGCCTCATCTATACGTATAATATACAGCTATATATTTTACGTTTCTTAATTAAGACCGTGATGGAGTCACTGTCGATCATATCATACGTACATGCACTTACATAAACTTTAATAATTAAGAGCTCTAGGATTCAATTACTTTACTTCATATTATTAATACTGTAATTTGAAATAGATCAAAAAGAAATTAAAAAGATATATATATCGTCGTTGTAGCGCGTTTTTGGCCGATCTTCCAGTTGTAAGTTATGACTCCATGGCCGATCTATATATTGTAAGTTATAACTCTCTGGCTGATCTGCATATTGTAAGTTATGGCCTTCTGGCTGATCTGCAATTTTTCTAATTGTTCAGGAGAAGCAAAAAACTGATTATCTCCGGAAATATTAATTGGAAATTAAAATCCTGTATGCAGCACTTTTATAATGTAAATACGATAAAAAATACGTATAAAAGTCCGTCGGTCATCTTTAAAAAATAATAATAATAAATAAATGAAATTTGCCATAATCCGACAGGGCTTGAAAATGCATGTAATAATTATTAATCCTCTCTCACGTTGTTAACTCGGCTAGAAATTAAAAACACGATGTAATAGAATTACAGAATTAATTAAAATTAATGAAACGCGCTCGTCTTCAATATTTATTTATATATACGTCGCGTATATATGCATATATGATACCCGTATTTTTTTCAGCTACTTAAACATTTTCATGGTTCGTTTTCTAGCTGACAAATGAAAATGCATGGGTAAGACATAAAATTACTGTGTATTACTATAATATTATTTCATGTTTATCATTATTTTAATTTTAGGGAAAAAAAAAGCGGCTGTGCAGGGACTATAAAAAAAGTTTATTTATTAAAAATAGAATCGAACACAGCTGAGTTTGGGTGATTTTAGCATCGTCGATCGCTGATAATGTCGATTTTTTTTTGTGTAATAAATAACAGCAATGCAATAGGCAATTATAAGTTCATTAATTGCAATTGATGCAAAAAAATTAGCTTACTTAGCATGCTACTTGTTTTACAGGTCTGCACATAAACGCGGAAATTAAACGTAACCAAGACGATTAAATATCACAGCGAGTTCTATGCTCGATCGAAGAATACTTTGTTAACTGCATGCGCGCATTTATGTATATATTATAGACGCGTAGCAGAATTCCATTGCTGAATTAATCATAAAAATATATATAGTAAATATATTTACGCTATTTTATAATTTATTTATGCTAAATTTTATTTATAACAACAAATATTAATATGGTACGTCGATCACTATAATTCTATCATGCGGGGGGTACGTATATAATGGGCGCGATTCACGAAGCCGGAAGTGAGCGTTTTGTGCTTCGCGGTATCTCGCGATTTTTTTTTTTTTCGTCTTTTCAGGTTCATACGATAATAATATAATATATCAATATTATAATAGTATAATATTGATAGCACACGTTGGACCGTCAATGAATTATCAAAAGTTATGTACGTGTCTGCTAGAAAGAGACCAATTAGCTGTCGCACTTCGACTCTTTCAAGCCAGCATAAAAACATGTTTTTACAAACTTTTAACATCTCACAATATATTATTATACGCAGCGATATATGTTAAAAAAATATAAAATAACTTGCAAAAAAATAATAATAATAATATAATTTTATTTGCTAATTTTTCCTAGTTATATAAGAACGTCCTTGAGTATATTATAATTGCTAAAAAAAAATGTAATACTATGCTAGCTATATATCGTAAAATAATAATTTTATTTAAATACCGGTATTTTTTATCTATTATAGTTATTACGACACTCTACAATATATGCATGCAAGTTACAGATCTTTGTGACGCCTTTATTGTGGTTAGTTGCAATATTTTCCCCCACAGGCAGATGTGTATCAAAATTAACATACTAAAAGCTTAATTATTTCTTTCCGATATACTGTAGGGCGCGCGCCGCAATAACAAAATAATATTTATAAACAAAATCACAACAATTTTGAAAAAAATCACATTTAATTATTAAGTTAATTATTATTAATTATTATACACGCGTAGCTGAACCATATAATTACGAGTTATTCAATCGTTGCATGCATGATTCCAGATTTTAGAGATCACCCGATGCAATCTGGAGAGATATTTTGTTACTTGATTGATTAAATGTTAATTGGCCGTTAGGAAAATTATTCTTTGCAGCCAGAAGAAGTAAATAACTGGATTGAATAAATATATGATTTAAGTTTTTGCTCTGTGTTGATATTTTCAGTGATGTTAAATTCGCGCGAAGATTGGTCCGCGAATATGCGCATGCGAATATGCGCGAATATGCGCGCATATGCGCGAAAGATACTTTCAAGATGGCGGCCGCGCGCAATTAAAATCACGTGAGCACCTCGGCAGCCTGAAAGGCCGATTGCTTTAATTCCATGATTAATTAACTCTAATTTAATCCAAACACTAATTAAGCAAGGGATTATACCAAGAAAAATAAGAAAAGACTCTCTGTAGCATTTACTGTAGTTTTAACCAGTTTTAAATTGCTATTTTTGTGGCGGGAAAGTCAATTTTCAATATTCGCGAATATATGCGCGCATATGCGGCCGCAGATTGCCCGCGAATATGTGCGAATATGCGCGCATATTCGCCGCGAATATGCGCGGACTAACATCACTGGATATTTTGTTACGTGTTATTTGCAAACAGCTGATTTCGCGGGCCTCGCCCCTTTTTTTATTATTTTTCTAGCATTTAAATGAAAATTATTAGGCAAGGTTCCTTTATACAGGTTAAGACACGCACGCATTTCGTGCGTCAATTTTGTTAAATTTTCAGGCCCCATTGTACCGCGAAATTTCAAAAATAGCATTGCATGATGGGCACATTTAAAGTTTCGCGGCACGATGGGGCCAAAAATACTTGAACGTGATTGGCTAAGCCCTTTAACATTGGTCCAATCGGTGACTTAACCTGTATAAAGCCAACCTTCGCAACCTTGTTATTAGGAAAATACCACTAATGCCATCTTGTGTCAAATTTTGCACTCTTTCGAATGGCGCAATAAAACAAAAGTTGTAACTTTTGACATTTCGGCCACTCGTCCCTGGCAAAAATAAAGCTGATCAGCCAGAGAGTCATAACTTACAATATATAGATCGGCCATGGAGTCATAACTTACAACTGGAAGATCGGCCAAAAACGCGCTACAACGACGATATAATATATATTATAAAAGACATGCATATATATATGCACGTACGTACCATATATATATGACCATCATAAAAAATAGATAATGGGGGAAATATGTATAGTGAAGAGGTTACAAGGTGTACTTATACGCAGATTGCTCTCATATCCGTTCCGTAGATTTGATAGAACTATAATTATGCCATTTTTAAAACAAAATTAATTTTATTTTATTTAAAAAAATGACAATTTGAAATTTTACCGATTTTGATTTTACTGCAGTTAGTACAGTTCATTCTAACTAGATGGCGTAAGCCTGCAGAATATTTGTAAAAACAGCTGTAAATTTGTGACGTCATAGTTTATGTGTCAACGACGTGGAAGTTCTTCTGCATCTTGCGTGTGCCACTGCTGCTGAAATTTTAATGTAAGTGTTAACTTCAACTGCATTCTTTATGTGTTTAATTGCGTTATTTCATTTTCTAACTGTGCATTATTTTTCGTAGACCTTATTCTCACACGAGTTCATCATGGACCAGGTACTCCAGTTCGTAGAACCTGCCCGACAGTTCTCCAAGGATTCCATCCGTTTGGTGAAGAGGTGCACCAAACCTGACAGAAAAGGTGAGCATTTCCACATCCTATTCCTAATAAATGAACCATACACCTGTAAGATTTATAAATTGTCCAAATTTACAACCATTTGGATTTATTTGGAAGGATTTACACAATCAAATTCTGAGAATTAGAATTGACCATCTGGTTCACATTAATTTGGGTTGAAGCTGCATAATTATATGACATGTGTAAATAGGTAAATACAGTATGGTAATATGGTATTGCATACTGTTAAGTCTTTCAAGCAAGAGTTTACCCTAAATATTTCCAGAAGTGACATAATTTACATAGTTCCGCTTTTATTTAACCTACAAATGGAAGTAAAAACGAGTAGAAAATATGCATCTTTGCCGAAAATTTTCAGGCTTCTGTTCTCGCTTTCGAAGGATTGAAGGCAATATAACAGGAGTGTCAAACTTATTTCTAGTGGTGGGCCACATGGGAGAAACTGCAACTGACCGCAGGCCGTAGGGACCATGCGGGGGAGAGGGGAGGTACGTTTTGGAAGTCAATTAAGGTAGTGCAGGGCTTCTCAAACTTTTTGAGATGACACACTGCTCACGGAACGTGAAACACTAGAGGGTCTGGGGGGCGCTAATCCCCAGTAGCCCCCAGCAGGCTCAATTTTTTTTAGGAAAGGGGGCATGGCTGTTAATTTTTTTTTCATCATTTGTCATACGGAAACGTAGGGATATTTCACTAAAAATATACACAAGTTTATGAAGCCGATTTTTTAAATTTGACGATTTTATTTTTATTTATGTTTTTATTCCTAAACTTCATTATTTATTTATTTTTTTAATTTGTTGACGGTCAACTGAAAACGACCTCGTGGGCCGCATGCGACCCACGGGCCGCGAGTTTGACACCCCTGCAATATAATAATATGCTAGCTTGAATAATTATGCATATTGATTATGCATGCACCACTGTAGATACTATATACATGCATGCACACAGTTTGCACAGTATGTATTACACATCCAATGCCAAATCTAATGCGAAAATCTTGGGGGAGCAATCCTGTGCTTGTAACAGCCAGGATGAGTCACCTATCACCCCTGATGAGGGTGACCTTTGATTTTGTTTATGAATTACTTTACCGATTTTTCTGCACTTCAAGGGGAACAATGAGGCAAATAAAAGTAATTAACTCATTATCAGTAACAAAGGTCGCTGCGCTGTTAACCCTCATCATGAGTGACAGGCAGGCAACTCATCATCGGGATGGTCCTGGCTTTTTTTGCTTCCTTGAGATTTTCGCATTAGGTTCCACATTGGCTGTACTGAATGCATTATATGTTGCCCGTATATAGTCGTGGTAGTGTCTAGTTCACTAAAGTCAACTTGATGGAATTTGAACGTCATAATTCAAGTTGGAAGAATACTAGATATTCTGCTCATCTCATTTTTGTTAAAAGTGTTTATTTTGCCGATCTCATGATTTTTGAGATTTTCTTATTTGTAGGCTAAAAATATATAATTGAAATGGTGCCGGTACAGTTTTACAATTTAAGGGAAAATCTGAGTACATCTGTAAATACATAATATATTATAGATCTTGACCATTATATTTGTTGTAATTTTTGTTTGCAGAGTTCCAGAAGATTGCTGTTGCTACTGCCATTGGCTTCTGCATTATGGGCTTCATTGGCTTCTTTGTCAAGCTCATCCACATTCCCATCAACAATATCATTGTGTAAGTATGCAGACAAGCATAAAAAAACTATTTATTCTTTCTTTGTTATAACATCTCATAGAATTCAATACAATTTAATGTCAAGCTGATGATTAAAATATCTGTAACTTTTCATGTTGTTGCCTCTAAATTAAAGTTTTGTAACTACACTAATTTTGAAAAGTCTTTAAACCTCATCAGATGATAAGGTTATCAAAGACTTTCATGCCTAATGGCCAGAAAATTGACCCAAATTTTGGAAGGTTCTTTTTCCTGCCATAGTATAGTGCCACTGTCACGCATGAGCAATGTATACCCAACAGTGGTGGGAAACATGAAATCAACGAAACTTGATTTTGGTCAAATTTTTTGCCTCGAGAAACTTAAGTCTCTGATAGACTAAATTAGACAATCACATTTTACTCCTATGATAATTATACCTCCTTTTATTTCATCTTTGTAGAACTAATGAGGACACCCCGCACCCCTGAAAGATTCCTTTTGCAGCCTTGTTAATCGCCTATGATGTACTCACATAGGATGGTAATTAACATGACTGCAAATGGAACTTTTCAGAGGTGACGACTGTACATCAGTTAGTTAATTAAAACTGTAATTTGATTATTAACTTGACTGAAATAAAATTATATTCTATAATTAATTTTAAACTTGTTCCTTATTGTTGCAGTGGTTCCTGAACGGCATCTTTATATTTATCCATTCACCATTTTGTTTTTGTTATTGATTTAAATGCTTGATTAAATTAAACGAAGAAATTGTACATGACAGGTTTTGAAGTATGGTTTATTTAAATAAAAAGAAATACTAAAAAAATGTTTGTTTGTTTTTTGCTTGCACTATATAAATTATGTTGCAACACCTGTAGTTTTTTTATTATTTGAAGAACACACTATATGTATATATATATACATATACATATACATATATATATACATGTATATATATATATATATATATATATATATATATATATATATATATATATATATATATATATAATTTTACTTTAGATAATCATATAATTTATTGGGTGATAACTTATGGACAGTTTATCACCTCGGATAATTTCCTTTTGTGGTTTTGTTAATATGTTAATCACCGTGCCTCAATAACTTTCTATACCCTGCAATAATTACACGGCCGAGGTACGGTAATTTAACCAGGCTGCAAATTAATGTGAAAATTTCCAAAAGTATAATAACAATTGTACATTGGAGCATGCAGGTTTGCAATTTTGGGAGAGAGGTAAGAATATAAGAAGTGCACTCAATATAATTTTAATTATAATTATTTGCATAAATACAGTATATAATAATTATAATAAATAAATTATAATGTTTGCAAGTCGTCATAATATTTTTAATATATATCATTTAATTTGTGCAATTTATTTTATGAATTAAAAATGCAGTACATAAATGAAGTTAAAAAACATTTGCCTTGAGGTTAGGCCACTTGTCTAGAATTGAAATGTAGCAAGTTGCATAAGCAGCAGGAGCAAGGAGAAATCTGAATTTAAGGGTAAGGTAACAACGCCACCAATGTTAAAAAAAATCCCTCTCACAAAAATTCTGAAAAAAATTTAAAATGTTCTCCTCTATACCCCCTATCAGTACCTAAAATATCAGGAATACAAATACGATCTAGTTTTTGAGTTATAAATTTTTAAAGTTGACTACTTTAACATGGAGAAATGAAACTCCCATGTTAAATTGGTCAACTTTAAAAATTCATAACTCAAAAACTAGATCGTATTTGTATACCTGATATTTTAGCTACTGATAGGGGGTGTAGAGGAGAACATTTTAAATTTTTTTCAGAATTTTTGTGAGAGGGATTTTTTTTAACATTGGTACGTGGCGTTACCTTACCCTTAAAAGGTCAGTGTACCTAAACTATATATTATTGTAATGTGTAAATTTTTGCTACCTAATTAAAATCATGCCGGCAAAATGAACTTTTATGCTCTTTATACTATAATTATATTTTAGAATAAAAAAAAAATAATAATAATAATCTTTCAGATATATTTATATAATTAATATTATATTTTTAGAAAATTCTCTGGTAATTTATATTTTAACAATAGACAAGTAGCATCATTTTTTTTATTAGCTCAATCGAAAGAGGAGGTCGAAAAATACACCTGTGAATTTTTTTAGATTTTTATCTGTACTAGCTGCATCATGCCTAAAATAGAGATGTAAATTTAAGAGGTCACGTGACCTGGAGGCGGCACCCGTGATGGCCTGTGACGTCATTGAACTGTTTGGTCAAACAAACGATTGACTTTATAATGCTTCTAAACAACCACGTTGCTATATATGGAAACAAGCAACAATTTTTAATTTATTGTTTACAATTAAGTGTTATATAGACGATCGTTTTTGTTTGACCGGACAGTTCAATGACGTCATAGCTAGGCGTCACGGGCGCTGCCTCCAGGTCAAGTGACCTCTTTGCATCTCTATTTTAGCCATGATGCAGTACAGAAAAAAATCTCAAAATATTCACAGGTGTATTTTTCGACCTCCTCTTTAATTCAATTGAGCTAATAAAAAAAATTGATGCTACTTGTCCATTACTTACATACAGCTTGTCTTTACAAAAAGCTTTTTATAGTTACGTTTAGAAATAGTTTGTTTCTGGAAAGGAAAGCTCATAGAGGACAAAACTATAAAATTGTAACTATCTAAAACTGTGTACGTACTATGTATTCTATAATGATGAATAATAATAATAAAAAAGCGACAGATATGTATAATATAATGATCGATCGAGACATTAATTATATTCAAGTTAAATTTATATTCAATTTATATTAAAAACAAAGTAAGTAGTAAATACTTACACAAACTATTATAAGGCTTGAGAAAGACCGACTGTATAATATTATATATGATAATAATTCGGAAATCTTATTTATTGATTTATTCACATTAAATATCAGTTGATCCATTATTTGTGACTACATACTAATCTTTTTTTATATTAAATAAAAGATGAGTTAATAAAGACATTTTTTTATTATACTGATTACACCACACTTGAACAAGTACACAGTTCAATTACAATATGAAACAATATCCATTTCACTGTTAGTTGTGAAACGTTTTGTTGTTGAGTTTTTTTTTAAAGAAAAGTGGCTTTGTTTTTCACAAGCCTATTATATTATAATTTTGCCAATTATTTTTTCTTATAACTCTATGTCCATTAATAAACAGCCGACAGCTAAAGAGAAGCAGATAGATCCTTAATATGCATAACATTGCTAGTAGTGTTACAGTAAAGTCAGTTTTGTTAATTAGTTAATTTATTAATTGCCTTAAATTATTAAAGACATTTACACAAAAATTTGCCCCATAAGTTTATTAACCTTTAAGATTTTTTTTTTTTTACTAAATATTTATAACTGCATGGTAACAAAATTATGGAGCAAAAATTTGATGGCAATTTTATTTTGCCTTGTGCTTTTTTTTTTATTTTTTAAATAAAGTTAAATTAAAGGTTTTATAATGAAATGAAAGTTTATTTTTATTTTTAAAGTCACCACGGAAATAAGGTATTATAAAAAAATAGCATATTATGTAGCTGATAATCATGAATAACAGAGGTACGATGAACCCCCAAATCTTACTGAACATTTTCATGGCTTATCATATACTGTATTTATAATATATACTTGTGGACGCACAACCTCAATCAATATTATTTTATTAATAACAAAATATATCAAAAAAATGTTTTTAGTATTTATTTCAATTAAATAATAAACTTAATTCTAAAACATTGTTAAATAGTAAATATACGGTATATACATACATATAGTATAGTTTAAAAATTAGACAAAAATAATGACAGATAATTTAATTAAAAGCCTGCAGTAAAACAATAATACAGGCTAATAAATATAATATATCTAAAACAAACAAAATATTTATGTTTTTAATTAACTTCTACTACACATTAGAGGAGAGGAGTTAGTGTCCACAAGATTAAACGTGCAACATTCACCATTCAATTCATTCACATTATAACTGAAGATGAATGCTTGTGGCAACGTAAGACTACACTCATCAAGCTAGCTAGGTTAACACACACAGTCTTGCAATGAGCTATGTGGAGTGGTGGGGAGAAAAGCGGGCTTGCATGCACTAGCCCGGCGGTGGCATGCACCTGATTTAGCCATGACATCAAAGAGTCCACGTTTGTACGAGTGAATCACACAGACACACAAAAACATTGATTTAATATATTTCACTTTTATATTACTGGTTATATACAGGAAAAAATCTTGATATCTCAGATTCACTAGAAAGTTACATATGAGATGCTTTAATTTGTTTTTGCCCAGCTGGTGTGAGAGGTGGGAGGCGGAAAAGGCATATAATTTACTATTTAAATTAATATTGTTAAATCAAAGTTTTTGTTGTAATTTTAACATTTTTTCATTTCTTTTTCCAACTTTATCCTTCAATATAGAAAGATGTTACTTTTTTCTAAACATATATTGATTTATTCAGTATTTTTCTTTAAAAATTATTATAAATTTTTGTATCAAGTACCATATTTTTACACTGTAAAATTTAATAATATTGCTGGTACTTCATCATATATTAATATTATCATGCTTAATCCAATATTAGGTATTTGGATAACCACAAAATAAAATAATTAAATACAATATTTTTACATGACCAATACATTAATTTTAACTACAGTGTACAAGCTTAATTAATTATAGTAATAATTTTAATTTCCATATGATTCACTCACACTGTCTTTTGATTTTAATAATTAAAATAAAAAATATTTGGCATTTTGTATTAACAATAAGATTAATCAAAATTTAGCAAATTATGGTTAAAGCACCATCTAAAATAAAAAATCAGACTTCAACGTGTACAACATGTCTTTTACAAAAGGGGTTACTGATATAATAATGGAGAACATGGATAATTAAATAGGTAGGGGGTGACGGGCTGGCTGGCTGGCAGGCAGATGCAAGACGGCAGAGGCTGGCCACAACATGGGGCCACATCCCCCTCAACAAGAACGCTGAAAAACAAAAGTAACCTTTCAAAATTGATGACCATTTGTGTGTAAAATATGGCACTAAATTACTATGCATTTTTTCACTCTTTTCAGATATCCTGAAATTAACAATAATAACTAATGAGAGTTCTGCTTTAAAAGTATTAATAATTAGGTACTTAATTAGGATAAAAACTAAACAAAAAATACATGAGGGCCTGGCAATTAAATGTAAACCACTGCAGGTGAAGGTTAGTTTCTTATCTAGCTGATTCTTATCAGTGTATCATTAATAATAACCTATGGTTAATATCACTTTTAAATCTGTTTGGTCATCAGACCATCATATTAGGCTCATAATGCTGATTTTTCGTTAAGAAAAAAAATAAACTAGTTTTTAAGTAAATAACTGTTATAATAGTTAAAACCTAAAAAAAAAACTTTAAAATAAATTAAAACAATGTTAATATAATGAATACGAATTGTAACTTTAAAATACAGCACAAAGAGCTCACCATTGTTAAGAAGTTGGCATATTTTTAGGTGAAGTTGGTGATGATGTGGATGGTGTGCCTGATTGTGGTGCTCCCCCGTTGTTCTCCTGCTTTGCACGTCTGATATACAGGTTCAGCAGCTTGAGTTTGCTGCCGGTGAGGGCCGAGAGGTGTGGCTGGAGGGGGCCTTCACCCACACTGTTGTGCAACGCCACCAGGCAGAAGACTGCTGACTTTCTCACTGGGCTCTCGTTATTGTCATACGCCTTGAGCAGCAGCGGCATCAGCTCTGACAAGTGGCTCTCCACTTCAGGACTACTACGCTGTTCTACCAGTCGGTTCAGCATCTTGATGGCTGCCAGGTTCAGAGGGTACTCTGCCGTCGTTATCAGGGGGCTCAGCACTCGGATCACCAGGTCTGCCGGCAGTACCGATACCATCGCGGCTGCACACTGCTCTGCAGTCCTCGCCACCTACATGTGTCAACATGGTGAGTTCAAGCAAGCAGTTGATATATTGGATTTTAAAGAAGGCTCGTCACCTCGTAAGAATAACACAAGGCACAGTGATTAACAAGGCTGCAAGTGGGAAATTTTCCAAGGTGACAAGTGGACATTAAAGGAAAATTCTCTTCAGAGACATTTTGTTGCTCCACACAGTAGGCAATCTTAATTAATTTTCAAGAAACATAAATAACAAACATAAGTACTGCCCAGAGTACTTACGTTAGTGTTTTGGAAAATACCAAAAGCACCCTAAAATAAGGATTAAGACGAGGGAGGGAGGTTGACTTACGTCCTTGGTGGAGTCTTTGTGGCACTGCAGCACCCTGAGCACCAGCAGCTCCACGTAGTTGGTAAAGCTCGTGGTGAGGCTCGTCTTGCGGAACATCTCCATCAGCACCTCCAGCACCTGGGTGCGCACAGTCGCCTCGGGACTGCCCAGCTGCTCCAACAATACTCGCAGCAGCAGCCTGTGTGACAACACAAGACAAGTCAGTTGTTGTTTCTCGAGGTTTGAAACTCGAATTACAAGATTTAGCAACCATGTTTTGGCAATTTAAGGGAGAGAAATTATTGCTGAGTAAGTGTATAATTCTAGAATGTTTAAAACAGTTCTGTAATATCTAATTTGATTAAAATACGTAATATTTAACCAAGAACAAAAACCCTTGAAAAAATTATTTTATTGTATGTTTAAATTACACTAAACAGTGCTTATTTTTCATTTTGTTCCTGAAAACTCTCCTCTTCCCTTGATAAGTGTATTATAAATATTGTACCCTTGTTGTGTAGTTAATAAAGCAAGAATGAAGGTTAGAGCAAGTACTGCATGTATGTCGCTCACTTGAAGTGCTCAACGATGGTTGCTGCATTGCCCTCTCGCACCAATCTGGCCAGCTGGGAGAGTGCCGTCTTTTTCTCCGTCTCTGAGGTGACCAGGACGTCGCCTGCTCCGTTCTCCCGCCCCACCCCTAACACTTGCATCAACTTGCGCAGAGCCTCAGGGTCCTCCGGGTGGTGGTTCTCTGTCAAATCAAAACACATTAGTTGCTGGCAAGTCAATAATATGTTAAGAAAAATTTTATGTTTTGAGAGGGATGGCTGGAAAATACATGAATTTTTAACATTAAGTAATTACAGAAATTTTATTATTCTTGCAATGGTTCAGACTTCCTTTTAAATAAATTCTCTTTACAAATTATCAATCTTACCTCTGTTTATGAAGCCATTATCAGTGGCATCGAAGGATCCATCTCTGCTAGGAGTCTTATCAAGTCCATTGAACTCTCGTAATGGTGAAGAGGTGAGACGTTGAGGGGTAGGGGATGACCGGTTAATGGGTGAGCGGATGCAGCCCTGAAAATATTAAAGAGGAATCATTATTTTGAGCCTATTCTTCTTTTTCCATTCATATCCTTATCATTTGATTATACTGCATATGAATTCCTGGTCAACAATGGATGATTCTAGTAAGCACTTAAACTTTCTTATCTTATTTAAATAAAATTTTGTCACTGCTCTCAGCAAAGCTCAGGGACGACCTTTTCTTTGTCTGGCCATCAAAATTACACACACATATATATATTTTTTTTATAAATTTCAAATATAATAAAGGAAAAAGAGTTGAAAATGCATGGCAACTTGACTCACATTATTGTGCAGTTTGAGGGAGGAGATTGAGAGGTCCTCGAAACGCTCCTCCAGCACATCCAGGCGGTCACACTGTCCTGCCGACATCTGGCTTATGCCGGAGTCTTGCGATGTTGTGTCGCGATCACGGTCCAATAGCTTGCCCATGCTGCCGTCAAAGCTGTAGTTCTGGATCTCAGCCGTGGTGCGCTGTAGCGATCTGGACAAACAAAAAGGCCACATTCAATATTTATTTTAATACACGGCAGAAATTATTTCCCTGCTTTAGTTGCAATCTTTTGGTTGCAGTCACAATAACATAAACAATGCAAGAGCTTTTGGACATTTCAGAAATACATAGATTGCTTGTTTAGTCATTAAGGAACCATACTTCAATTGTCTTCTACAACAGATTTTGTAATTAAACTACGTATTTATAGTTTTAATTTGAAATTAGAAAATTACTGTTTATCCTCATCTTGATGGCAAATTACACTGTACATCCTCAGCAGACATTAAATTTCATTGTATCCTACCTGTGTACATCCTCAGGGTTGAGGTTGTCTTCATCTAGGTCGAGGTGGTGATGTCTAGTGGGCCGCATGTTGCGAGGGGTAGGCGTGCCAGGCGAGCTGACACGGGGGGACGATGGCAGCGAACCATCCTGGGCGCTGTACCGGGAGTGCTGCTCCACCACTCGGCGAGCAATGTCCTGCAGGGTCAACAAAATTTGTGGATTCATTTATATAAAGGGTAAGAAACTCTGCTTAGAAGCACAAGCTTGGTTTACTACAAGACTGACTTAAAATATATACACTGTAATTGCCCTCCTTAAACAAAATTGTTACAGCAGTATAAATTTAATGGTATGTATGTATTTTATAAAAGGATTAGAAGATAATATGTTATTATACCTATAAGTTGTAATGATTTATGCTCCATTAATTTCAAGAGATCATTTTAATCCTATCAGAGGTATAATTTATCCACTGTACCTGGTAGTCAGCAGGCATGTCCGAGACCATCATGGTAACCTCTGCCATGTTGAGGTTAAAGAGTGCATTGAGAGCAGCTCCCGAGGCCCGTCTGATGTCCGTACTTTTAGCGTCGGAGGTCCAGGTGATGATCTTGGCGAGGGCAGGGCGTGTGTCACGGCCTCCCCCAGCCATGGCACTCGGGTCCATCAAGTTGGCCAGCTGGGCTACGTAGCAGAGCGCCGCCAGCTTCACCCGCGTGTTGGGGGTCTGCGTGGCGTCTACTAGAAACCTCATCAGCACTCCAAACTGGAGCTCTGCCGGGAACGAGTCCCTGCACAAAACATGCACTATTAGACTGGAGCATCATTGTTTGAAAGTAAGACACATGAATAGCCTTTGAGTTCTACTTAACTTTTCCCTAGGAGGCTTGGGGAATTCAGTATCAAGGAGATGAGATCTAAGCCAAAAAATTATAGTGAAGATATTTAAATTTTTAGTCATTATGAGACACAGGTCTGATGTACGACATCATTACGTGAGCAAGCCTGTGTCTGATCATGCGGCCTCACATGACACTAACGATCTCAATAAATGCTTCACAGTAAAAACAATTAAAACATTATCAGGATTCGTCAATTATCAAACTTTTCGTCAGTGGGAATTAGCTTATCAAAATGTACTGAAGTCCAGGCAAATAGAGGAGAAGCCTGGGCTAAACCTCAGATAACTCAATTCAAATTTCCCTCCCTTGTAAATATCATTCCCCTTCACTCCCTTGTAAATATCATACCAATTCATTCCACATCTCCCCTCTCCTGTCTCCTCTCCCTCCCCTCACATACCAGCCAGCAAGCCAACAGTCAAATCATTCTACTTCTTGTGACTGAAGAAGCATCTCCACGAAGCGAAACGTTTCAAAAATGTTCGAGTGAACCTCTGTGACCGCAAGAATTTCCACCTGCTGTGACTCTTTCGATCGGTAAGGCCTTGCTGGTTATTCCTATCCTTTTCTTTTAATAAGATCATTATGAGATTGGGAGAAAAAAAAGTACTGATCATAAGATTTTCCCAAAAAGAAATTTATGTAAAATTTATAAGGAAAAAAAAAAAAAAAAAATTATACTCTTGATAGCTTGTAAAGGTACTCTAAAAATTTAGGAGTCCTTTAATTTTAATTTTTTTTTTATTTTTCATATTAAGTAAATTTGAATATTCTTACCTTATCACATCCAGAACCAGATGAATTTTCTTCTGCGTAGAATTAAGAAGATCAGTCCCTAGTTTATTAAATAGTCTAGTAACTAAAATGTAGAGCCAGTCATGAAGGTCGTCTTTATGAGTCATTATGAGGTCATTAACTGCATCAAGGAACAGACTGAACACCTGTAAAAAACATTATGTATTAGATAAAAAACCAAATCATAACGATATGCTGACTTCTAACCTTTGTGTGTGAGTCCATGAAAATCTTGGTGAAGATGTCTGTAACCTTTCTAAGCTCCTGTAAGGTGAGCCGGTGACCGGACTGTAGGTAACGTTGCAACCCCACGAGACCCTCTTTACGATCCTGCCAGTGGGTGCTAGCGCAGCTTGCAATGAAGTCACCAATACCCTGAACAAATCAGATCTTCATCAAATACCGGGTGGACATAAACATAAATAATATCATCAACTGTTTTAGCATACAATAAAAAAATTTATTGTACTGTTATATTAAATGAGGCAACCTCTATAATTAATAACTTATGTTTTCTACTTGACGTTGTTTATAAATTTAATGCTTCCTCCCACCACCATCACATTGCATTCAATCCTCAACTGCATAACATTAAATAAAAATATTAAACGTCTATGCAGTGACCAACAGAATACTATGTATAGTGAAACATACACAATAAAAGTCATATTACATTTAAAAGCCACATATAAGTGTAAATACAGTGCTGGAAAATAAAAAGAAAGGGAAAAAAAAAAAAAAAAAAAAAAAAAGAAAAAAAAAAAAAAGTGCTAAGCATAAAGATTTTATAATAAAATTTCATGCAAAGCTAAATTACTAGACACCAACAAGAGAAATACATTAGTATAGTGTAATATTTTAAGTATGTAATAACATTATAACCTCTCCAAACAAATATTCTTACACATAAATTTATTTATTCATTGAAACTTTATAAGCACCATAATATTATGTTGCATTAACATTAAAAAATAAAACAATAGAAGTTACTAAGAATTGTAAGTGGTAAATTTTAAACAATTACACAATTCCATTACATAAATTTATAATATGGAATACCTTCACCGTTTATTTTACATATAGTA
Organism: Siphlonurus alternatus; assembly: GCA_949825025.1. Classification (NCBI taxonomy): domain Eukaryota; kingdom Metazoa; phylum Arthropoda; class Insecta; order Ephemeroptera; family Siphlonuridae; genus Siphlonurus; species Siphlonurus alternatus. The sequence continues at coordinate 25,629,480 of OX463782.1, read as the reverse complement.
CACCACCCAATGCACAATGAATTGTCTTGTTGTAAACAATTTACGAAGTACCAAAGCACTGCTAGTCTGTCAAGAGCTGGTTAGTTTGTTGGCTGGAGAAAGCCGAGGCGGCATACCTTGAGAGGCTCCCAAGAGTTGTCTCGGTAGAGACGCGGCTGATTGTTGCTCCAGAACTGTAGAATGTCACCACCAACACGTCAGCACAACACAGCAAGCCACACACAAACAGTCAACACGCAGCAAATCAACACATGTGTACGTATGTACAAGAAAGAAAGAAAAAAAACAAAAATGAAAATTAATGACGTTTACAAATTAAGTCAAAATACATTATATATAAAAATTTACTTTACTTTTAAAAAAATTAAAAAAACAAGAAAATTTTATGGAATTTTTTTTTTAAATTAAAAATTGAAACAAAACAAAAATCAGAGACAAAAATTAACAAAATTATGTTAATAGAACTGATGTTTTAGTTGCAGGGTTTGGGCAAGCAAGAATGATGATGGGTCCGCAATTCAGAAAAAGTAATTGTCATAAAGATCTATTATTAAAAATATTATTAGGACACCATTGAACAGAACATTTAAAACATAAGTAATGTATTCAACTGGGGCTGTAACAGCAAAAATATGAATACCAGTATGTATGAATAATAACAAAGAAAAAAAATTAAAATGGGAGGCAGAGGGGCAATAAAAAAGAAAAAAAGTGAAAATTTTAACTCGAGCTTATTTTAAACAAAGTAGGGCGTGGGAACTATTTTACAAACTTAAAAAAATTATATTGGAGTAAAGAACGGGAATGATAAAAAAATAATTAAGATAAAAAATGTGAAAATTCATGATAAGGCATGAAAAATTTAGCTAGAAAAGCTGTAGAGCTGAAGAGCCGCAGCTTGGTGCTCACAGGCAAATCATGCTCGTTCTACATCTAGCTAGCATGCACTCCTGCAAACGATAGAAGAGGGCTTTGTGGCGAAATTGTGTCAAGATGACCTCAGCTGGCACTTACATCAGATGGCCGACGAAAGGAATCATAAGATCTCTCGGAACAAATACTGGAAGTTTCACTTTCATCAGAGTGATCGTCAAACAATCTACTAGGTTTTCTAGTTGGAGTTCGTTGAAAGTCTTCAATACCGTCAAAATTCTGTAACAGAGTAACATTTGATATAACATAAATCTCAAAAATGCTAGACAAGAGTCTTATGTTATTCAATGTTATTTTTATATTATTTTTAGGATTGTCACTTAAATAAAATTCATTCTGAACATAACAATTATTTATCAACTCACCAATGCATCAGCAAGTGCATTCTCTGCTTCTCTACTCTGTTGTAATATTTTCTGTGCCATTACAGTTCTAGATCCACTTGGAGGCTGTGGGGTTCTTTCTCCAAAGCTTAATCCTGCCCTTGGCCTACTGTAAATGCAATAATTACAATTCACATACCATTCAATTTCAAAGTCAGTGCAAGTAATACGCTACCTAATTTTTGAGCCATACGATCGGTCTAGGATATTGCCATATCGGTTTGGACTTGTCTCTCTACTAGCCTCCCTACTTGTGCCAGTGCTACGAGGAATTCCTCCAGGCCCTGCTAGTCTACGAGGACGCCCCATTGAGCCCATGGAGGTTGGCCCTGAGTCCAAGACGGTCCCTCCATCACGGTAGGTTGCGTAGCTCAGCCGAGAGGACGGTGAACCTGAGCGACTGCTCGCTGCGAGATAAATCTTGTTAGTGACATCACCTGTGTGAGGTATTGTGCAGGTACTTACGTTGAGATTGTGATACTCCAGAAACTCGGGTGCGAGTGCGACCAATTCTCTCTGGTGAAGTAATGGCACTGATAGATGTTCCGGAGTCTGATGACTTTCTTTGACGAGCTATAAGTTATGATTTGAAAGTCAACACTTGGAAAATTCTGGCTGGGATTCATAGAAAGAATGACCTATCACCTCTAGTAGCGTGCAGGGAAATAGGCAGCCTACAATATTTGCTTTTATCAAACAGCAAATACAGGAAAGTTGAATGCACGGTAACCTTGTAAACCTATGCAATAAAGTTGAACATTGCAAGCTGCTTACTTCATCATACACAACTGACTTTCAACAAAAAATTAAGTAGACTTATACAGTAGCTTTCAGTACACCAGTTGAATAATATTGTTGCAAAAAAATGTCACATATTATATAGCTTGCAATTATGTAGTGTATTAAAATTTAAGACACACTACCTTGTCTACTCGTGTGTTTAAAAATTAAAAAAAAAAAAAAAAAAAAAAATGACCATCTGGCATTTCTTGAGAGTTTAAAGAAATGTAGTGTACCTACATGTAATACCGAATTCATGCTTCAAGTTTAAACATTTGACACCTTTCTTGAAGAATCACAACCAACAAATAAATCTCCCCAGCATTAGCAACGATAGAATAGAACCAATCGTAATAAAAACCTCCACTGATAGAAGCTAGAAGGAGCAAAAATTGTAACAATGTATTAAATTTGAAATTCAAAATTACATTCACCATAGCACGACATAATAGGCCTGTTCGTAAAACCTGCTCAGTGTACTCCGAGCAAGTTTACGAACAAAAATTGTGACGTCATCTGCACTGCACTCCCTACACCACCCTCTGAGCTGGTGTAAGAAAACGGTGTAAAAGTGTACACCGAGCAGGGTTTACGAACAGGCCTAGTAATACATACACACTTCAGCTGTTACAATTAAACAATTAATCTTTAATTAGAACATTTAATGAAATATAATTTATATATATTATTGCTCCTTTTAATTAAGATTGATTAAGATTATGTGAAGGAAGAAAAGAACATGAAGCATTTTGTATAAAAAGATGCACGAGCTCTGTGCTCTGATCTTTAAAAGCTTGTCTTCATTATGAAAATAGCTATAAATGTTAAATTTGATATTTTTTCATTTGTTGTCCTGTACTTTGAAATAATTAATTAATAAATTTAATTGTTTTTTTCTATAATAATTCTAGAAGAAATATAGTTAAACAATACAGGTTATAACTGCAGAAAATTTTAAGTATAAAAAGATAGTCAAGTTGTGTAACAGTACAGAACTTTGCTTTCCTTTGGTTGGACATGCTCAAGTTGTTTGCTGGCTTGCTTGCTGCCTCTTACCTGCCATACTCTCGTCTCCTGAGGTCCGCCAAGTGCAGACGGCACAAGAGGAGGGCAAACCATTCGTTAGTCAACACCCAGCACCACCACCATCACAATACATGCAACAAGGCATAAGTTAGTATCCACCACCGTTAGTTACATTACACCTAACTACAGCTATAATTGCACTGGTGACTTGCCCACAATGAATTGTTAATGATCATTTTAAAACTAATATAATTTAAAATAAAATATTAATATTATTTAATATTAGATTACCTACATATATTTATATTATAAAAAATAATAATGTAATATTACAACTAAATATAAAATATATGGATGTTAGATTAATGAAGCAACTTACAAAATGTTATATTCTTATCAAGCCTGAGATTAAAGAGTCATAATACAATGTTAACAATAAATTATTCTAAAAATAGATTTTATAAAATCCCAGAAGTTGAGAGGCTGTGCCAGCAGGTTCCAGCTATAGGCGTGTGACTTACGGAGGGATGCTCCTGAGCCCACTTTGAGGCGTGCTGCTGCTGCATACTGTGCCCTGGCCTTTGCTCGCTGTGCGGCTTGCAGGTCGATGGCTGAGTTGGAGCGCAGAGGCGTTGTGGAGGCCGAGGCAGAGGGTCTGTGTCTAGGCGAGGCCACCGGTTGCTGTCGGTCTGAACACCACCAGCCCATCGAGTCAGCCTAAACCTCTAGCTAACCTTATATACATCAAACTATCTAATGATGATGTTAAAGCCTTCAACCAAAATTATGTGTGCAGTACAACCAACGTAAACATATAAATAAAATACATCACTACACACACGCAAATTAAATTTTAAAAAATTAATTTACAAAATAATAGTAATATTTAAAATAATAATTTAAGGGTAAGGTAACGCCACCAATGTTAAAAAAAATCCCTCTCACAAAAATTCTGAAAAAAATTTAAAATGTTCTCCTCTATACCCCCTATCAGTACCTAAAATATCAGGTATACAAATACGATCTAGTTTTTGAGTTATAAATTTTTAAAGTTGACTACTTTAACATGGAGAAATGAAACTCCCATGTTAAATTGGTCAACTTTAAAAATTCATAACTCAAAAACTAGATCGTATTTGTATACCTGATATTTTAGCTACTGATAGGGGGTGTAGAGGAGAACATTTTAAATTTTTTTCAGAATTTTTGTGAGAGGGATTTTTTTTAACATTGGTGGCGTTACCTTACCCTTAACTATAATGCCATACAAAAATGAAATTATAAAAGGAAACTCGTGCACCACACAAACTTACCAACTTTTGTCTCTCAGCATTGACTTACTTACAGCAGGCTCTTTTTTGCAGTATACTGACATGTTTTAATTTTTATTATCCTCTGACGCCATAATTAAAAAAAAAATCCATCCATTTCAATTAAGAATTTAAATATAAATAGATAAATACAGTAAATATATATAAAAATTTAAAAAATAATGCTTAAAAATACATTAATAAAGTAATGTTAAAAAAAAAAAGTAAATAATTTGTAATAAATAAAAGCTAAAAGGAAAATTTGTGGCATCTCAAGCGAACTCAGGATAAAAAGCGACAACATCAAATTTGGTAAGAAATAAAGCAGATAACAAGAGCTTACTTTATATGGTATGATCGTACAATATATTATAATTAATTTACAGTAATGTGAACTACCATAAGAAATAAGTATACTGTATATATGAAAGAGGAACCTGATGAAAAGAAAAGCTTCCTTTGTAAGTTTGATTGTATTTTGGGCCCATTGTGGGTCATGCAAGCCTCATCAACCCCCCCACCCCCCCCCCCCCACCCCCGACAAGATGATTTTAGTTTTGAATGAAATGACATAAACTCAAGTAACTAGAAATACAAATTCTAGCCAGCTCAGGTTACCTGCCAATTGTGAGGGATTCAGGATGAAAGGTTATAGAGACGCTGACCGACCTGAGTCACACTTGAGTGCTGAACTGGTGAGCACGGGAATGCCTGATCTGCGTGGAGCACCCAGAGAATGGTGGGCGCCACGGTACAGGTTCTCAGCACTACCTGTGACGCTTGAAGCTCGAGACCGAGGGATGGCGCCTCGCCCGCGTTCCAGGGTCGTCTGGTGAAGAGAGTTGCTGGAGCTTGATGCAGACATCGAGGGACCCTCAAGCTGCAACTGACGTCGGTAAGCACCATCCAAAGAGTTGAGTAAGCTGTCGGCCTGCTCTGCAAAGTGAGACTGGAAGCCCCAGAATGCTCTGAAACACAACAGTAAAAAACTCTTTACTTTAACATGAATATTTTTCAATTTTACTTACATTGATAAATATTAGTTCTATATTTCTTTCTGGGTCCACTTCATTCATAATTTCATTTGAAAAATTAATTATAATAAAAAAAATGTCAATTTTTATCTTAATTAGATTTTTTGTCAGGACTTATATTGAGTGTCATAGATTTTAACTACCGGCTGTCAATGGGGAATTCTCCTACATTTATTTTTTTTTTTTTTCAGATGCTCTATGCCTTGAAATTAAACGTCCCAAAACAAAAAATTTTCAATTTTCAAAATTGCAGATAAGGGAATTTTTTAAAAATCTTCCTTCTTTTGAATTTAGCGACAAAACGTGACGTAGAAACTGCCTAGCAGGTGAAATTTTCCTGCAATAAATTTATATTTTCGATTGCGCCAAAACGTGACGTAGAAACTGCCTAGCAGGTGAAATTTTCCTGCAATAAATTTATATTTTTGATTATCACTCTTAAAGTAAACTGATATTAGAGACAAAACTATTGATACTAGGGTAGAAAAACCCGCTAATTTCGATCGTGTTACTAAAATTTATAGCAAATCACTCCTTGACGCTCAAACTATGATATCAAGCAGTTGTTGTGTGTTAACTAGGGAGTTTCTACGTCACAATTTTCAAGTTTGCGCGCGGGTTGCATACTTTGCCCCTATTCTAATAATCCCTTCAGAGTCCTCAAATTTGAGTTAAAAAAGTTGAAACTTAAGTCAAACTTATTGTTAATATGTACCCTATCATGATATAGTAGTTAAATTAAAATTGGAGTTGTAAGAGAATTCCCCATTATAACGATGCAACTTAAAACACAAAGATTGAAGAAAGTAAAATTTTAAAGTAAATGTAGTAATTTCTATTGAACCTTTTCTCAACTTAACATGATATTTCTTGGATCTACAAAAAGATGATATACTGACCTCCTTGCACAGAGCCTGGCATCTGGGTCTGCGTCTGCAATGCCTTTCTTAATGGAGTCCTGCAGGATGGCGATGTGTCTCTCAAGGGTGTGTGTGGGCCACGAGCTCATCATCTGCTCAAGAAACTCACAGCAGGCGCGGCGGATCTCTTTGGCCTTGGACTGGGACAGGGCGTTGGTGAGGATGGGGATGAGCCGAGCACTGTGAGTGTGGCTGATGATGAAACGGATCGCCACGAAACCTGACGAGGCCATCACCTTGGTGGAGTTGGGAATCAAGTTGACCAAGTTGGCCAGCAGACTCTCAGCAAAATGATCACACTTATGGCGTAATGTTTGTGATAGAAAAGCTATAGATATACAAGCTTCTCTAACAACTTGTGATCTGAAACACGAGAACAATGCTTTATGAACAAGATTCAACTTATGGGTTCAAAATCTAGTTAACAATTTACAATATGATTTAATGAAAGCAATTAAAAATAAAATAAAAAATTATTGTCTGTGATAGAAATTTAGCATGTAGAATGATTAATAATTTTGGTTTCAGTAATTTAGAATTGTGAAATTGTTCATATTTCAAGGTGCAGAATTAGAAATAAACATGATTTAGACTTCTCTAGAACTGCCATTTCTTAACTGCACTAAAAAGTCAGTTCAAAAGGTCTCACCTGAGGTCTTTTACTGATAACTGGAAAGCAGGTTCCAGCAGACGCAGGTGCTCCTTCATTTCCTCAAACTCGCATGCCCCCGCGATGACAAGAGACCTGATTTTCTTGAGCTGCACACAGAGAGGGTGGTGAGTAAGGAGCAAGTGGACAGAACGAAGGTGTACTTACAGCCTCAACTCTCTTGGCCCAGTCCTTGTTGACGTCCTCGATGATGGAGCGCTGGGCGTTCATATGCTCGTCCAGCTCACGGGCAGAGAACAGCTGCAGTACAGGGACCTCCTCGAACTGACGAATGAATGCATCTTCATCCAGAGCACCGGCTTGGCCTGGACACCAGAGAGCAATGTCAGACATGTCACTTTGATAATCGGAAGGACAGAAAGCCTGCAAGGCCCTAACTAATATAATATATACTAATCTTCTTCAGTGAAGTGTAAGACTACAGAAAAAACTTTGTGATTAAAAAAAAAATAAATAAAAAAAAGAATAAAAGAATAAAATAAAATAAACTAAACTGAAAAAAATGTATATAATTTTTTAAAGTTAGTATCAAATTTAAATCCAAGAGAATATATGTAGAACCATCCTAAATGTATAGGGAAACTTAATCATACCATTTAAATATATAATTATAACATTTATATAACTAAAGCTAATTAGTATGATAATGTAGTTATAAATTTATGTAAATTGTTATAGATATTATAAATAATTACTTTACCCAGTACCAATGATATTTAATTTATTTTTATGATATGAAATATACATTACAATTATTTGCATTCTTCAAAACAAAATCAGAAAACAAAGACAGCGTTAGAAACATGCTACCAACATAAAACCAATTAAAAACTTCCATGTTATTAAAAAAATAAATAAAAAATTAAAATAATTTGTATTGTCGTTTTAGTAAATACTATAATTTATAGATTGTTGATCGATGTTAAAATACCACAGGTTGACGTATACACCGATATACAAGGGAGTATCGCGTCCATTACATACGATCGCAGCAAAAACACGCGCAAAGAGATTAATTACTGTCGGCTGTCACTTCGCATTAAATATCAAACTGGGGATTATAAAATGTATTATGATACATGCAGTTACATTGCTTCAGTAAATAAAACGTTGCAATTATATTTAAATTAACAACAAATGATTCAGCAATATTCAACTAAAATCTGATAAGATTGTCGAGGTGAATTTCAATTTATAAGCCTTTAATTGTATTTAACCATGCATTATTCATTCTATATAAAAAATTAATCTGCACTAATGTTTGAATATTTCATCATATTATACCAGCATTGTCGGCAACAAGAGAACAGGACAGGTGTTAGTAAGCTATAGTAAATTAATATCATTGCATATTACCGACAGTAAAATATTACGCGAAGCGTTGCAAATTTCAGTTTGTTACATAGCGGAATTGAGGGGATGCTCTGAGAAAAGTCTCACAGCAGTTTCAAGTGAACAGTAATAAGGTATGACGTGACGAGAGCACGTAATCCGAGCCGCGACGTCTGCTGCTGCTGCAGTGTCGCGACTCGCTAGCCCGATCACTCGCACTTCTACAGGAGGCGCGCGGTCGCGATCGCGGCGGCCTTCGGACACAAAACCGCGACAACGCGCCACCGCTGATTGAACGTGAGCTTCGACATAAATTGAGACATAGTTGCACACGGTCTTAATTACGTTTACGACAACGATCGATGAAAATGTGACGGGTGTCACGTTTTTATAGGTCATGTTGTTTTTTTCCTTGCACGCTTTAAGCAAAACAGTCTGTCGCTAAAATGAAAAGATATGTTAATTTATCGTATCTTATACAAAATAATGGTTGAAAAAAATCTACGTCCAAATAATTTTAAAACCACAACTGTTGAATACTCAATTGACCTCATAAAGCACCAAGAAATGGCATCGAAAACCTCCCCGATAGTCAGTATGACACAACTACACGTGTACGTACTTTAGCAAAGCTCTGATATCAAAACAATGCCACTTTTAGAATCACTCAGGTAAAATCCACCATGACGTCAATGATAACATTTTTTTTTCACATTATGAAAATACAAACTACTTCTTGAAAATTGATCTTACAACCTTTTTTCTAATTAAAAACACGAAATTTTCTATTATTTGTGCGATCGATGGAGGCGTATTTTAGCTTCCCTGATAATAAAATACAGTTCGAAGAGAGCCGACCTACCAAAGATCGAGTATTAGTGACTTACCTGCACTGGAGGCTGTTCTTCTAAGCGACGCGGTGCGACGTACGGTGGTGGCGGACGGCGGCGGGAGTCCTGACACTGTTCATGCAAAGAGGAGGAACACGGACCAGCCCAAGTTAGAATTGTTATAGGTTAGCTGCAGTACAGGACAGCTATAATATAAACCGGCCTGATGGAAACCCGCCTTGTATAGGCTCCAATAACAGCCACCATGCTATCTAATTTCACTGCAAACCACCGCAACAGCAGTAGCAAAACACTGTATTTATCACACAGAACTTTAAAAACTTTTTTTATTTTTTAATTATAATTAATTATTAAAATTTTGTTATTATGAGAGGAAAACAAAATCACCCATACTGCCAAATTGAATGAGTTAATGATGAATCAAAGAACAAACTACAAAATCTGAAATTTATAGTATGATGTTAAAAGCGGGATTTGTGTGGGTTGGTGCTCACCGGGGGCGGCGGAGGTGCTGGGGGCGGGGGCCTTGGCCGGCGTGGCGAACGTCCGCCGCGGCAGACTGCCCGATCGTTTCTGCATCTGCAACATCACGTGCGGACACGCCTCGTTAGACGCGGCATCAACACACAACGAAATCCACCTTTACACAATTTAGCGCACGTTTGAATTTAATTAATTAATGACCTTTAATTGCCAGGATGTCGACGATCGAGAGATTAATTACTTACAAAAACTCATCAAATTTGTAAATGATTTTGAGTTTTATGGAATCATATTGATTTTTAAATAATTCCTGTCCTGCAGGTAAATTAATTTAACAATAAAAAATTCTTTGATTATGAATTTGAGGAAATATCACCGAGGAAGTAATGGGAAAGTCCATTATGTTTGTACGATGTAATTTTTTACATTGTTACTCACCCCCACCCGATCTGTTTCGTCATCGTATCGCAAAGCGCCAACTGCAACAAATAACAGAAAAAACAAATTGAGACAATTTTCAAGACTACGGAAGTAAACAAATCAAACACAGAGCCAATATATATAATTACAACGTAATAATATGCAAAAACCGTCTGTATATTTATGGCCACGAAAAATTCAGAAGGTCAGCACGGCAGGTTGTTCTATCAAAGACTGTTAAAAAAAAGTGTTAATTTACTAGACAAGGTATAAAGCTATAAGCTGGAATTTTTACTCGTAACATATTATTTTTACTTTAGCAAAAGAATGTTTTCTTCTTTTTCCATTTCATGCTCATTCTCAATGACACATCATAAAATATTGAAAAAAAGAAGCATCGACAAAGTAGTATTCTATAAGCACCAGGTAATATAAAAAAAATATATTTGTCCATAGAGTTTTATTAAAGAGTGAGTCAACAAGCATAATAGAAGAGATTTAAATGGTCCTATATTAGATACACACAACTTGCCGCCTTGACTTGAGTGTCTACATAGCTCTGTTGTGCCAGCCAGCAGCAGGTATTAAAAACTAAGATTCTCTCTAGTGCTTGCCTCCCATCAAGGCTTGCTGAATATTTTATCATGTTGCACAACTTCAGAGAAGAAAACCGTCCGATAGCTTGAGAAAACTTCGTACACTGGGGAAAAAATTGTGGTTACTATTAACATTTTTGTTTGCTTCTGTAACACAGCGATTCAGCGAAAGACGGTGATGCAGTACTAAATCTTGGCATGCATGTTATCTGGAAATGTCCCTTTAATTTGGAGAGAAAAACAACTTTATGCATTGGCTTAGTTCAAGCCTAATTAATCTCTACCCGCCTTGTCATCACAAATACGCTTCTTTTGTTTGAATTTGTTTGAAACATGTGTGGCGTTTTCAGTAACTTTGACAATAATGGAAGCTATAATGGATGAAGCACATGTTTTACATGTTTATAAAATTTATAATGTTTTAAAGGTAATACCCAGCTTTTTCTTCGTGTGAAGCTGTTACATGCAACGGTATATATCATGGCACGTTTTGACAGCCAAGCTAAAAAACAAGACGAAATAACTCCATATGCAGCAACTATATAGTGCTCAGTATTAAAAGTGTTTTTAAACTCTCAACAACTTAATAGAACACTAAAAAGGTTTTAGTATAGTGAGAAAGTTTAAATCAAATCTCACATCCATTATGTCATCTTAATCTATATTTAATAATATATTAAAGATACATTATCAAAAAATACATATAGAGAAAATATTGGGTATAGTATGTAAAAGGTGAAAATATTTTAAAATAATTTTCAATAAAGTCAATTTAAATTTAACTCAAGCGTATCCGCGTGTTAAAAAAAAGTTTAAAATGCACCTGTTCAAGGCAAAGAAATTAAATTATAAACACAAAAAAATAAAAATAAAGAAAAACGCCTTAAAGGAAGTGGGATTTAAATTTTAGTCGCAAAATACACGTAACACCCAACTCTTGCGGGCATACATGGGGGCGGTCTTAGCTATTATGCATGAAAGATCCTCTCCTATACCGCGAAACAACAAGTGGAGGAGAAGAATTACGTCATATCCCGGTATAGAGCACCATGTTTACCGAAGCATATTAAACCAATAGTAGGCTTGCTCAGCATAGGTTATGTGACACACTACTGACTGCAGCCACCGTCGTGTCAGCTGGAAAGACACGCGGGCGAGGAGAGTGATTTCCAATGCACCTCGCGAAGTCATGCTCGTACAAGAAATACAAGCACGTGCCTATATGTCTGCATAATTAAGTTAAACCTGCATGTATATTGTTACCTCGACCTCATCATGTTTTGAATAAAATGACACGAGAATGAGAAAATATTACGTAATAAAGAGAACAATTTAAAGAAGCACTTAGACATGACGTAATATAATGTACAATACTTTAAATTTAACACGTCGAGGTTTTTAACAAGACGATAACATTATCTGACGGTGGGTGGCTACATCACGGAGGTGAAACACTCTCATCAGGTTACATAGCCCAATATAAGCTGAAGATAGACAGAGAGAGGATTACTATAGCAGAGCTCGGATCATCAGACACCTTGAAGCAACATCGTAATTATGCTCACATTACCATACCACTACAACCATTACTGTAAGTTGGGTAAGATTAAGAGATTATTTTCTTATGTTGTGAAAATTTATAATAAAAACTACATTAAAGTCAAATTACCATACAATTTAAATTTTATAGTGCCCAGATAAAGTATAAAATTTACAAGTGTGATATGTAATAGATAAAAATCTACCATTAAAATTACAATATATGAGTTAAGAATTAAGAGACATTGACTGTAAAATAAAACATGCTAATAAAGAAGCTGCATGTGATGGATTGTAAAATCAAGTAATTTGGTGCATAAGCTCCTGTTTGATCAGACTTCAAGATTTTTTTAAGTTATAAAAGATTATGTTTTATATATACTTACAGTTTCAGGTATGCCTGTGTTAAATTTTATTTTTATTTTTTCCACTAAAAGATTTGACGTATTAATTAATTACACAAAGTTTGTTTTAAAAGACAAGGTAATTTAATACTTTATACTATGTATGCGTAAGTTTTTTTTTTAAATATACATACTCGGACTAAAGACTGATTAAATCCATATTAGGAAAGTCTTTTTATGAAAACTTTTGACAGTAAGAAAAAATAAAATTAATATGCATGACATATCAAATTTCTCATTTTTTTTTAAAGGCAATCGCAAAATATGATTTTTTTTAAAGCACATAGAATTACAAAACCAACAATGGTGCAGGTATATAATTTATTGACTCTTTACTTAGGATGATGGAGACCAATAATAAATCTCATTCATACCATATCGGGACAACATTTTATACAGTTTCCCTAGTTCTTTTAATCACTACGCATGCAAGGTCTGTTAGTGATGGCGGCTGATTTACCCCGAGGCCAAGTGACCAGCGCTTTAATCAATCTGCCCCCCTCCCCCTCACTCAGTCTCCGCCCCCGTACCTCTGGACCACGGCCAGCCATCATCTCTGATTACTATAATATTATGTTAAATTTAACTATAGTTTCAGTGTAAAATAGCACCAATTTACTTGTAAAATTATTTTTTATTTTATTAAGAAGTGTTTTATTATTATATAAAGTGGTCATGAAATTTATGATATGAAGAATAATTATGGTAATTTTAAGTTAACAAATTGATGTTTTGTTCAATTTGATATAAAAAAATGTTGAAGCAAAAGAATATTTATATTCAATATAAAATGCCTTGTAAATTTAAATTATTATTAAGGATAAGAGGGTGTCTCTTTTTTCACTCCTAATAATTTTAAACAGACGGCACAAATTAAAAATGTATATTTATAGAGATAAACATAATCATGCAACCAAATAAAATTTCACCTATTAATTAAATATAGTTGTCATGATTTCACAACAATTGGTGATTGATGTAAAAATGATTAAAATGTTATAAAATACAATCTAAATTATTACTTCATATAGAATTATAAGAATTGCTCCAAAACGTATACAACTATATATATATATATATATAAAAAAGCTTTATTAGTAAATTATGTCTAAACTTATTTGTGTGTTATAATTTTTCAAATTAATGAAGAATTGTTTACATTTTATTGCTACACGCTCTGCATGGAAACAAAACACCCCGGCGATTTTTTAGTTAGATAAATCTTTATTATAAGATCGCACATCGTGCTGCTAAATCCTTGATGTTCACTCCCCAGGCTCACAAATCCTCCTCAGGATTACGATCTGGAGGCGAGATGCTGGTTCCTGACATCAGCCTTGATACCGTGAATCCTCACAGACATGTAAGCCAGGCAACGATGTTTCCTCACTTTCCTACTTTTACAACAACTCGCATGTCTTGCACAACAAAGACGCCCCCATGTGCGATGTTGCTTTTTTTTTTATTTACTCGTTTCTGCACTATATTAATTAAGGTTATAAAACTATATTGTCTTACGTGTATTATCAAATTAGGTGATCATTTTACATAACAAACAACTTCCATTTTCAAACAATATATTTACTACTGCTTTCTTTTCTTTCTTAACAAAAAAAATAACAAATTCAGTATCATTTACAATGGTTTGTGGTTACAAAAAAAAAGTGAGAAAAAATTTAAATGCGACCACAAAAACAAAAAAAAATGTTGTAAGACCTCTTTTTTTAATCACTTCACGTCAAAAATTTAATGAATTACTCATAGATATTTTTTGACAGTTTAATATTTTCATGATGTAATAGCTTGCAATAATTTATTATAATTTTTTCGAAAGGGATATAAAAATAATTTAATTGTTGAATATAATCGTGCGTTTAGCTCTCCGAAGATGAGCGGACAAGCAGCAGGTGGTTCTCGCGGTCACATGACCTTTTCATTTGACCCTTCCCAGCTTCGCATTTGACAGAGTGTGATGTCGGCTTATCTCCTCGATGAAGAATGGTGCGTGGCAAAGAAGCAGTAACTTTTCTTGATATTGAAATCCAAGTTCAGTCACGGATATCGGAATTGATTCCAAAATATTACCTATAGGAGAGTGTCATAGAAATAAAATTGATAGCAAACAGACGAAATTTTAGCATTTTTACAGCACCTTTTTTTTCCTCTTATAATATTCGATTCAATTGAAACTTTTTAATTTTAATATAATAAATAATAATATTAATGATTTATTTCATAAAATATAAATATAATTATTATATTTATACAAAATTATACATGAAATTTTCTAATTTCTAATGATGGAATCCGAGGTTTAAATTGTGTGATGAACTCTTATTATAATATAGACAGAAAATAAGATCAATCCTATAGTAGTTATATTTGTTATTACTTATCTTATATCAGGCTTATACAACCCTGATCTTATATTTTGTATTCTAAAATTCTCACTTATGTAAAAAAACAGAACTCAACTAGATAATAGTAAGAATTATTCAATAATAAAATAAAAATTTATGTTAATACAGTATATTACACTGCATGTATCATGCATTCGCAGAAGTATAATTAAGTTATGACGCCCATATATACACTAATTAAAATATCATCATAACAGCATGTAATTGCCTGCTCTGATTCGTGACGTCATAGACTTCGTAGGTAATTACTTTTATTACACCTGAGTAGGCTTAAGTGAATGTCAACTTATTGTTTACATTGTTCTTATCAGCTAGAGCGCGAGCGAGAAAGATAACATCAAAGTAGATCATGCATACATTCCGCGAGACTTTATTATGAAGTCAATAATTGAAAACAATATGGTCACAATGAAATTAAATAAATAATAAAATAAATTACATTGTGGTATCTTTTTAATATTATCTTGATTGGTTTCAATACTTTTGACGGCTCTCACTAAAATTTCTGACAGGGAACGTTGTGATTTGGAAAGGTATCAAACCCGGACCTTCTAAATAGAGAAATCGGTGCAACATTTTAACAATTAAATATTATGGTTATTATAAAGCAACATATAATACTTAGTATAATATATATCAACATTTAAAAAAAAAAACTCATCTTACACGAGCAATTAAATTAGAAACCATATAATAATTAGTGAGATCACTCAGGTGATAACTAGAGTGCAGGATGGTACATCATACCATATGTGCGTTAAAGCATCATTCCGCTTATTGTTATTGTACAATTCGTACACATACAGTATTTATACGGGCTATAAAGCGAAACGACGCATTCCTTTCTCTCAGTGAAAGTCCATTACTGCAAACTGCAGTACTTCACTTCACCACCCTTCCTATCGACCATATTTCACACGAACTGCTTTCTATTGTATTCGTTAGCTAACCCTTGCCGTGTCTGTCTGGGCTTCGTCTCCAGATTCTATAAGCGTGCAAGCGCAAGTTTAATGCTCATTGCTATATAGGGGAGACCATAGCTTATCCGCTCCCCATTGCAGATCAAAGCGTATTACGCTCTTCTAACTTTCAGTCTGAATCAGTCTCAGAAAACAAAGGCATACGCTCAATGTTTGTCACGTTCATTGAATAGATGCACTCACATTAAAATTGAATTGATCGAAAGCGTTCACCCGAAACATACATGCATGTACTATGACAAAATAAAAATTGTATTGCTAAAATGTGTCAATTTAAAAAAAAAAATGTATGACACGACTCATAATTGTGTCTAGTTTAAACTAACTTAAATCCTTAAATAAGATAAGATTACACGAGGTGTCTATAAAATCAAAACAAAAGGTAGCAGATAAGCTGCAGTAAAGTAGCTAGTAATATCAACTGTCAAGAAATATAAAAACGTTACAATGAGATAAAAGACTTCACAGAAAAAAGATTTATAACAAGGTAATAAGAAGCTCAATAAATGTTTCCTCATTGGAATTGGGATTTTAACTTGCCCTGAATTACACTTGGAAACTTTAGGAACGTTTTCTCTACATGATTTGCAGACGCCAGATCTTAGACGAAATAGAAACAGAGCGATAATTTATATTAAGACCTCTGCAAGATAACAATTTTAAAAGTACGTATATCAAATAATACAATGTAAGATCTCTGTAAGTATCCAGTGTAGCCATTTCAATTAAAAAGTTTACCACGCTCTCCGTGTAATGTCCACAAACAAAGGTAACTGCTGTCCAGAGAAGTACTTCGCTGTCTGCAGGTTCTCATGTATTTATAGAGCACTCTTGAAGCTGGTGGGAAGTATATCCCTGAGGAGCGTTGATTGACACTCCCCCCGGGGCTCGTTGCCGTGCACAGCTGGCACTAAGGGGGTGGAGGGAGGGATGCTGTGATGGACCATCATCTGCAGTATAGTACTGTACATAGTGGAGATGCGACACGCTTTTTGAAGCATTAGACTCACATTTCTCTTACGTGACACCCGCTCTGGCACACGACGTGCCATGCCTTTCAATAACGATGAGTTGTTTTTTACTATGTTTTTTATATAAATAGATTATAATTTTTTAAGTTCAGTTTTTTACTATTATATGACAAGATGTCAATTAGAATTTCTTGACAAGTGTATAATAAAATTATATAATTAATTTTAATTATTTATTACATAGAATGTGATGCGTTTCTAAAATAAGGAAAGAAAATGGTTTCATTGCATAAATGAAAGTAATTCATTTTTAATTCTCGTAACTGCATGTAAAAATGCATTACAAAAGTAAATTCAACGAAAAAATACCACCCTGGACATCATGGTATAATACAGGTATAATCGTGGTATAATACAGTTATATATAATATTATATAGAAAGAAAATCCCACAAGGAAAATGAAGCACCTTGTTCCTTGTTTCTTTAATACAGATTCTTGAAATCAACCAATTTTCTACTGCCCTTTTTGTGACATTGTCAATTTATTGGACAAACGATGAAAATGGTTGCGTACGATGCTGTACTGGCCTGCTGCTGCAGTGGCGGCCGCGAGTGTCGTTGCGGCAGGTCAGTGTCCTAGCCAGGCAGATGTGCATGCTGGCGCCGAGGAGAAACACAATCGTGCATGCAGTGTACCCGGATACCGAGACATCTTTATCATGCACCTTCACTCGCCTCATGAAAAAAGTGCAGTTTATGGAAGAAACACAATTATAAACTATTAATTCCTCAGATTAAATGGTAAACGCCATTACAAGAGAAACAAAGTTCTTTCAGAGTATGAACACAAGGTATTTTGATTAAAATGAAGACAAATCCATCATTATTGTAATAATGTAGCATGTATCATAAAATAATAAAGCAATATTAATTTCAATCGATGTTATATAATAGGAAAATTATAATATATAGATGACAAGATGTATGATATAAAGATAGAAAAGAACGTATACATTTTCTATATGTATAATATATATAGCGTTTTTACCACAACTTTATATTATACAGTACTAAAGTATTATATATATAAATATCACATTCATTGCAATATTATGTTGCTCTTGTTCTACATAAAATATTATTCACCTAAGTCCGTATATCTTATTATTATATAACTAACCTGCAGAAGCAGCTTTAGTAAATAAATACATAATAATTGCTATTAATTCCAGAGAAGTTGATTGAGATGCGATGAAGACGACAATTCATGAGCTAGGTTAACATCATATGCGATTCAGCAGATGGTTGTGGCTATTGCTATCGACTTCCCCTCTTTTTTTTTCTATATATAAGCACAACATACGAGAGGAAGGGGATGAAAACACAGATGAGGAAATCTCACCCCCCAGAGGAAGGGATTGGCGGCCGAGTTAGGGGTTCACTCTATTACTAGCAGACTCCTGGGGAATTGTTACGAGCATCACACAGAGATAAGGGTAGCTATAGGTAAGGGGGCAAGAAATGCGCTAATTTGGAAATACGAAAGTCTGGCAAAAGATTGTAGTACCCTAGGGGTGGTAGCAAATATATAGTCAAGTTTCTATTCTTACGGGGGTGATGCTGGCACGTGGCAATGTAGGGGGTGGTAATATAGGATGACTTCTTATATATAGGGTGAAATGCAAGTACTGTGGATGTCAAAAATATTTACTCAACTTCTCTAACATTACATACGAAAGTCATGAATTAAAAATTGAAACTCTATACTTACAAGCAAGATATACCCTCACTGTGAATTGATTTTTTTTTAAGTCTGAGATTTACAGTAGGGATGGTTTAAATATTTAATAAGAGCTGCACTTTGACTTTGTCACATATATTTCTATTGAAGCTTACTTGAAGTGACGACGGTACTCAACTATAATTTGAAAATATGAAATTTTTATAGTCTTTCTCCTTCCTGGCATTGCATATAGCTCGCTTACATATATGCAACATACAGTAGAGACGAGAGATATACTTGATTCAGATCATTAATCAGGATAATGTCCGTAACGAAAGGTATATATAACATTCTTTGAGTTCTCATTGATATCATGAACACGAGCACAATAAATTTTATCAAGTTGACAGTACCGAAACCTTGACAACTTTAGTAAAAAGTAAACCTACAATACTCATTGATCACTTTCTCTGAATCTTAAGATATCATGTATGACAATACATTTGATCTCAGCTTAAATTCTATAAGGTGTTGATACAAGAACCATATTAAATTTATTTAACATCTTAAATTCACTTTCTTCCCCTCACATATAATCGTCACAAGATGAACGTATTATTACGACGATAAACATGCGATTCTCCCCTACCAATCTTGCCGAGCGATTTGCCGTGTTTGATCATATTGACAGCACGTCTTGCTGACGAGTCAACGAGAAAATGTTAGTGCTTCAAGAGAAGATCTTCTGCTTATATAAGAAAAACTGTGTCGGGGCTTCAAACACTCTAAGCTTTACATCTTCTAAATATTTTATTTAAAACCTTGGGGCTATGTGTCTGCTTGCATAGCATCATCTATAGGGGAGCAAGCGAGACACGTTGCTCCGAGGAAGTAAACATCAGTCACTGTAGCATGCATGCCAAGCAGGTTCATAATACATCGTCAACATGTACACAGAAAAAAATTAATCATAAATACTACAGTACAGTATTCTGAACTTGATTGTGACCAAAGATATACGATAATTTATTGCGTTTTTGATTGCTCGTACTTACAGGAAGATTTTAATAATTGATACCATTAAACTAATGCTGTAATCTATATAAATGTAACATAAATATTTTTTTCATTAATAAGGTAAATATCTCAGTGTACTAGCTCAAACAAAAATGAGAACTTATATACTGCAGCATAAATTAAACAAAAAAAAAAAAAAAAAATGACAGCACATGTGACACAAATACATTAAAGGCTTGTGACCACGAAACTATTAATAGAAGCATGTGAACAGTTAGCAAACGAAATTAATAATTCATGTTATTAGAGGTTTTGTAATAGTAGTATTCACTATACACAAAACTCATTAAAAACAACCATTATATATATAGAGCAGGGACAACTTAATCTTATCATGCAAAGCTCGCAAATGTTTAAACATATATATATATATATATATTATATATATATATATAATATATATAATATATATATATATATATATATATATATATATCTTGTCGTTGGCAGAGAATTAAACTTGTTTGATGATAAAATGTTTTTTAAGCGAATTGACTGTTGTAACAATTCACTTCACTAGGACAATTTAAGATATTAATATTATAACGTTATTCACATAAATTACACAAAACATGCTACGTTCTTCATATTTTGTTGTATTGTTGAACACATTAGTAGCAGTATATAAAACAGTAATTTTACTCTTAAATACATATAAATGGTTGATAAGTTATAACTTTATAAATTATACAGACTTTAAACTCGTTCTTGACAAAAAGAAAACAACAATAAATAATTATTGAAAAATATGAACAAAAATATTCATACAAACCACGCCCAAAATAAATTATAATATGCCAATACATTATTTGAAAAAAATATATATAAGGTTATAAATTGTAACCTTAAAACAATAAATCAGTTCAAAGCTTATTATTATTGTTTTTTTTTTTTATTGAAGTTAAATATATATATAGAGTTCATTATTTTGCTCCCCCGTAGTGTGTAAATTTAATTAAATATAAAAGGGGATAGGTAAAACTGAAACTTTACTTTACCTATCGGAGAACTCCCTCGGCTTGCGGGAGTATCGTGAGAGAGTGGTGAGAGCCCAGGTATTTATTGCTTGCATGTTACCCCAGGAGCTAGCAGCACTCCAATAATTATTAACATCAACCTTGAAAAGTAATCCTGCAACTGTCTTCATTGACATCGCATGTTTTACCTAATGGCACCACGCCACAATTTTATATAAAATTATTACTAGTACAAGCAAGCAGGGGAGCTTCATGCAGTTTATCAAGAATTGACTTTTGTTCTAGGTGTATATAGGTAGACACAAGAGTAAGAAAATATCGTGTAACTTTATACTTGAAGAATCTTTTTATTCAAAAATTACTGCATATATATATATATATATATATATATATATATATATATATATATATATATATATATATATATATATATATATTGCTATCCACGGAAGACTAGTTTTATGGTCCTTTTATATGAAGTATAGACAAAACTGTTTTTGCACGGATCTTGCGGCTATAACAGCATCATCTGTATATAAATAAAATATAAGCTAGTGGTTTTTGAGTGATGAAAATTAAGTAACCAAATATTATAAAAATTTTATCTAGATCACAATATGATTAACATGCCAAAAAAAATAGCTCAAGTTCATTATAAATATATAATTTCATTCATTTTTGAAATATTTTTGGTTGACACCTATATATTAATATAATAATTAATATATCTTTATATCTTCACAGAAATACTAAAGATATAATAACAGTCATTAGGCTTATAATTACTACATAATTATAAATCATAATATATATTTTTTTATAACGGTTTCTCGGTTTCTGCAAAACAGCTGTCAGCCGGTTATTTGATTTTTTTACTGATGATTTCGATTTTATCTTCATGCGAATCGAAAATGACTAAATAATCTGACGTTTTGTTCCCGTGAATGTACATCGAAAGTACTTTAACGTGGCAGTACAACCATATAATAAATTGTACAACAAAAACGTTTTGTTAGTTAATAGTATCATTCCCACGGTGAATTGTTTCGCGACGTCCAAGGCTACAAGATTTTGTGTAAACCTTTGATGCAATTGTGGATCTTCATCTAATTCCCCCATGTTATGAGATAGGAAAATAGACCATGTGTAGCGACGTAAGTTTCATGAGCGACGAGTGCATAAGAACAGTGCAAGTCACGTCTTCCGTGCAGGTGAGAGCGACTGCTGAGATAACACGAGCAAACTGCGCGGCCACGTCCGCCCAACACCTGACTCAAAGTGGACAAGGAAACACCTATACTGTGATGCAGACGCTGCATTCAGCTTTGATTAACTGTACACATTATCAAGAAGAGGACTTACGTCAAATAACCACAAAATTTGTATAGAAAAAAACTTACGATATAATCTTCTTTTCAAGATGAATTTTTGTAAAGTTTTTTCTTTGAGGTTTTAAATCAAGTTTTTTTTTGGCAGATAAATTATTTTATTAATATATAAATAGAATATATAGAATATGAAATTTTATATGGTTGAATGTCACGTTAGGTATGAGATATTGTACAAGCAGAAATGCTTTATAAATTCTGAAATAACTTTATTTAGAGATTACCGTACGATAATCACAAAATAAAAATTTAACTTGAAAATGATTCCACTGTAAGTCTGCACTTGTCTCGAACACATTAAAAAAAAGTTCATATAGTGTTTTTGCTGTGATTATCTTATTAAGTTATTTTATCAATTTCGCGGTGATAACATATTTAATAACCATGACCGTTCGTTTTAATGATATTTTTCGTCTTGCACAACTCGAAGTTATGCCTGGGGATAGTTGACGATAAAATGTAAACACAAAACAACGCGGACTCAACAAATTATCACGTATACTCAAAGTTTGAGTATAAAATTAGCGAACAGTTAGCGCTCGTGGCAAAAACTGACTATCATTACAATACAAATAAATGCCTGCTTTTTCATGACATCTATAACTAATAACTTTATTATAGAATAATAACTATATGTCAACAAACAGAACATACTTTATATACTTATGAGTGCAGTAAAATGTACACGTATATTATTAATAAATAAAAATTACAAGAACAAATTTATTTCTCAAAAACGAAAAAAACGAAACTGTATATATAGCGTTTCTTAGACAAAGACAATAAAAACAATGCGTTAACTTTCCTACCTTTGTCACAAGCTCCGTTACACTCAAAATCTGTAAGACAAACGCTACGGATGGTAACTACAGCTGGGGGACCTACAGCTATTGCATAAGAATATAATATTTCTACAAAACATATTTTAGAACCTCGAATTAAACCAAAATTCACGTCGGAATAAAAAGTTATTAGTTATAAAGAGGAGCTGAATTCCATTAAAAATTAAAATTACTATTTCTTCAGTCGAAAAATTATAAGGGCATTAACATAAAATTGAACTCACGCTGGCTATAATGTTCTGTATTAGTTTACTCGGGTAAGGACGATAAACAATATACGCGATATAACTACAAGAATACGCTCTAGTGATCAGAAGAACGCGGATCTGAAGCATGGAGTGCACGCTGCACTGAAGTGTGTGTGAACCAAGAATCCTTGGTACCAACTATCATAGATTTGTACTGGTATGCAAGTTGGCGTAGTGTCACCATCGTGTGTCAAATTTTTCTGTTGTTTTCAGGGAAAATTTGTTAAGAATGGCGTTGAGTGAGTTTCTTCAAGTCAATCTCTGTCATGTCAACGTACTGAATATACAGTATACAGCTGGGTATAATCTCAATTGAACAAATGCAATGGAAAGTAAAAGAAATATACAAATTTGGAAATATATAAATACCGCACGTATATTTATAATTTACAAAGTCAATGCTGCTCAGGGGTAAAACGTTTGGCCAGTGTCCAGAGGTTATCTGTCAGTAGTTCATCTACAGCTAACAC
Organism: Siphlonurus alternatus; assembly: GCA_949825025.1. NCBI lineage: Eukaryota > Metazoa > Arthropoda > Insecta > Ephemeroptera > Siphlonuridae > Siphlonurus > Siphlonurus alternatus. The sequence continues at coordinate 25,605,702 of OX463782.1, read as the reverse complement.
AGTCATATTACTGATATGGATGGACAGAAGTTATGTGCATGTACGAGGACAAGGAGTCTGGTCTCACCGGGGGAGGTGTGTCTGGACCCGCCGTGCACGTCACATCGACAACCACGAGCCTTGCCACCCGGGTGCTTGAGCACGTTGTCGAACATGAGGATCCATCGCGTGTCTTCCTCCCACAGCTGGTGCGGTGGTGGCGGCAACAACCCCGCGCTCAGCTGCTGCGGGGACGTCGTCGTGGACGGCATCGTGACGAAGTGAGTCCCAATAAATTTACCTCACGAACTCCATTAAAATTTGTTAATTGTTTCGTTGAAAATAAATCGGGAAATATTTATATAGATTTTACACTTTCACTATAATTTTCTAAGAAATTCTATGGACAAATTAATTTTAACGTCCAGCTTGTATATGAATATTTGTCCTTGCTGCTTTATCATAGCACACAAACCCCTCCGTCTGTCTATCACTTTTTTTTCTTAACACATCACTACCTTCACAAATCAAAAGTACAGAACCAATATCAAATATATGATAACGATAAAATACACTTGACGATAATGAGTCACCAGAGATAATATGCAAAATACCTTTAAAATTTTTTACAGACCAAGAAAACGATATTTTAAAAAAATAAACCCTCGTGTTATCCAACCCCTAGGTTGGAGAATATTGCGCACACATTGCTGCTGTTCATCTATCCTGGTGGACAGACGGAGGGGCGGCGAATTGCGAGGTTTTATCACTCGATATCACGCACTCGGAGCGAGCGAGCGACTTTCCTCACGGAGGTTCACCGCGGCACTGCTTGAGTGGCCGAGCGAGAGTCTATACTCGGAGAGGGGCCCGCCCTCCCGCGAGCCACCGCGCGCGAGGGGGAGAGGACCGTCATCAGCCAGGCTTGGGGGAGGCAGCACATCCCAGCAGAATTGATGCACCTCATCAGTCGAGGGACACTAATGTCACTGATATTATACTGTGATGCAACTTTAATTGGCAGCTCAATTAAAATCATTTCATAGACTATATAGTTGGGAACCAAGTCAGGTGTCATGTAAAAAATATTCTACACACAAACTTAATGACGTAAAGAGAGATATTTTGAAATAATGTTATGACCTTTAACGTCCGCTGATATTATATAAAAGATAAGACTATGAATTTGTTATTTTTGGCTCAGGTTCAAAATCATAAAAAATATTTATGTAATACGCTTTACTATTTTTATAGTACGGAGAGTTACAGACCACCCGAAGCAATAATTCATACAACACTTAAGTTTTACAAAGTTTAAAAGATACTACGATGTTATATAACGATGAAAATATTAATTACCCTTTATAAAAAAATGTTATTTCCAAAAAATAAATTTTCCTGTGTTGACAATACATTGTTTCGCACTGCAGAGGTGTAAAAGCTCAGGTTAATTATGGAGGTATGTACACTCCAGAAGAGTATTTTGTAATTAAGGTTGCTGCGATGATGTACAGAAAGATACATTGCTTTGCACGGCCGGTATGCAGCCAGCATCATCAGTGGTTCTCCTCGGACGTCGGCAGCAAGTGTTCACCACGCCGCACTTGTCGTCGTCGCGTTTCATGTCAATGAACTAAACTCGCTCCTAGCAGCAGCAGGCTCCAGTTACCAGCTCTTACGTCACACACCCGCGCCATTAATTAAACTGCAGTGTTTAATTAATTAATGTAATAATATATAATCTCGGAAGAAAACTTAAACAATTTGCAGATTAAGTTCATTACTAATCTACAGTACTGTCATAATTGTATTAAAAACATACATACAGCTACGAACAAAAAGTGGAGCAAAAGCCAATTTCAGAGAGGGACATGAACAATTGATCTTAATGACCTTTAATTTCAGTGCATGTTTTTTTCGAAATGCTATAGCTTAATTCCCAGTGTGAGAATTTGACAATTTTTTGTTATTACTTTCGTTAGATAAATTTGTCACGAATACTATTAAACTTTGATGAATAAGAAGAATGCTCAATTGTGATCATGCTGCATGCTAAAATCATTAACGTGTGGGAGGTTTTGAGACGTCTTGTGTGTATCGGCCACTGTTTTAGCTCCCACGCAACAAGGGTTGCATATAATGAGGGAGTTGGGCACGCACGAATCTTCACAAACTAACGTATGGAATTAAATCCTACGTAATATCCATTTTTAAATGCAAATTTATACTCATGATGACGTGATCTTTAAAAATAACAAAACAATTAAGCTGGAGAAGAATCATTTCTGTAATTTAAAACAATAAAATGAAAAGTTATTGGAGTAAATAATCAATTTAATAATTTGTGCACGCGTTGGAGAGTTGAAAACAATGGACTACATGTGCACACCACGGCTGTGCGGTAAGAGAGGAAAGGGAGGTGGAATGTTTCTTGGTCCACCCACCGTACTATACATATATTAATACTAGCATGAAACAGACCAAGGAATCCATTACTTTAACGAGAAAACGATGCACAAAAACTTGCTGCCATAGGACTGACCGCCAAAACGAACTGAGCTTATAAAATGCAAAGTTAAAAAAAAAAGTAGTTTAAAAAAAATAATATCGTTTTTATACACAAAAACAAAAGATTTTTAGAAGCTATATTAGGACATACAAAACCTACATTGCTTGCGCGAGTTCTGATCTTTTTTTTATATTATATAATATGTATTTAGATGAGAATCCCTTCAGGGTTAAAAAAAAAAAGAAATTAAATTGTAACTTATAGCTGGGAGGAACTTGTCATAAATTTTGGATATAAAAATGGTGTCATCACCACCTAATACAAAGTATTTTCATTGAATAAGCATGCAAACCTACGATAACTTCCAAGGAAAATCACGACAATTTACGACTTTTTTTTCACCAAAAATCTCATGTCATTGTAATTTTTTCATAAGAAAATAAAAATTAACTGACTAAATAAAACATGCAAAGCTATAAAATAAATTGACTCGCAATGTAGATATTACAACAACAAAATTTAATATTATATTTAGCCATAAAATGTACAGTATATAAATAGCTGAACAATACCGATAATGCAGCTATATTTTTAGATGTAAATCGATTTTACTTCTATAAACCCAATGTAACAAAAAGCTTTTATGGTTTGATTGAGGAGAGCTGTTGGCATTGTTTCCTTTGATTTCTTACTTTTACGCATGATGACACAGTATATAGCTTCTAGTTTTATGGCGTTGATTAGAAAGTGAATTTTACTTTTTTCTTAATCCTTTCCCCTTAAAACTGCAACGGGTCACACGCAATACAAAACAGTTCAGATAAACTCAGAGAGTTGTCGAGCTGCATTTCTTAATCCCACTTTATAATCTTTGTCTTAATCAATGATGTACTTTGATTTTTTTTTTAAATTTTATCTCAGTCATGGATCAAATTTTAATTAATAAATTTTATAAGAAAATACTGAATTTAATAAAGTAAATAAAGACACGAGCTGACGAAGAAATAAATTTTTAAGAATATTATTTTAGTTCTCACCGATATGTTTAATAAGGCGTAGGTGTACATCGCATAAGATAATTATTATTGTTTGTTGTTTTAGACTGTTTAAATTAAACGCCACCCTAGGGCAATATTTGGTCATCCTAATCATAAGCACGCAGTTAAGGTAAGCAGGCGTGTCATAGCATGACCAGGTATTCTTTATTATATGGCATGACCTACAAGAGGGCGCAAACGATCTTTGCATCAGGGAAGTCATGAAGGCATTTGATTAGAACACTTCAGTAAACGCCCCTCTTCCATTTGTTTTGACGTGCTATTGTGTCTTATGGGCCCGGCTCGGCTAAAAAACTTTTTTTATGTGGTGTTTTGCATCTCCTGCGGGTCTTAATGGGCAAGTGAGTAACAATAATGGTTCCGCCCATCATCTCACGGGTGGACGTGGAGGTCGCGAGGTGCCCTGGGCAATATGCTGCATACATCGCGTCGGCACAGCAAGGCACCATCGAGTGGTGTACTGCAGGCCTCATCGCCAGCCTGGCCGTGCCTCGCGTGACTAATCCACCGGCAAATCACGATTCTTCACCATTCTAGTCTTGTGTCAGCACTTTTTTTTTTTTTACCTTTATAAAAGATGCATTTATAATAATTTAATTATTAAAAAAAAAAATTTAAAAAGGCGTAAGAGCATTTTAACTAAAAATAAAAGAAGCTAATGTCCCTAAATTACATAACTTTTTTTTATACCAACGATATAAAATATAATGTCATAATATTTCCTTACGTTTAGATTTCAAGAAGTTTTTTCGAGTATTTTATTGGTCAATTTGGCATTATATTCTCTTCACAATGGTAAGTTGGCTCAAGTACAAGTCGTGGCTTCCCCGTACACATCGGGACCACCGTATAGCGAGCACACCGGCGTGGTCCATTTAAGATCGTGAAGCCAGCTGACCTCATGCTCATGAATAATATAATAAGAGGACGACTTGAGATCAGCAAAGCTAATAATAATAGCAAACCAGTTTTATCTTGTGCCGTACCGGTCAATATTATGCACGATATATCGCTTGTATTCCAGTATAATTTCTGTGAGAAAGTAATCTGCGTTCAATTCCTCCGACAGTATATATTAAAATCGATCTCAAGTAAATTATTTTTATGGAGAAAATAAATTAAAATTGATGATTCTTGTCAATTAGGTAAATTACTAGTTTAAAAGTCACACCATAATGCAATTTTATTTCAAGGTTATAATATAATGTGCATTCATTATACTAAAATAAAAAGCAACCGAAGTAAAAATATCGTCGCTGATCTTGAATATGCAAAGGAGCTTTTATTTTTTTAAATCACACCTCTTACGTAAGTGCTTCATATATTGATGACTTTGATGTTTTCCAGTAATAATAGACCCTCTTATATATTAATTTTCAATCTGTTTTGACAGGACATCATTTATCAAATTAGGGCTTGTATTCTATTTTAAACTATTATACTGTTTATTTAAAGTAAAGCAACTTTTAGAGAAATATAAGGGCCTCATTTTTTCCCCCTTTTGATTTAAGATAATACACTATAAAAAGTATTATAATCACTAAAAATCTTAACTATTCACAATGAATTTATATGAAAACATAACTGGTCAAATCACATAAAAAATAAACTATATATAGCGTTATTTGACTGCAAAGTAAAAAAAAAAAAAAAAGTTTTAAATTAATATCAATTTAAATATAATATCAATATTAATATAATTAATATCTGAAGTTTTGAATCTACCTTATCATTACAACACTTGAATAAAAATTAAATTATGACGTTCTAGACAAGTTTCTTGACGTATGTAGGTCGTTGTTTTATTTTTGTTTACATATCTATCTTATATAGGTATATTTATTAAACGTATATATGTAATAATACATAGGGAGTGGCGCCATTATTTGCGTGGCCGGCGTCATCATACATATTATTATGTATTACCATGCACAAGTTTCATATTACTCCGGCGGCGACGGCGGCCGACTTGTGGCCTTCATAATAAGAAGATATTTTTTTAAAAAAAAGAGGAGCCATCAACACAAGCAGCAGCGCGACAGTAAAAGTAGCTACGCATGGTCGACGTGCGCGGTAATAATTATGCTTGCCACTCACCACACGATCTGCAGTCATCATGATTTTTCATTTCTATTCAACGAAGCCAATCTATATCCCTCTAAAGTCTACAATGATCGCCATCAGTAATAATCTTCATTTTGCGTTTGATAAAATATATAAGGCCTTGGTGATTTTTTTTTTTAAAGGTGCCGCATATATTTGCAGTTCAATTGAATTACATCTCATTATAATATAGACTAAACTAAAGAGGAGTGACTCAACTGACAGAGTTTTGCATTATGATTGATCACCACCATTCAAGTGTAAAACTCACCACAAGTTTCATAATCAAGTTGAGTCTATTTTGTTGTTATAATTCTTACTATTTATATTTTCTTTGTATTATTGTTATGGCCTTGATGCATTCAGCAATATTATAATAAGTAAATGTTTACAAATTAAACAAAAACAACAAATATATCATAATTATGTTGATTGTTATATTGTTATAAATAAAGTGTAAACATTTTATGTTTAATTAATTTAATTAAATCATACTGATTGAAAGGCAGTAATTTTGTAATGATCTTGCTACTTCTAATCTTTACCACTAGCGTTTCATAGAAATTTAATAAAATTTAGATAAATTTAAAGAAGCCAGATGGTCTCGAAGCTTTTACAAATTAAAAATTTAAAAAATAATTTTGCCTACTACACCTACTGTAGATGCCACTGATCCCTATTAAGGAAGTGTGTTATGAATCCCACGGAGGAATGTTTAGCATGCTCTACATTTCACGTACTGTCAGAGCTGTGTATCACGAGTGTTAAGGCTAGCTGACAGCACTGACTGCTACTGAGTTGTGCAGCAGGCAAATGATAGGGACGGCCTGCCAGCCACTTGTTAACTTGAATGATGTGCAGATCTTGACTACCGCCAAGGGGACTGCTGCCTGCCACTCAGGGGGCGTTACCTGCTGATTTATCAACCTGGTGCTCACCTTCAGCAAGCTAGGTGACCGCTAGCAATGTCCATCTAGCCTACATTATCTCAACTACTTTGGTATACAACTAGCATTTATATTGCGATGTCCATTACCTTGACTTGTCTCTTTTATATGGAAATATTTTATGATTTTCATCATCACTATAATATTACATAATTTTCAATTTGTGTAAATTAATAAAAGTTTAAGACATTATATTGGCAATGCAGCCAATGATAAATACTTGATTTGAATAATATGTGGTATACAGTAATACTGTTAAACCAAATTGTAGCATTAATATTCTTTAAAGTGTAAACAAATAAATCAAATTCATATTTTTTTTTTCTCCATCCATTTTGAAAATTTATTTAACACAAACGAACTTTACTTGCTTATAAGCTTATTTGTATGAAAATGGGAGGTGGGAAAATAGAAAATTAAGGTTACGTTTTTTATTCCAATTTCAGATATCTGATATTTCAAAATATCGTCTTTTTATTCATTCCGCGATCCAGTTCCATTTCAGATATTCACCCCCTCCACTGAATGTGACGTCACAATATCAGAAAAAATATCTTGGAGAAACCAGAAAAAATTCTCTGGTTTTAGTCAAATATCGAACAGCTGATCAAAATATTGTTTTTTTTTATTTAAATATTTTGTGACGTCACGTGTACCACGTGATCACTATCTGGGAGATATCTCAAATATTGAGAAATATTAAAAAAAAAACGTAGCCTAAATAAATTTACTCCGGCATAAAATAAAAACTTTAAAAAAAGTTTTTCCCTTTTTTTTTATTGAGTTTGAACTGTAAAAAGTTATGGCTCTGTGCTGATTAACATATGGAAACACAAAATCATTTATAAATATTATCAATGGACACAATACATAAATAATCAATAATCATCACAGAAAATATAAAGAAAATGCTTCTAGATGAAAAGATACCGAAAGGTTCCCAAGATTTATCACACCTAGCTCTAACAGTTTGGACACACATATGAAAACAATGACTTTTGTTTTCAAGCAGCTAAATATTTGCTTACTGTTATTGACCATCTTCTTTTTCCAATGCGTAAGTATTTATTTTTGTATTCCAAAAGATTAGGAACTAAATATTTTTGCAAAAATGATGTTGTATGATGTTGAGAGCAGTTGCTTTTCGAAATGTAACTCAATGATTTCAAGGAAAACTAAATGACAATCTGTTATAGGAAAAGCTCACAGATTACTGTCAAAATAATATGAATCTTATACCTCATTTTTAGTTAAAAATCAATAGTAAAAATTGCAGTAAAAAAACATAAAACATGCAGGAATGGTCTGTGCACACACTCGATATGGTCACACAGGTAAATTATGAAAAATGGCATGTTTACTGAGCTACAAATGAGTCGTAGCACCTCAATGCCTCTTTGATAGTTTCTGATAATCACTAACTGTCCATTGATAATATTGGCTACATATAAATACATAATAAGAGAATACTCACTCTCCAGGAGGGCAGATGGCATGAGCTCGCCGTTAGCTCGGATCTCGTCAAAGCGACTCATCAGCGCAGGCATCCTGGAAAAAGACAGACAAGTTGTCAGTCACACAAGGACCGTGCAAATACTTATTTGTAGCATGGAAGATAGATATCAATCAAGTCCGTATAATTTGAGTCAGTATAGTTATGTACATTGTTATTTTTATATTTTAAATATTGCCTGAAGGTTAACAACTGAAATCAGATTCTAGAGAGAATCTTAATTTGTGGGGTTGTTAAATTATTGCATTGAGTTAAATATGTATAGTAAAAAAATTTGTGTAAATAAAATTGATGTAAAAACTGCAGCATGAGAACATTGCAAGGAAATTTTTATTTTTCATTCTAGTTAGGAGAGTCACCATATAGTAAGAATTTAATCAATGTATGTTAAAAATTATTTAAAATTTACCATTAAAATGATGTATTGTATTCCTCCCTCTCTGTACGTACAAACATAATTAATTAAAATTTGTGTTTTTAAACTTTTCCCCCTCTTGTTAAAGAAAATATTTTAAGTCACTGCCATTTAACACGTTATAACATTTATTGGCTCCTTGGAGATTTAAATTGCTTTAATAGACATTAATGGGTAGGGGAAAGGGGGATGATTGAGAGTGTCTAATAATTACAACTTTAATAATAGTAGTAAAAAAAATACAAGCAGAAGACTACTAGGCATGTACATAAAAAAAACTCCTTGGTAAATATATTTGCAAGGTAACGGAAAAATATATGAATTCCATTGGTAAGTTGAAACAAAAATATCACAACTCCATTGATAACCTGAAAAAAAATATCCCAACTGCATTTTACTTACCAATGGAGTTGGGATTTTTTTGGGGATTTTTTTCAACTTGCCAATAGAGTTGTGATATATACATTATTTGTTTTCACTCACTAATGGAGTTAGTACATTTTTCCGCTATCACGTCAATATACAATTTATTTTTCAATTCCAATTGATACTGTAATATAATAATTGTTTTAATTTGGTTTCAGTATCATCACCGGATTGAATATTACTGGGTGTCTCAGAACTCGGAACATAAATTCCAAGTAGGTAAAAAGTTTTAATTACAATAGCTTTACATAGATATCTGTTTGTAATTCTGACCCAAAGATAAGATTTTTATCAACACTTGCAATTAAAGATAATAGTTAATGATACAACAACCATACAATAGCTTTCAGGTTCATCTTCACTTTTGCCATGTTGCTGCAAGTGCCAAACACTGTCCGAGCCTCTGAGGGGAAACACAACAAAATGTCTACCAATGACTAAGAGACTAATTGTAAGAGATATCTCCAGATATGAAGACTTCAATGTCACATAGTTACAACAGTTACAAAATTTATCAGGGGCCTCACATCAGATTTTTATAAATTCTTTAGAGCTTCGTTACAAACGCAGATTTTGACTCACTTAGAGGCTGGGATGAGATTCTTCTTGGTGAGGTCTTGTCGCAGACGCTCGCCCACGTGGCGGTAGATCTCGGCCAGGGTGTTGAAAGCCGTGTCACGCACAGTTGCAATTGGGTCACTTAGCAGCTTGGCCACAGCAGGCACCAGACGAGACACACTCAGTGACTGAGCTCCGTGGCTGTAACACAAAACAAAAGTCGTCAACACTTGCTACCTCTCTCAGGTGATTATCATGAATTGATACTTAATTATTTCAGATTATAACCTGAGCAACACATTGATTGTAAGAACAGAAAAAAAAAAAATGAGGATCTATGTTCCAAGATAAAACTTCAATTCTCTTTTTAACAAGCAGGCCTCCGAGGTGGTTCTATTGTATAATTTTAAAAACCTCTGGCTATGATTGAACAGAGGTGCTATTAGATGTAAAAGACTTGTTTTAAACAGCTAATGTATGACTTGCAGCCTGAGAAGCTATACTGTACTGTGTTTTACCCTTGTTGAAATTACTATCTGATTCATTTAATAATAATAAAAAACATAAGAGAAAACTTAAAACAATTTATATTTCATTATTATAAAATCATTGAATGTAAAAAGAAGTGACGCAGAAAAGAAAGAGCTGTTTTCCAAGCACTATCCATGCAGAGCAATGAGAGATCATGGAGATACTGCTAGGTTAGTGAAGCATTGTTTGTGGTAGGAGGAGGAGGCTCCACCTTTCATCAAGTGATAATTTCATGCTTCAGCACACCTGATTGCAGGAAGTCTTTAGATGCACAAGGATACTCAACAATGGCTTACTTTTCTCACTAATTTAAATACATTGACTTACAATGAAACTATATTTGTAGACAATAAAATCAACAATGAATGTTACCTATCCATCAGGGTTATTTAAAATTTAATGCAAATACTGAATAGATAGTTTCAAGTGTTTGCTTTAAAAGTCAAATTTAAATTTAAAACTAGTTAATAGTTAATGCATCTAAATAAATGCTGTTTATTCTAATAAATCCTAATCCATACATAAATAGCAGTATTTTGCAATTTTAGTTATGATATTTACTACTTAATGCAAATCTCCATAGGTATATTAATTGGAATCTAGTTATATGAATTAAAACAACAATACTCTCTGCTTACAAGATTGCCCAGGAACGTAGTTATTTAATACATTTACTTTAATTTAAGGGCATTTAGTAAGACTAATAACATTGATTAAGATATAGAGATGTATTTCTTAAAATCAAATTATACACAGTAGGTTCATCAGAATTCAACTCGTGAAATTTAATCTTTCTGTAGAGGTTGTTTCCAATATTCTAAGTTTTAGGTTGTGATAGCATATTTCATCTTTAGATTACAAGCTTGACCATTCAGTGAATTATATTATTAAGCTAATTTTCAACATTCTTCTCTATGAAATATTTATTATAAGACCAGTTTTAAATAATAGCTGCTTTAAGAGTCTGAGTAGTCTTTGCAAAAAGAGTACTAAATTTTTGAAGCAGTGATATACAGGGTGTCCCAAAGATCTGTAGATTTTTCAAACCCTAATAGCAACCGTTTGGTATTTTTTAATGTTCACTTTATATACATCAAATTAAAGCTCTGAATTTAACATTTTCAAACATGTGAACAGAAACAAAAATCTGAAAGGTGATGTTTCTTTTTACCCATTAGAAGGCAAAATGGGAGCTTTTTGCACTTTTTCGTGCATCGTTTTTGGGACGAGGTGTTCCCAGGCATATGGATCGACCTGGGGTCCCACAACATGGGTCCCCAGGTTCCCTGACTTCACTCCCTCAGAATTTTTCCTAAGGATCTATGCGAAGGACAAGACAACGTATTCAAAATTCCAGTGTGAGACTCGTTGGAGCTAAAGCAAGCTAGGCATCACTGCCACGATCCAGTCCACCATGCCTGCCATGCTGCGCAATGTGTGGCGTGAGTTCAAGGAGGGGCTGGATGTTTGCTGAGCCACCAACAGAGCCCATTTAGAGAGGCCTTGTTGCATTTGCATTAAAAAAAATCAACAAGCATAAGAATTGATGCAATCAATTTTTAGATGCAGGAGCAGTCGTGATTCCGAAAAAAAGTGACCATTTTGCTTTCTAACGGGTAAAAAAGAAAAATCACATTTAAAACAAAAAAATCTGTTCACATTTTTGAAAATGTTAAATTTAGAGCTTTAATTTGATGTATATAAAGTGAACATTAAAAAATACTAAACGGTTGCTATTTGGGTTTGAAAAATCTAAAGATCTTTGGGACACCCTGTATATTTTCATTTCTCTTCGCAAGCTAACTCACTCTTTAAGTGTATGCTGCAGACACTCCATGAGCTCTTCACGGATCTTGCCGTTCTTGTGAGAGAAGGCAGGGGTGAGTCTCTCGAACATCTGTTGAGGTGGCACTGCCTGGTCCATGATCTTGGTTATGAGCACCTGCGCCTTCTCCCGCACCAGGTCCTTGCTGTCACCTGCACCATCATAACACGGTCAGAACAAGCTCAAGTAACACAAGGTAAAATGGAAATTATGTTAAATAGGGTTTAATTGAATGATTTACTTTTCTCTTGTTTTACAGTATAAAAATAACATTTATGACAATTAATTATGCATGACATTTATTAATCATTTGATAATAATAATTAATATGACTCAAAACAGTCAAAACAATAACCAGAATTTTTAAGTAGCGATAACTTAAGTTCCTTGAATATATGTTCCGAGCCTTCAAATATTCATAGTAAATAATTATTATAGACTTAGTTTATGTAGCAAATAACATTGAATTTTGATAAAATGTTGGTGAAATTAATTAACTAATTTAGAATAAGACGATGTGGTTGATGAGAAACACATAATTTTACTTTACCTAAAAAAACTATTCTGAAGTTATTGCAATCATAAGATAGTGAATAAAATGAAGCATAAAAACATGGATAAAAGGCAATGAATTACCCTATTATTCAAAGAAATGGGAGGGGATATTCACAAAGGAGTTATCATAGATTTTAGCGTGGAAAATGCTAGATTATAATGTGATATTAAATTCTAGTCCTGTACTAAATTGAGTTAAAAATATTTCCAGGCTAAAATCTATACAAAGTTGTGTAAGAATATCTCCTAGGAAATGTGGCATGCTAAATTATCGAGGTTGCTCACCCAGTCTGTCGATGATGGGTGGCAGCACAATGGTGAGGTACGGCTTGAAGTCATTCCCCATCCGGTCAACCAGAAATGCCAAAGCGTCAAGACCATTCTGTGCAACCTGAGGACAAAAAGACACAATGTCAGTCCTGTAAAAGACAAAAAACGTATGGCTATTACATCCAGTGGAAATTTGGCACTATATTGTTGATCAAAACTGATATTATAGATTAATAGCATTTACAGAAAACTCAACAAAGACTCTTTAATATTGTTTAAACAGTATAATAGTGTGACAGGCAAAACTCCTATGGACAGAACAGAGCATACTTGATTAGCCTTAATCAAGTACGCTCTGGACAGAATAATAAAAATAAATTTAGCTGTCAAGTTTAGTGAGTTAAAAAGTTAAAAAAATATTTACATATATATATATATATATAAATAAATAAAGAATGCAAAATGTTCTGTACTATTTAATTTTGAGAGGATCATTTAATAAGAATTATCTTTTGATTTACAATCGAAGCATGAAGTGTTATTAATTACAAAACCATACAAAATATATTTTATTCTTTTTTTTATTATTATTTGTGTCCTATAATTATAACCTTTCAAATAAATTAAATAAAGGATTAAAGGAATAAAGGATTAAATCAGTAATATTTGAATGAAATACTACTATAGTGAACGCAAATAGTACGAGTATTGCCCACGAGATGGCAGGAGAGCACAGAGCAGTATCAGCGCGGTGGCATTAAAAACTTTTTGTTGTTGTTGACATTGACACATTACGTCACCGGTCGTAAGAAACACTGCCAGATAGTAAATTACGAGAACCGGCCTTGCGGTGCGATACCAATGAATTAAACTGACGCGCCCTGTAATCTCATTTTACTCCGAGAACATCGCGTTAATTAAACTGACAACCAGCTGGAGTCCGTGCGAGAGTGGGCGTGGCCGCAGACAGCAGCAGACGTGCGTGACAGTAGCAACAGCAGAAAGTCGCTCTGACATTATGAGTTCAAAGCCCAGGGAGGACGACGAGATAAAATTTAGATCAACTTTGCATATATGGGAAGAGGATCTGCCTCAGGAGCCAACAACAAGGAAAAAAATAACATAAAAAATACATATACCTTTGATTTATTTCACAATTAATCTTTGCTCTAGTCTAGTTGATAGACAGGCTAAGCTTCGATACTATCGACGTATAACGTATATAGATAGATTCCACAATTTTAATTTGTCACGGTATAATTTTAACACGCAGTGTGCCGCACGAGTTGCATGTTTGGAGTAATCAGGAAACTAAACGTACGTAATCACAATCAACGTAGTAATTGAGTAAAGTGGTATTTACAGCAAAATAATTTAAGGTAACATTAATACATTTAAAAAATGAGCAGTATGAAATAAACATGAAATTTGATAGAGCTTAATGATAAAAACATTATATTTTTTAATGAAATTTCGATGAATGTATATTAATAATAATAAAATACTGCAGCAGCCCAGCAGCAAGTAGCATCGCACGACTTCAGAATAAAAATATAATATTTTATATTATCTACAATATTATAAAAAAATATTCAAATACTCTTTTCAGTGTTTTAATACTTGCTTGAGGTTACAAATTTTCAAATTAATACTTATATGCATGAAATCCGTGACTTCAAGAGAAAACATTAACATAATTGTCAAACTGGTTAGAGTTGTACAATCTCTGAAATAAGACTTGTGTCATAAGGAAGAATTAACCATTTCATTTTATTGTACGAGCTATTAGTACTGCGGCTGCTGCGATGGTTTATTGGCCGGTGTATAAACTCGCTAGTTAGTCGCGGGTAATGGACAGGGTGGCCTCCACGAGACGCGAGCTGCATGTTGAGTAGCAGGAGGCTGTGCACCATGCACGCTCTCTGCAGTCCCGCAGAGCTTTTCTTCTGCACCATGAAGCTGAGATGACAAAACAGTACGACACTGGATCGTAATCAATAGTCCAGTGTCACAGGACGTGAGATTGCCTATACCATCATCAATTTGAGCTATAGATTTTATTATATAAGTAGCATCTTATAAGGGTTACGAACAGCATCGATTGTAATCCAAGCTGTCGTAAACTTCATATTGCAGTGTTCTCTTTAAATTCTGACCATGAACTACAGCTAGTAGTCTGCATTATGACAGTCCTTTTAAACAGTAAACATATATGACCTAAACAAATGATTCAATTAGCAAAGCGTATTTCTTGTTTTATTTACAACACTAGTTCAAAGTAAATAACAAATAAAATAAAAAAAAAATTAAAAATTTACAAACTAATAATGTAGTACTGCAGCAAAGATAATAATAATATTATATAATGTATACCATTTTTAAAATATTAACAGGCACCATTGCTAATGCTGTTAATTTTTAGGGGGATTTCGCATTCAAACATTTATTACAATATGTTGCTGTTCCATGATGAAGAAACGTGAATCATATGCAGGACAGGCATCCCTGAGTGGCAAATGACGTCACAACCCTTTTGATGCGAGCCTTGACTTGGACAACGCTGACTTTGCGAGATCTCAATAGAGTGTATAGTGATTATCATCGCTCGTTATTGAAGTGACATTGAGAGCCTAGGGGTTTTGTTATACTAAAAAAGTCTTGCCTAACAAGGAGAAAGCTTTGGCCGCGATTATAGCCAAACTGTATAATAATATCCATAATGTGAGAACACGCATAAACAAAATTAAAACCAAGCATGTAACAAGCTACAACTTGAGAGTAAATATCACACGTACAAAATATATTATTGTCCTTCAATTGCCAACTGTTCACACAAAGTAATTTCACAATTTTTAAATAAACAAAACGTTACAAAATACTCCATGTCATTATTTAGCATATAGGAATTATTCATACGTATAATAAAATTCGAGCAAAGTTATATAGTGCTTCGTCATAAGCCAGTAAGATCCCGGTGTAGCCTTGAATTGATTACTCGATTTCACGAGCCGCAACGAGTGCTAGGGGAGTGAGGAAGAAACCAGCACCGCATAATCGTAAGACTTCACTACCGTCGTCTTGAGGGTAGTAGCAGTCACTTCACAGTTCACATATTGTTGACACTGTAAACCGTTCCAGTCAATAAAGGTCATTTTCATATCTTACAGCAAGGTATAATATACTGTACTACAACTTTGACAGGCCTCACCTCTTCTAAATGCAGTATAATTTATGCACGTGCCAATATAAAGGATTTACAATTTGAAATTTAATATGTCAATACCATGAATAACTGTCGATCTTCATTTACACGCGGTCACTTGTCTTCATTGCATGAAAAGACTTGACATGCTTAATTTATTTGCATTATTATATTATAGTGAAAACGATTACGTATAGCTCTATATTGTGCAGCTGAGGTTTTAAGGAGAAAATTATTCATTGACGTATATTTATTAATATTGTTTAAAAATATTGAAGAATGAAGATGAAGTAAATATTTACTTACGACTGTAAAAAATTAATTGATATTAGACATAAAAGCAAAGTCTTTAATTTTACGACCACGTTGATATTTATTTTTACGTTTAAAGCCTGCAACTTCTTAACTTGTCACACATCAAGTCATATATAGTTTCAGAAGTATAAAAAAGCAGGTAAGGTGCCGAGCACGAAAGATTGTATGCAAGTGACACTTAGATAATCGTGCGGCGAAGGCTGCGTGACAAACAGTGGGGTAAGAAGGGACAGCCACATTTAGATGCCACAGGAGCAATGCCTAAAATTACAAGCAAGTCACAAGTAAATAAAGCATATACGAGTATAATATATTATTTTAATAAGACACTCTTAAGTAGCTTCCCTCTTGTTATGGAGCAGGGTAGTTTTAGGTATATGGAAGAGTTGCATAACCATTCAGTCTCTATACATGGGCAAATCATTCGTCGGTTGTTCGGGTTACAAATAAGGTATTTGATGCAATAAAGCTAATTTCATTGTAATTATTTGAGCAAAATAGTTTTTTTTTCCACAGTGTGGCTCATAAATATCTATAGCTTTTCTTCAGTACATAACACACTTTACAAAAAAGCAAGTACGCCTCCATGCCTTACTCGGTCGATTTAATTATCTTGATTTAATCTCAGGTGTTAATAGAAACGTTATGTTGACCTCTAAGAGCGATGATGACTTCATGCATCATAAAGGTCATACACAAAGTCAACCATCTATATGTGTATTTATTTCAATTGAAAAAATATTGGTAGAAGGCAAACAATCATCATGATAGATTAAAGCTGACGTCAAACAATTTCATTTGCGCGTTTTAAACAATACAACACAAGAGAGATCGAACTGGGCCAATAACGTGCATGAAGCTTGCACAGAAAGTTCGAACCCCAACTGCTTGATCTAGGCCAATTATAAAATCTATTTAAAAATTAAAAGCACCGCAACAAATGCAAGCATAGTAAGAGAATGAGAAGCCAGCACTGAAATAGCAACAACTTAATAATAAGACTTTCCAATGGTATTTGATGCAGTGGTGCAGATTAAAAGAGGGTAGGTTATGGTTATACAATATAAGTGAGAGACGAGTCAATTAGGTTTGTCGATGATGGCACGATCTTATCTATAAACGATCTCCCGGGTAGCTACTCTGCTTTGATATAATGGTGAATATTGATTCGAGTGCGGATATATCGGCCTAGCTAGCTGCTTCTGGCTCGCTGCCTGGCGCTTGGATACACCAACAGTGTTCACCGCGGTGCACGCTATTCTACTCAGCTGTGGTACATGCAGACAGGGGGTCCTAAACTGAGCACCACAAGATCACTTCATCGCTGCAGGTACAATGGTTCTACTAGTTCTACCATGCAGCTGCCTTTTTTCTCCGTCGTCTGATAAATAGGTATCGTTTTTTTATGTAAACCTATATACGCAAAATGTCAATATTTGAAGACGAGGTGTGTATCTTTATAGTGAAACTTACAAAAAAAAGTGATAGAATTGTAGATAGCAGTGCAGCTTGTAAAATACTTCCTCAAACTTTGGGATGGAAACCTACTTACACCCGAAAAAATAAACTATCTCCGAATAAATCACCATGTAGCCATTCCAAAGATTTATGACATGATGCATGCAATGAGACTGTCGTAATAAAAATTTAATTAATTTATATAAACAAACATAATATAAATAAAAAATATATTTAATTTAATTAGTATTACAATCAAGAGAGCTCTGTTGCACCTGGAGCTATGAATACACCTTGGTAGCAGCCAGTTTCAAGCGCCAAGGAAGCAAGCAAGCTGACTTTACCACGATCGAGTAGGCAGACAGGCAAACAGACAGCCACCTCCCGCAGTAGAGCGAACTGTTTACTATTTACAGACTGCTCCACCCTCCTCCTTTTCACGCCACCCCTGCTCTCTAGCAAGGCAGACACTGTGATGCTATTCGTCTTTAAAAAGAAAAACTGAGGTTGACGTATTTGCCGGCAGCCACAAAGATGCTTGTGATGTTTTCAGAAGAGGATCTCTTTTTTTTATTATCTGAATATAATATATATGACGAAAGAGTTATTCTTTGTGGTATTGTACAAGCGACGGTAGTCCAGGACGAATGTTAAAAAGAGTCAAGTTGCTCTGAATTGCCTCTAGGGGTCACGCGACCGGGCGTCGCGAGATCATTTATCTCGCGGGCCGAGCTGCTTGCTGATTTGGAAATACACCTTCTCCTCCTGACTTGATCCACTCGCTCGCTGATGGAAGTTTATACAAACGGTACCTTCAGCATACTCAAGGCTTGAGCATACTTCTCGCTAACCAGTGGGCGGTACCACTGCCAGCAAGTTGTTTTTCCTGCTCGATAAAAAAATATGGAGAATATTCATGGTATTTGCAGACCTCAATGCTTTTTTTTTAAATGTACGTATGAAGTGTGTTATTGCTGCGCAATGGAATTTTCGTGTGTATATTTTTTTTTTTTTTTTGCTCAATTAAATTATAACAACCTTGACGCTATGCAGCATTGAAATAAATTATATTATAATAATTCAGTAACGGTAGAGCATGAAGTGTTTTTTTATGTTTGCTATTTTTTTTATTCAATTAAGACAAGTTTAGTACAGTACTGTATGTATGTATAACTAAAACTAGTGTAGATGCTCGTTGTCAAAAGCATATTTCTGTATCTTTTCATTCCATGTATTACACTATGCTGTAAATTTTTTCTAAAGCGTATGCAATGTTCTATTGTTTAAAAATATTACTGGTACACATAAAATATAATATACTACCTGATATACACCAGTATGCAATCGAGTATTTTTTATGATATGCAAACAACAATATGTTATAATCAGTAAGCAGTAAGTTATATCTTGCAACTATAAAACAATAAAAAAAAAAGAGAATTTAGAATTTTCGGGCAATTTTACAAGATTTAAACTAGAGAGGATAGAAAAAAAATGTTAATAATAAAAATAAAAGTTGGGTTCATGATATACCATTGCATGAAAATTATTTATACCTCTATCGTGCCATGTTTGCGAAGTTTCCAATCTTCGCTATATAGGTGAACAAATTGTATTTATATAACATATTTTCTCGGCAACTCCTTCAAATCTAATCGAATTCACGGAAAATTCCCTGTAAATAAATGAAGCAGAGTTTAAATATAATTTTTTATTTTCAGTTTTCGAACTAATATATAAAGTGGTTATTGGTTATTATAATGAATTTCATTTATGCTAACATTTTCCAGGCAATACAATTTACAATTTTGCATACAATTTTTCATTACAATAAAACGTCATATTCATACAAACAAATGGAGTTGGTTTCTTGTAAGGACAGATTGTATGCAATAATTAGAAAATTGTATCGCGCGTGTAATACCGACTTCAGCTGGTATTAAAAGCCGGTATTACACGATGCAATTTTGCATACAATTTTTCCTTGCAAGAAAATTTCATCTCCATACAAACAAATGGAGTGGAAGTTTTCTTGTAAGGAGAAATTGTATACAATAACTAGAAAAATTGTATCGTGTAATACCGGCTTAACACGATACAATTTTTCTAACTATTGAATACAATTTTTCCTTACAAGAAAATTTGAACTCCATTTATTTGTATGGAGATGAAATTTTCTTGTAAGGAAAAATTGTATCGTGTAATACCGGCTTTAAGGAGAATAGGCTGACGTATATAATATTTTTTTTAGCCTTTGTCTTTTCCTCGAAAGAAACTTTTTCACCTTATAGGATTGCATTTCTATGTAGTTCCTAAGTTAAATGTTAATTATTAATACATTCGGGGGGAGTGGGGGGGGGGAGAGTATGTAATGTTAAATTTATATAAAAAAAAATGTTACGAAAATTCTTTTCCGCTTGATTCAATTTAATTATCTTATATATAATAAGATCACCACATCCATCATGCATGCAAGTTGTCTAAATATTGCAACACATCACCCTGTCAGAGTGTATTGGCTACGGAGCTTGGCAAGCCGCACCCTGGCAAAGGTGACATCACAGCCCGTTACAACGAGCCAAGATATACGTGAACGCGGCTTGTACCGTACAGAAGGTTCATTATTCCATACTTTAACAACTATTCATAAAGGTAATTTAATAAAGTACAAGAAAGAGTGTAGTCTGCGAGTTCTAAGAACACTGGAACCTCGGAGTAAAGATATAAGGAGGCCACACAGTACACACACTACATAAAACATGCACATAGAGATCTTGAGAGCCGGCCGGCGAATGAATTACATTCATTTTAACCTAACAATGCATTACGGTACCTTACTTTACACATAGATACTACGACACTTGCATAATTTATGGAAGTTAAGTAAACAATAGGAAGAATTATATGCTTTTATTATACAGTATCCGTATAGATTTAACCTTATTTTTAATTTTTATATTAATGTAGTCATTATTAAATTACAGAACATGAAATACAATACTAAAATAGCAAGTAGTATAGCCGTCGCCTCATCAAAATTTAACACGATAATCGCATCACTTAAGTCGCAGCAGGGTAGTGGCTGTGCTTAGTCGACAGTTAATTAGCTAACAAGGCAAACCTTAATTTGAGCAAGAATGCAGCAACCAAATCCTCTCTCTTCCATTATAAAAAAAGAACGACTCATTATCTCATCATATATGAAAATAAATAAGCTATAAAAACAAAGCTATTGTTGTAATTAAGATATTTCATCATTTGTCAAGTCTTTTCTAATGACTTGTCCTTTTTTAATATAAAATAAGGAATCATGATATGAGAATTTTCATGGTGCTATACACTAACATTACACGTGTTATATGTGTATTATAAGAATAAGGTAATCAATAAAATTTATAATAATATATAAATATAAATAAGAAAAAAGGTTGCGCAGAAAAAAAAAATGTTAGAAGTTTCCGCACGACGAGTTTTAAAAAGACTTATTACAGCGGTATATATTTATATGTATATATTAAACTTTTATATATGAGCACCAACCAATAATAATATCATGCTTCAAATTATATATATTTCTTTGTTCATTATATAAAATTCCATGAATCCAGCTCTATATTATTGGAATTATATTATACTGTATATAGCATGATATGCGTGATGCCAAGTAAATGAAAATAAAAATCATGTGTCTGTTGGATTAACAGTGTAAACATGAAAAGAGATTATTCTTGCACGAAATAAATGTCAGTACTATGTAGCAAGATATCGTCAGAGAGCAGGCTGGCAACGTGGATTGTTCGTGCGCACCATGCTAATTAGGATCGGCAGGCAGCGCAAGGCACCATCTTTATTCTCCTGTGCCTTCCCGTCGCACCAACCTTAACTCCCTCCCTACATACCTACGCTACCAGAAGCTAATTAATTATATAATGTACATCTGCAAGTACTCCAAATAGTTATCAATGTACAGTTTTAAATATGAATCTTCAGTATATTCATTAAACCAGGTAAAAATAATTAAAAAAGTATAATAATTATTAATTAATTTTACTGTAACAAATGGTGAAACAATAACAGTGTTGCAAGTTATAATTGCTGGATTAAGGTAGAGTAATTTTATAATATAATTATCGCAGGATATTGAAGCTTCAGAACTTTTGCAATTATCCCTTATTTTATTTATTTATTTATTATTTTTTTTTTTTGCATTTATCGATTATATTTTCAGTTAAACCAACATCAAAGTAAAAAAGACACACGTGCTTCATGTCCTATCGGTGATTTGCCACGATGCACAAAAGTTTGCATGAAGTGGTGGATTAATTAGGTCTACCATACGGGTCATTGAACTGTACAATCATTTCTCTAGCATGAGGGATTATAAACAAGGGAAAATTGATAGTGGGTTTAGCAGGTTCTTTAGCAAGTAGTGCGCTGGCGAACGAGCAAAACTTTTGGTGCGCTGGTGGGACAGAAGGTCATCTTGTTTGTAGCCCGCCTTCTCCTCACACTGTAGAGAGCACACGGCTGACGTTGCGGAGGCGCCCGCCTTTATTACACAGCAGTGGTGTGACTCGAAGCGAGCTCCTCTGTCGAATGTGCCCTAAGCTGCTGCCAACCCGTGTGCGGGGCTCTCGCGCGGAAACAATCACAGGATACTGCCAGCATTATAACATTGCTCTGAGAGCGACCGACTTCCTGGCTGCTCTCATGCATTCAAGAGAGGACACTCCTCCTCGTACTTTCTGATACTTACAACAAGAAGTAGAAGCATCCCCCTGAACGAACCCTCTCAGTAAACGTACTTAATTAATTAAGATAAAAATATTTACTGGAAGCCTTTTGCTTAGCAAGTTATAATCATATTAAACAGTATAATAGTTAGCAAATTTATGCAAGGAGTATTTGAAACAAATTATATTAACTGCATGCAAGTCAATATGAATGACATCCCTTATTTTACATATTGCATATAACAGCTTCAAATTAAAATAAATTAAATATGTCCTTATTTTTAGGTAATTCAATTAACTTATTTAACTGTAATCTTTTATGTTAAATTCTCACTATAAAAATGCTCTTTAAATTTCAGAAAGCTATATACAATATTATTCATTGTACATTCATCCTCTAGGGCTGAGGCTATTTAGGGAATTTAATCCCTCTTTAGCCATAGAGTTTTACATAGTTCATGAAAACTATATACAATACAGTATTATAACTATTATCAAATGTAAGATTGGCGATTTTATTACTATGTCAAGTAGAAGTATTCACAGGAGGATCAAGCAATTACAAAATCAAATAATAAACATTTAATTAACAGTATAATCGTGAAGCGATTGAAAGGATTTTATAGGAACTATCCATAAAATTATATAATTTAATTAGCTTTTTATGATATAGTTGCGTTCTTCCGAATTTTACAATTTTCGGCAGAACATTGCAATATTTCTTGGTATAATTAAAAAGGATTTTATCAATATTTTGTGAAATAAGATAGTAATAAACATTTCAAGGTGCCTAAAAATTTAACATCAAGCAATTATTATAATTAAAATATATTAAAAAAGCCGCCACATAATTGTATTTCCTCTCGCAAAAACATGATGTATTTCAAAATCTTACTGTATACAGGGTGAGAAATACAAAAATTTACTTGAGATCTAATATAAAGATAATAAAGTAATTTTGGCCGAGAATAATCACATCACGAGTAGCCTGAAAGTTACGCTAAGTCGATCCCTAAAGTAAGTGAATGAGCCACGCGATCGAGAGCGAAAGTCTCCAGCCAAGTGTAATGCTCGTAAGTGGCGAGGTAAATAAGCAAACAGACACTGCTGCTGCTGCATGCCGTCACCGCAGTTAAATAGGAAGTTCTTGTAGTGGGCGTGGTATGTTGAATTAGTACTCCACAAAAACATACGAAAAATATTACATTTGGTAACCTACAAATTATTTGCAAAGATAAGAATAAGAATGTTATTGCAACGTGATAACAAGGAATATAAACATCCAGGTCACGTTATCACTAAATGTGACGACTGTTTAAAGCTTTTAAATGTAATGACATATTACTTTAGTAGTTTAGTTGGATGGAGAACTCAAACCTCGGAGGAGAAGTTGGTATACAATACATACTACTACATATTATACGTATTGCGAATGCATGCAAGCGAAGAAGCAGTGGCGGCGACGACTGAAGTCATATTAGTAAACACACGCACGTGCGATGTTGCCAGCTGATACTCAGGTGGACATTTTAAATTGACATGATGATAAAGCAGCAAAGACGTGATACGGCAACCTTGCTCGCGGGGCACCGTGGTGCCCAAGGGCGTGAGTGGGATGAACATCAAGCTTGCTCTTCAGGTCTGCACGATCGTGGAAGAGCTACCAACAGCAGCAGCAAGATGAGCCCACGACACGACAAAACCTCCGCAAACTCTACACACGCTAAAATCTAGAGTTATCGCAGCGTGCACACAACCAAGGACGATGGAAGTGATAATATCATTTTTTTTAAATTAGTAGATGTGTTCTAACATTGTGAAGCTATTGTTCGCCGGTTTCACGCAGCGTAATTTTTTTATTATTATTATTATTATCATGAATCCAGTAAAGCTTTAATGGAAATAAAATCATTAAATTTTTAAATATACAGAATAGTCATTACCATTAACAATCTTGGCAAAGTTCTCATGCAGCAGTTTAAAAGAAATTCAATTTACTTGATAAAAAAATCAAGGAGTAACCAACTTAATTAATTTTGTCTTCAATTGCAGCAATTACGATCTTATATTAACCTTGAAATGATGTAACGATCCAAAAAGACAAAACAATGGATCGCCCAAGTAATTGCTGCACTATAGCTATCTAGGATGTCACGTACTCGTGACGTCATTGATTGGTACGTCGTCTTATGTCTGATCTGACGTGAGTACGTCACGCGTGAGAAGCGATCTCGAGGGAGGAGCAGAACCACTGTGATGAGCGCCCACGTGCCAGGTCGCCCGTGACGTATCAGGAGGAAGTGCAGTGTCTGCCAGGGCTCTCATTACTACCGGCAGCAACGTTCTGCATCAACGATCTTGGCCCTAACACACAGCCTCACTACTCTTTATAGCTTTATACCACCGAAAATTATTATGGAGTCTTGCCTATAGATGGAAAAAGTGTGTACTTGTTACATGCAGAATACTAAATATATAGAGGTACAGTACCAAGTTTTTAAATGAAAAATAATCTTATTA
The DNA here is from genome assembly GCA_949825025.1 of Siphlonurus alternatus. Taxonomy (NCBI): domain Eukaryota; kingdom Metazoa; phylum Arthropoda; class Insecta; order Ephemeroptera; family Siphlonuridae; genus Siphlonurus; species Siphlonurus alternatus. The sequence continues at coordinate 25,580,785 of OX463782.1, read as the reverse complement.
TGAAAGATTAGGCAGATTCAAGTTACTAGCTGAGCATCCTGTTTCAATTAAATGAATAATCACGATGTTAACGACCTCAATGAATGTCTGAGCTTTGTCTTTTGTTATTTAATATGACACAAATTACAACCATAAAAGTGCATGCAGCCACATTTATGTCTGCTTGAATAACTGAAATAACTCTATACTGGGCTATAAACAAATTATAAGATTTATTTAAGTATTATATTACTGTTTTATTTTTAATGTTTCC
>OX463782.1:25519076-25580332 GCA_949825025.1 Siphlonurus alternatus | reverse complement strand
TGAAGTTGTTGAACTAGCGACACTGATACATTCAAGTTGCCAAGACCTGTAGACAGCACAATATTAAAATATGATCCTACCTTGAAGTTGCTGCTGGTGAGCCACGGAACAAGTCCATCTATGAAGAGTCCAATGTCGGAACACTCGAGGGAGTTTTCGTCATCTTCGAGAAACGTAATAATATCAGCACCGAGAGAGAGCTTGGTGCGAGTGTCTGTGGTACCCAGCTGGGTGAGGAAGGTATCCATGGTGATGGCACACACCGTTCAACTGGCTAGCACTACAAATTACGATGATTCACCTGCAGACACAACACACACCTTGATCAGCTCATGGAGCCACTGAGAAGTTTCTTTCAGATAGAATTGTAAAAAATGGTACAGGAGATACTGGGCATAATTTATAAATAGAAATATATTATTTCAATTCTTTGATTACACATGCAGTACTTTCGTGAAAATACAACACAATATGGATCATGTCTAAGCATACCTGCAACAATAATACAGTAAAACGTAATACATACACAGAATCAACAATTTTGCAAATGCATAATTATCCGATCATCTGCTTAATATATTTCAATATATTTCCCGAATCCTACTGAAGGAAATTAAACAGGTTTCTTGCTAACCACGGTTAATGACAGCCTAATTCAATGGCACTAAGCATGGTTAACTTTCTGGATAACTTCTTCAAGAAACGCCCCACCTCATTATTTCTAAAGGAACTTTTTGCATTCTATTAGGGATACTCCTTGCCTTTGAAAAGTTCCCTTTGCAGCCTTGTTAATCACCATGAATGCTCTGTATCATATCGCAATAATGATAAACAATGCTGCAAAAGGGAACTTTTTAGAGGTGATGACTTCTTATCAAAGTTCTGGGACAGATTTTGTAAAATTTTCACAAACAACAGCACGTACCGTACTGCATTAATTATATGGCACTGCCAGGTATGAAACTATCATAGGCATGTGCATACTGGAGATGTATCATTGTTTGAATAGAATGCATACATAATATGAATATTAATCCTGTGGTTTCACAGTATTATACACTGTACATTACCGGTGAACCTACAGTATTTTATTTCTTGCTGAAAATATGAAATTATATATATATGTACTTGAGATACAGTATGCATATATGTACATACTTATAGTTACATAAGGTCCAAAATTACAATATACATAGACGCGTTCACATATTCGAAAACTGATGCCATAGCAAAATCAAGGTCCTTTTGATTTTCTTACGGAGCTACCGGTAAGTGACGGCGTCCTTGAATGTTGTAGCAATTTCCGAATATGCGAAAGCTCCTTAATAATATTGAAAACCGCACTGCATAATTATTATGAAACATGATTACTTAAAAAAATTTATATACATACTACTGTTATGCATACTGTATGCATATGCATAGATACGCTTCCTAACAATTAATCCTAACATGCATGACTAAATGAGGTATGATATGTACATATGCATACTGTACATATTTAATATAAAGACAAGTATCGAAAAACAATATGCATACACTAATTCAGCTAATTCTAAAAAAAAGCATGAATGGAACTTACGAATTACGCATGCAATATGCATTTGCATAGGCCTATGAAGTGGGAGATGGCCTATGTGCACATAAACTTGGATAACTTTGAAGCAGCACATCTGTGTCATTATCTTGCTGAGATTCCTCGACAAAAGTTTTTAAAAATTAATTATAACTTCCTATTCATAAAGAATATGATAAGTAGTAATATTTGAACAGAAAAACTGCAAACTACAAAACATCTGCATTGGACGTGGGGGCCTTCCTTACGTCAATAAGAGGGTGTATACAGGCGGGCTAGACTTACGATGTCGCAATCACCGGTTTTAAAACGTGAAGAAAGCTACTTTATAGAATGACAATAAAGCTTTTATACTTACAAGTATTTAAATACACCTCATAGTCTTTAAAAAGCTTGATTTTCACTGTTTTCGTCAAACAAATTCACAGCCACTGCATCTTAGCAGCAATCGTCTCGGCCATATTTTCTTTTGCAATGACGTCACACATAAAAAATAAAACAACTGCAAGCCTGCAAGCGATATTTATGATCACGCGGGAACTGTCTGCACAATTTGAAATGAATGATTTTTAGAAAATTCAAAGATTCCAAGATGTTCAGAAATTCAGAGTAAAAATTTGTATGCTTGTATGTTACAATATGTATAGTGCGCTGCATCAGCATCCTGTTCCATCCTTTATGACAATTATGACTAACATCATTACACGAGCAAAATAAATATCAAATTATTACAAAGACTTCAAAACAGAGCGATAATATATATGAAAATTATATTGGGTTGTAATAAAAGAACTCATACACTAACTATATTGGAAACTCTGCAATGGTTGAGTGTAAAACAAAGATATGCATTAAAAGTACTGTTATTTTTTTATGATATTATTCATGATAAATTTCCTAAGCATTTTAAAAGTGAAATTGTTAAAAATAGTGAGATACTTATAATACAAGAGGATATATGTAACAATTTTTTCAGAAAATGTGTCAATAAACAAAGATCAGATGGATCAATTTATAACTGTGGGAAAAAATTGTTCAATGAACTACCAGATAATATAAAAATATGTCATAATAAAAAAATGTTTAAAAGGCTATGTATTATATATGTGAAGGAAAGATTTCCCTATAGCAGTTAATTATATATTCATTATTGTGTAAGTAATTATTTGTAAAACTATCTTATATGTTAATTGGTATTTTGCTATTTCTGTTTTAATATATTGGTTCGTTCTGTAGGCATAAAAAATTATGAAACAAATTTTTATGTGATATTGTAAAATCAATTAATTAATATGTAACCAACTATTATGAATTTAAATAGCGAAAGCTAAAATAAAGATTATTTCATTTCATACTTTTACCCTTCATTTGTTTGTACTATGAGGGCAAATTAATTATATAAAACATATTAATTTCAACAAAAAATAGATTGATCTATTATACATAAAACCTTTTTTCTCCAACGATCTACATAATATATAGAAAAGCATCATACCATCAGTAATTTAACTAATTCTATATTATTAATATAAAGTTAATTATATCAGTACAAACATATCATACCTCGTCTGTCCATACACATTTCATATAGCAATTAGCAAAGTCCTCCACAGCATTATATTATTATAGTTTGTTTAGAGTTAGTGTTTTTATATATTTTTTAATAAAGCAAATTTAATGTTAATTATTTTTTTACTAGCTTTGCATTGTAAAAACGAAATCTTTTGATCTGAATAAGTGGGAGAAATATTAGATTTTATATTTGTATTATTTTCACTTTATTTTAAATACTCAAGACACATATTATACAGTATATAGTGGAGAATTCAACATTTTACACTTTAAAATTTTTCTAAACGTACAGGTTTAGGGGAAAAAAATATTGATACAAAAAGTGTTTGTGACATTTACATTCAGACATAATTAACAACCAAGCAAAGTATGCATACACGGGCAATAGAATAATTTTTATAAAGTTAATTGATTCTGAATCTGCCACAAAAGCTATATATAGCACTGTGCCACGTCAGCCCTTCATGAAAGTTTTTAACAGCAGCAAATGTATTTCATTGGGTACTCTTGGTGGGGAAAAATATTTTAAAAGTTTAACTTTAATAATCATTAAACTTATCAGGTAGTGGTATGAAAATTCAAAAGCGTATGTCTAGCTTCCATTCACAATTCTAATCTTTACTCTGCATACTTTCTTTGGGACAGTCGTCATAATCAATAATATTCATGTGATAATTACAAGGCATGCAAGTTTAAAATATGATGTTAAAAGATGAAAATATGTATTAATTATAAAAAATGCATTTAACAATTTACTACAAAATGAAGTTTTTTCATGATAATTACTAAAAACTAGAATTGATAGGGGGAAAAAAATAATTTGTATTAAAACTAATACATCATTAATATAAAAACTAAAACCTATGAATATCCTCCATGATTTAAATTCTACTAAAATGTATAGTAAATTCAGTAAAGGCAGGCTCTATGAAGGCAACTCTTCTTTTTCTTCTGCTTCTTCCTCTTCAGGATCTTCCTTGTCTTTCTGGGCTGCGTCCAAGGACTCTCCTGCTTCATCAGCCACAGACTCTGCCCCCTCATCAACCTCCATCAGTGCATCAGCTTCTTCCTCGCTCTGAAATCACAGTTTTTTTATAGTTATTTTTGATTTATTTTAAACAAAAATTCTTCCAAATAGTAATTAAGGGTAAGGTAACACGCCCAATGTTAAAAAAAGAATCCCACACATGAAAATTATGAAAAAAATTTAGAATGTTCTCCTTTATATCCCCTATCAGTAGCTAAAACATCAGGTATGCAAATTCGAGCTAGTTTTTAAGTTACCAATTTTTAAAGTTGACTAATATAACATGGAAGTCAACTTTAAAAATTCATAACTCAAAAATTAATATATAGCTCGAATTTTTATCCCTGATATTTTAGCTACTGATAAAGGATGTAGAGGAGAGCACTTTATTATTTATTTATTTTTTTTTCATAATTTTCATTTTCATTCTCATTCTCATTCTCATTTTTTTTTTTTTTTTTTTTTTTTTTTTTTTTTTTTAAGCATTAGGCATGTTACCTTCCCCTAAATAAATATAGGTGATAACTGATCAATGCCATCTTCAGACGAAACATCATTAATAATTTAATAATTTGTGGTTTTGTAGGTCTTTTTTGGGCTTCAAAGTTAAAAAAAAAAAAAAAATGCTTACTTAAAAAAAAACAGCAAAGTCATAGACAAAAATCAAAGCAGCAGGTACTTGGTAGGTACAGATTTTGGCATAAGCCTATTGTATGGTTGAGGGCTCAGCTTAGTGCTATGTATGTAACTGATGAAAAATAGTGTGATATTATATTTCATAAATAGTCTTAGAATCGAAGATCCATTAGATCGAGATTCCATTAAAATATGATAGATGGCACCGTATTCAGTTTATCCATGTATTTGTAAAGTAAGGAATTTCAATAAAGCAGTGATGCGCCAGTCGCTAAGAATAAGAGACGTGTTTCTTTTCATCACTCCAATCTACCTGTAATAAGTAAGGCTGCTGAGAGTCAAGTTACTTAAGTAACAATTAAGTAATGAATGTGAGTACTTCGAGTGTTAATAGATATCTGAGAGTTCAACTATATTGAGTGTTCAAGACTGTCGAGAGAGTTATTATGCATGCAGAGTTATCAGAGAGGGACGACAGTCAGAGAGTTAATTGTTCAGTACCAGTGAGCATCGTGCACCTGCAAGAATAACTTAGAGCAAGTACGCACACCTCAAGTACACACCTTCAAATATTACACTTAGATGCAGTCTTTAAAATTTTAGTAACTGTATAAGATAACTACTACTTTGTTCAAACAACAGCTGTTAGCACTGCATTTCATGTGTACTTAAAAACATCTTTAGAACACAACAAATAAAGAGATAACATGGGCTCACCTTCTTTTTTGAGGCCTTAATCTCGGACCCCTTTGTAGCAAGTGCTTTCTTTGAGGTTCCCTCTGTCTCTTTGGGCGTCTTCTCCGCAACTTCACCAGTACTCTGCCAGAACACAAAAAAAAATAATTAGAAAATTGTGTGGCCTTTAAACATATAAAAAAAAATGTGTAAAACTACTGAATGAAGCATAAAAATCTTTCAACAAAAAGTAGGAGTTCAGGAACTGTTTAAAAATATTATCAATCCATGTCAATCTGTTAAAACCAAAACAAAAGGATGTTTCCTTTAAATTACAATGACTCTTGATTGTCCATATTGAGGGGGATTCAAAAAGACTTATCCGCGAGACTTGGCCGGCGGATAACTTGTCCACGTTCTAGTCTGGATAGCCTAAATACTTAGCCGCGCGGACAAGTATAAGGCTGGACAAGGGTTTGGATATGTCAGTCTGGACAAAAGTCATTTGGCCAAGCCTGTTGGCTGAAGTCCCGCGGACAACTAACCGCGCGGCTAAGTCTCGTGGACAAATCTCCCACCTGGATAAGGTTTTTAATTACGCCGCCATCTTGGATTACGTGTTAAATACGGTGATAATTAGACCGCCATATATCGTGATTTTATATTATATTACGTAAACATTGTGTTTAAAATTAATGTCATTTCAATCTTATTATTATTGGGGTGACATGGTTTAAAATTTTTGGCGCTTTTAACATTTTTTGTTATATTTCTCTAATTTCCCGTTCTGTGCGAGGCGCTGGTGGCATAATAATAAATTCATCGAGCCTCGCTGAATAACCCACGTTTTTTTTTCAATAAATTTATACCTTATACCCAATATTTGGATTAAATAATGGGTTTTTATTATCATATGATAATACTCTATTACAATTAATGACGGTACGTGAAATATCCATTAGAAAATTGCTTATTTTGACGACATTTGAGGGCTTGATTTCAACCTCCTTGATTTTAGTTCATTTTCTGTTTGCCTCATTTACTTATTTTTAACATACAGGAGTTCATACTCCTTAATTAAATGCTTCCAGACTAATTATTAACTTAAAAAGAGCTTTATTTTTAATAACTGTTCGTGTTTAAATATGTAATAAAAGTATCAAAAATTCGCAGATGAAGTATCAGAAAATTACAGATGAATGGTATCATATCATAGAGCTATCATAACTTGTCAAATTAAGCAATTTAACGTTAGATATTTCACTTACCTTTATGAAATGTCATAGAGTAGTGTATTCTTGGGCTGGCCTTGAGCAATTATAGACAAAAATATCAGGTATTAATCGTCTAATTATTGAAAAATGAGCATAACAAAATGTGTGCCAACAAAGAGGGCGGGGCTTGCTGATGATCATGATGATGTAGAAAAGGGGGAGCGGGGGGAGGTAAACATTGAATATAAGCGCTAAATGTTTAAAACTAATTTTCCTATGTCTTATGCAAACTACACAAATTGATATTTAATCAAATTTGAACACAGTTGTTTAATAAATTAGCAATGAATCATCATATATGTAGATCCAATTACCTCCATATTTAACACGTAATCCAAGATGGCGGCGTAATTAAAAACCTTATCCAGGTGGGAGATTTGTCCACGAGACATAGCCGCGCGGTTAGTTGTCCGCGGGACTTTAGCCAACAGGCTTGGCCAAATGACTTTTGTCCAGACCGACGTATCCAAACCCTTGTCCAGCCTTATACTTGTCCGCGCGGCCAAGTATTTAGGTTATCCAGACTAGAATGTGGACAAGTTATCCGCCGGCCAAGTCTCGCGGATAAGTCTTTTTGAATCCCCCTCATTATTCATAGGAAGGGCAAATTTTATAAAGCAGCTGCTGTATGTATGAAATATACATAATATAAAGGTTCTTTTTAATCACTTTGAAAATGTGATTTTGGTGGAATGGAATGTTAGAAGAAATGTAACAAGTCATATTGTGACAATAAGAAACAAACTTTTTAAGTGGTAATCAAGTGGTGAGGGGAACACGCAGTATAAATAATGGGAAATAAAATCTCACAGCAGCTCACATGCTTGATTTATTACCTCGGATTCTGGTTTCTCTCCAGGCTCAGTCTTATCCTCAGAACTCTTCTCGTTGTCGTCATTCAGGTTTACTGCAACAATTAGTCAATTAAGAGACAATAATCTTCAACTGTGAAAATTTGAAAAACTACTAATTCTCAATTCAGACTTACTAGACCAAAAAGTTACATCCTAAACTCCCTAAAGTGTCATTTAAAATATTGAAATAATATTATGTAGGTCAGAGCAGTCCAGTCACCGAAGTTTATAAACCAAATGTTTTGACGGTGAAATTAATTTTTACCAACAAAGTCCCACAATGGAGTATCAACCTCAAAAATTTTTAATATGAAAGTGAATAGAGGGTGCAAAGTTGTGTCACTCAGATTTTTTTCAGATTTTTATAGAGGCCGGGAACCATTGCTAAAAAGTTTGCCAGGGTCGCGTTTGAACCCATGTTCCTTTTGTTCCTATCCTTTTTATTAATAGAGGCGTCACTTTCTCTGTACTTTCAATAATTCTTTAAAAATAGTTCCCCTGACTAAAATATCAGAAAAATATCAGAGCAGCAGAACTTTGCACCCTCTATTCATTTATGCAATATATATAAATATATATATTTTTTAGGTCGATACTCCATTAATGCAGTAGCTGACTGCCAAGTGTGGCGTCTGTAGAAATGTAGTCTAAAGCAGCTCTATATCTCTTTCTGTGTATTCTAATAGGCAATGTGCTTAGCTACTATTATGCTACCTTTATTTACATAACTGACAGGTGTAATTCTATAATTTGTATTGGTGTAGATACTTTAGTAGAAAGCATCTCCAATTACACTGTTACACTGACTGTCACATATTGTCGCTGATTGTTTTGGTCATGTTTGTAATATTCTAATGGTCATTGGCAAACAGTTTGAAACTAAAGATCTCATTGGCCCGCAAAGTACTCACAAACATTAACAGCAAAAACCAAGTTGAATATGATGGCCAGTGTATTTTCTTTTGATCACTTTAATTATTATGACCTAATTATTATTATTATTATTATAATTATTATGACCTAGCTTCCAGCCCTAACCAGCATTTATAATACTAAACCACAAACGTCTACACAAAATATTATCTGACTAAAGGCAGATTGAGTGCTAGCTCACTTGAGGGGTCATGTATGAGGGTGAGGAATTTTGCAGGGGGCATCTCCGTGGTGGCTCGCTTGAGGTCTTCCACTTGCTGCGTGAATGTAGGCATGAAAGGCTGGTCATGAGACTGCAGGAACAAGTTCTGCAACAACACACCAAATAATATTAATTGTAGTCCCATTTTTGCAATACATCATTTTCAGCTGAAATGAGCAGCAAAAATGCTTGTAAAAAAAATTGGGAACATGGGGTTTGGTGTCATTAACAAATGAAGTTATAATACTTTTATACTTTATATTATAAACAAAGAAATTTTGTATTGTAGTTTGTAGAAGTCTTAGGCAGCATTCTTACAGAGTCTATTTCTTTAAAAGAATGGGCAATATGGTATTATATTACTGACAGGCTCACTATACTTTACATACTGTAGTTATGTACAGTACCTAGTTTACAAATTTCTCTAAATAAACTTACCTTAAAACTATTGTAGATTAGGGTTGCCTTCTGACGAATTTGTGTTGCTTGCAATAAGAATTTGTCCTAGAAAATAAAGTTTTTTATTGAAATTAACTTAATAAACACTTCAAATGGTTATTTTATATAAAAGTCATATCAGCCAGGTTATTTTAAAACGTCAATAAAAATGTTGTTTTCGGAACTGGGATATGGGAACAAAAAAATATTTACAAACCTTTTCTTCTTCTGAGCAATTCCATTTGTCAACACATCCCACATATCTCCGTAGCTGGAACAAATTAAAAGCGAAATTGTAAATAACTGTGAAAGCTATAACCTTATATTGAATATACCAGACTTTTTGTATTAACTAATTAAATTAAACTAATGTTAACAATAGGTAGTTTGTACCAACTCTATTTTTACAGAAATTGAAATTAATAAATAACAGGAATACACAACAAAAAACAACTGCAGTTTACATGGAAGTAAAGTCTCTTAACAGCTGTTTTTACTGACCTTTCGCATGGTGATAACAATGTTGGGCTGCTTTTTTAGCATCAGAGGCGCCACTTTGAGACCCTTCATTTCGTCAAGTAAAGTTAGCACCCCCTCTGTGTCTGCAAAGCTCATCTGCAGCTTTGACTTGATTTCTGCGTCAATCTGAGAGATCCGAACCTCCATCTTCAGCCACCTGCATAACCCAAGTTATACCCCATACTTTAGTTGGACGATGCAGTTAGATATTTACAAACTTAAAAATCAAGGGCAAAACATAATTTACCCAAAAAAAGCATTGGAGTTGAGGCTACGTACCGAACAAATAACATTTGGAGTTTCGCCACAAGACTTGAAGCACCAAGTTAAATAAAAATACTTTTAGCACCAAAATTTGGTTTAAGAAGCACCAAGGAATGTACAATACTATACTAAATGTGATATAAAAATAATGAAAAGAAATTTGTAGGTCAAAATTGTTGAAAACTTTTTTTTTTTTTTTTAATATCCAATGTAATATTAGATACAGTAGTGGAGTAAATCTTTTATTAAGTTTTTGAAATGACAACAATATTAAGTTAAAAGCTCATCCGAAAAGAACTGAATTCCTTGCTCCAAAACTGAAGACTCACATGAGCTTGAGACGTTTCTTCTCGGCCATCTTTGCAAGCTTGGCGTCTTTGGTTTGCTTCTGTCGAGCATTTAACTGAGAGGTCAGCTGCTCATTGATGGACGCCTTGACTGACGTGGGAATGGACCTGACGGACTTGATGTTCTCTAGGATACGGACGGCGTGCAGCTTGGTCACCTTCCTCACCAACATCTTCTTGCCATCCTTCAATACAGGATTGAATATATACATGACTATAGGTCCCTAAAATAATTTAGCTAGAATCGAGGACACCTAGCATGCCTTGATTTCTCCGCCACCAATGTAAAACTTTTGGTTAACTGGCTCAGTTTTTAACAATAGCTATCTTTTAATAAAAACAAATTTTAAAATAATAATGCAGCAGATGTGTTAAATTTAAGAAAACATTCAAGAAGAACGAAATTATGGAATTCTGTAAAAGTTTATGAACTCTGTATGTTTCAATTTAGATCCCCTAACATAAAAAAAAAGTCTGAAAAAAAAATATTCTATTGCTTTAATATATATATGATTTAGGGAGGGTCCAGGACCCTCCACCTTTCCCCTCGGATCTGTAACTGGTCTGTCAATGGTATCAACAAGCAAACACTGACCTCAGTTTCTTTTATGGGGTGGGTCTTGGAAGGAGATGCTGTGTTCAAAATATCTGGCTCAACACCTTCTGGAAATAAAAACCTGGGATAAGCAAAACCAAAAATACAAGTTTCCTAAAAATACATAGTAAAAACACTAGACATAGAAGTCGAGGTCCTGTATTCAAATATGCAATAAAAAAAAATTATTAATGTGCATATTTTCCCATTTGAAATCAATGAACCACAGCAAGAAAAATGTGGCTTCTTGGCTTCTCTTCTTTAACATTTAGGGTGAATTTTTTTATGTTGTTGCCCATGGCGGAACTTGTACATTGTACATTGTTCACAGTACTCAGATTTTTTTTCAGATTTTTTTTTTTTTATTATTATTATTACTTGTTTGTTCATGGGCTCTACTGTATTTTCAAATAACCATTGAAAGTCTTTTAGAGGCGTTTAAGTCCTATCCTTTTGTCAACTTTACTTTAGGATAGATGCTTCCAGGGGGCTTGGTAATAATTAATAATTAACTTTAGTAACTTTTTAAAAATAGTTCCAGTGCTTTAAACAAAAAATGCAGCATGATTTTATAGCCTCTATAGAGGCTTCAAGTCAGCTGATTTTTCGGTGATCCCACCCGCTACACCCGCTATACCAAACCTATGTAAAAAAAACGTGAATTCGTTTTTTCACCAAGAATAAGATTTTTCAGGGATAATTCCTTTACGGAACTTTGGTCCCAACTGAAAAATAAAGTAGATAATTCAAGATTTAGATTTTTTACTTGATTTATAACCGAGAAAAGTTAAAAAAACACTTTGCTTCATTTTCAAGTGCAAGATGGACCTTAGCAACAAACAGTTGCGTAGCGAAAGCGCATCACTTGAAGCTTCCATTCATTTGTGCAAAATTTTGCTTGATAACTGTTCATTTGATACAATATTCTATATTCTATCTCCATAATTCTTTTTTAAAATTCACTCTAAAATTTTAGCTATCTAGCTTTTTGACTGCCTGTTGTGTTTTATGATATATAATTTTGCAGAGTCAAAAACCAATCTACACAATTAAATAACAGTCAAAATACAGTTATCGTACCTGTAGTCTTGCTCTCTGGTTTAGTCACAGCTGGCTGAAAAATAATTAAAGTGTAAGTGGAGAAAAGAAAAAGCAGATGGATGCTTTTCTAATTTTTTTTGCTGACATTCAAAATCACAAAAAAAAAATATTTCTCAAGTTGAACTATAAAAAAAAAAAAAAAAAGGTGAACAAAGCTGATATTATTATCATTTAGCTCTGAACTGTAATAAAATCCCATGTGCAAACTTTAGCATGTATTTCTGACATTAAGATATAAATACAGTATACCTTTTTAATCATATTACTTTCTCTCATACTCAGGTATCAGAAATACATGCCAAGTTAATGGTGTGTCAAATAAGCTTCTTACCTCCACCGATTCTTGCACGTTAGTGGAATTACGAAGGGAAGATTGCCTTCTTCCTACAGGGCGCTCTCGCTCTTCGGGAACTTCAGCGTTGGTGCCCGGAGCTTCGAACTCCTCCTCATCAAGGAAACGCTTGGGCTTGATCTTACGGCCACTGCGACTCACTCGCTCAGCTTCAGGAGGGGAGGCTGTGTTGGGAGCAGCCAGGACGGAGGAGGGAGTCGGCTTGGCGTGGGCAGCTGAGGAAGTAGCCTTGGGAGTTTCTGCACCAGAGGAACTTGCAGCACTGGCACGTCGACCACCCACAGATACCTTACGTCTCTTTGTGTCATGCTGGAACATAGAAATGGGACATGAATAACTTAATCAAATTCATTTTTATTTTAATTCCTTCTATCACTTTAATACTGTACTCATGCAAAATTTAAATACATAAGAATTGTCCTGTAAAACTGCTGTCTATTTATGAATAAAGAAGTAAACAAATATATTATACTAAAATTAAGAAAAATGTATTACTGGTATTAATACATTACTGCTATAAAACTAGAAATAAGCAGAAAAGTGTAATAATAAGTCATAGGTCTGCTCTATTAGAAAAAAGTCCACTATACCAAAGTGCAAAAATTTATGATTTTTTGCCAGCCTGTATCAGAAATATTGAGAGCGACCAGTTGTTTAAAAGCAAGCTTAGAGATGTGCTTATAAAGAAAGAATTTTATTCCGTGAAAATGTTCTTTTCAAATAAACTCTCAGAACAGTGTTTAAAGGTTGTATGAAATTTGTTGTGTATTAATGTTTTTATCGTGTTTTTTGTTGGTTTTAATATGTTTTTTTTTGTGACGTGATTGATGTTGACTTTTGTACAACCAAAATCGAAATGAAATTATTATTCTTATTATTATTATTACTGCTCAAGTCTCACCTCTGTGGGATCTGGTGTGGCCATCTCATCTTTCTTACGTTTGAGAGCCACTTTCTTGGCAGCAGGGACGGGTGTCTGCTTAGCAGCTACTCCCTCGTCAATCACCAGACTGCCTTCTGTGTCACTGTCACCCTCCGCAGCCACTGAGCAAACACAAAGAATTCTCAGGTTCCTTCTTAATTATGTTGTTCACAAGGGGGAATAACAGCTGACAATTAAATCCAAATTTTTACTCATCAGTTACGTTTAGCTCAACAATAATGTTTCAAAGCCTGTGCTCTTACTTACTTTCGTGATGCAAATATTTACCAGGTGTCTGAGGAACAGATGTGGGGGTTGCAGGGTCTGGCACGTGCAGAGGAGGCTGCTCTCGAGCCTGCTTGGCGGTGATGGTGGGGTTGTTCACGATCTCCCAGAGGGCCTCCTTGAACCCCTTACGCTTCTGGGGCTTACCAAACTTCTCTCTGTTTTCCTCATAGAGAAACAAGTCCTCTCCTTTACAGACTGCCCTACAGTCAGACAAAAATAAGAGTGTAAATACAGTGATATGGAATTATTGATTTAATTTAACATTGTCATTGTATTATACTTTCATACTTCTTTAGTTTAATTTTTCTAAAAATATTATTTTTGAAACCCTGTACTTAAATACAAATTTGTCAACCCAATGAAGTTGTTAATTTGTAATCAAATATAAATCTTCTGTTAATTAGTTGCTTTTTAATGAAATTAATAATGCATTGAGTAAACTTAAATTTAATTTTTAATATTTTTCGACTCTTGCTTTTACAGTAATACGACTTCTAATAAGAATACCTATTCGTAACTTGTAAAATCAGTTAAGGCTTCAATTTAAACAAAACAAAAAACATTAAATCCTAAAATTGTATGCAGGTTTGTAATGAATAAATCGCACAGTCTGGTAATCCTTAAAAAGTGACTGTCGGCATATTCATAATTTGCTTTAGGAACAATTCAGAAACACCAGTCAAGACTTAATGACTGGTGACAATATCGTGTTCCAGTACCTCTATAATCATGTTTGTTTGCACATTCAATATTTAACAAACAAGCTAACACATGGTTTCATTGCAAATCTTAGCTGATAAAGATATTTATGGCAGCATCCTAAGCAAAATATACAGTGCTATCAACTTACGTTTCATAAGTCCCGAAGAAAAACACATGGTATTTCACGTGCTTTGGATTGTTGGCATCTGCCGCCATGGCATGAATCTGTAATTTTACAACGGGAGCATTGTTTAATGAGCAACAATATTACACTATTCTCACAGACACTACTAAATTCAGATTAGATACAGACCATAACTATCTTGAATACTATCAGAAGATATTTAACGCTAGGAGGCTCAAACGGGGCGATTTGCCAAAACTCAATAGTTTACTTTTCTCTTCAGCTGATATTTTTCAAAACTATTGAAGCTCCTTCACCATATTATGGTATTTGTTATAAATATCTCAGTTAGCTGTTAAGATTGGTTATTGAGATAAACTGATTTTATTGGGCCAAAAATTTTATTTTGAAAATTGATCAGCAGATGGTGTGTTTTAAATTTGAAATCAGTTTTCCTCAAACACAAATCAATCTAGCTGGCTTTATTTTTTATCATTATTTTTTTTTTTATTATTATGTAATTTAATTATTCTAAGTATGTAAGTATGTATGTATTCAGAGTATGTACGTAATCAACATTCACATCATTTTTATTCACGCACGGTGCAATCGTGCAAAGTTGCTCTGCAAAAAAAGTCCTTGCTGACGTCACAACTCACAGCCAGCTCCGATTAGCATTGAGTTGTGACGTAGGCACTTAAGGACTAAATTTCTTACTTTGGAGCGATACTTCGTACGCCTGCACCGCTTGTAGAGAAAAATGATGCGATTCTTGATATACTCTAACCACACTTGGTGACTGTCTAATTTGTAATTTGAGGCCTGTATGCCTTTAATGAATGTTACTAGGGCGGGGGGGCCTTTACGAAAAGGCCCCAAATCAGTGTGCAGTGATCATTTGCAATGCCAGTCTTAATTTTTCAAAAAAAGTTTCAACGGGTTCGAAGAAATTGCAGGGGTTTTAATAGGGGGCTTGGATTTGATAATAATCATGTTGTGAAAAATATTTGCATCAAAAAATATACAGAAATAAAAAATAAATAAAAATAGTAATGAAAAATAATAAATAAAGCGAAGATACAGCACCTCTGAGTCGAGTAGATCCACTTTCTTTTGTCACCATTTATTACAAAGTCGTCAGCAACAGCAAAGCGAATCGTAGAAGGTGGGGCTCCTTAATCGGATGAAACCGGGAAAGCGGAATTCGGTAGGACTTTTTAATCGGATGAAACCGGGAAACCGAAAAGCGGAAGGGGGCTTATCAGAAGGAACCTGGTAGCGGACAGAGATTTAAAATAAATTCAGTAACCATTCACATTTTACCTTGCAAGTCTTGGTATCTGAGTCAACCTCGCTAGTCGGCGGTCAGAGAACGAATGACTGTTGAGAACGTCAACGACATTCTCAGAAATTTTGTAATCACGTCCTCTCGCCGTTCCCAACAATGCTTGTTTACCCGTTGCCATGGCAACGACGATCCACAAGCTGTGACGTCATGCACATTACGGGGCCTCTCGAATGTTGGCGGGAAACCGTTCAAACCGCGGTGCACGCGCGATATAATATGCATGAAACGTGTTTCCCACCCAATAATGATCGCCAGCAGATTTAAATATTGCCGCCCGCTTTATTTTTTGATTTTCCCGCCTTCCTTGATCATTTCCGGTTCCCGACAGTACTAAATTCGAGTTTCTGGCATAATTTTACATGATACTGGACTGTAGAGGGGAGATTGATATGGCTCGCAACGCGTAAGAATAAAAAACATGCGTTCGTCACGGGTCCGCCATTCATACGCAGCTCGGCTCCTTCGGAGACCTCACCTAACCATACAATGGAATAAGATAGTGTTGGCCTTTCGAAAAACAGCTCGGCTCGTTCCTCGCCTCGCTTAAAATTCTTGGATAGATGCGTGCGGGCAATGAATAACATTGCCAACTCATACGCAGCTCGGCTCGTTCCTCGCCTCGCTTAAAATTGAATATCAAATAAAATATTGATCTGAGCGTTAAATAATGGTTATTTTCAAACTCCAGGGATGTTTTTACGTATAGAAAGTCAATTTAATATTTTATTTACCCTTAAATAACACCTGTACATTGAAATCATGCATGGAATCCAGCATAGTGCATATAAGAAAAATAGGTATTTCGCCCGCCGCCATCTTGTTTTTCAAGATAGGTAAAATCCGAGGCCAGATTCGTGATCAGCGTGGTCGATATAGTCAGAAACCATCGTAAACTCAATTTCAATTTTTCCCCCTATCTTCCCCATGTATAAGCGGTGAGAGAAGGGGTACCCCTTCTGAAATTTTTGTCAAAAACATAAAAGTCCAAAAATCTCAAGAACTATGGGTCGCAGCTTAAATCTGAAGACTGCATCTTGTCCGGCTCAAAAAACTGGTCTAGAAAAGTTGGACAAATAATTTTACGGGACAAACACTTTCCCGAAATCGGGATTTTGGATATCGAAAAATTCGTATCTTGGATCGGGCCGCGTGGGGCCCCTATGTGCCGGAAAATTCCCAAATTTGGTTTTTGGGCATTGTTTTGGGTCCCCTACAACCTCCCGTCGAGAGTTTGCTCGAAAAAAAATTCCTTCCCCGAGTTTGGCGCAACCCGTAAAAAATTGGTATTTTGGCCGGCAGATCCGCCCGCAATGCTAATCAAATGGCCCCATGTTATTCTTATGGGGATTTGAGACCAGGCTTTCGTTTTCAAAAAAACGCACTTTCGTTGGTCGCAGGGGGTTGAGTCGGGTATCAAATTGAAGGGCACATGGTGTAGAGTCCATAAAGTGTCAGAACAAAGTTGTGGAACGTTGCGCTCTGCCGCCATATTGGATCCAAAACGCGTACTTTGAAGGGGGGGGGGGGCCCTGCGGGCCCTGTAAGACCCACATTCTTGAAACGCATATTTTTAGGCGTGGGACGCTTAGTTTTAACAGGATTTGACAAAAAAACACCATGTCAATAACGTAAAAAAAAAGTTATTCGGGAAAAGGATGCGTTTCCTATGTTATCCTTATGGGAGGAGGTTGTTTTGCATTTCCCGCATGCCTGGGCTAATTCTCATAGTTGGCATCGATTTGAAAAAAGTTTCTGAAAGAAAAAGAGTGTGGGCAACTTTCATACTGCGCGGAATTTTTGATTTCAGGTGTGCTCAAAAGTTATTCGAGGGGGAAAGTGGTCAATTTTTAGCATGCGTAAACCCTATGTTCCCATGCGATTTTTTTACTTTTTTGAAAATCGAAAAATCGAGCCGAAGAAAAGTTAGGACTTGCCAAAAGCTTTCAGAAAAGGTCTTAAACTTGTTCCTAGCCAAAAAATTGCTGAAACTGTTGGGGGGGTTCACCAGATTGAAGCTTGCAAAAAAGCTTTTAAAAACTACCCCTCTGGAGGGGGCCCAAGGGGCCCCAGGGGTCCAAATTGATATTGGTCAGATAGCCCGTTAAATTTGAATCCTGATGGGTTCCAATACAAAAACCGGGGGCCCCTTCGGGGCACCTTTTATGGGGTCCAAAAATAAAAGTTGCACCCCTAGGGGTTTCGGGTGCCATACTGTACAGATCTGGCCATAGCACGGTAAGTATGCTTCGGAGGTGCCATGTTTGTATTTGGCGAAGCTGCGTCGTCTGTCGGGACACACTTTTGCTGTGGAAACCTTCGCCATAGCTCTTCAATCTAATGATTTAAGGTAAGGGCCGTAAAACACCTTTTTTTCGAGGTCCCAACCTTCCGGGGCCCACAGCTGCGGAACCAAAACAGATAGGAGGGAGCTCAAATGAAGCTAAAAGATGCCCGACACAGTCTTCTAAACGATTCGACCGAAAAAAGTTTCAGTTACTAACTTTAAATGACTTTTTCGGCAAAAACCGCAAAAACGGCGATTTTTTTTGAAAAAATCACTAAAACGGCCATAAAAAATTTTTGGGGCACAAATTCAAAAATAACAACTCCCATATAAAAGTTTACGTCCCGGGCTACATTTCGCCCATTGAGACCTAAGCTCTAACTCTCAAAACCGCTTACCGGTGGTTTTTTAAAAAAATTAACATTATCGCTTATGGCGGGCGAACGGTGCGCCGGACGCCATCTTTGAAGGCAAAAAGTAGGGGTAGCGCATGTTACCTAAAGCCGTTTTTGGGGTCAAAACGTCATTTTTCGGAAATTTTTGAAATTTCGGGAATTTTGGAAATACCCCTCGGGATTTTTTGGGAATTTTTGGATTTTGAAAATGACGGGTGGGGCCCTTCGGGCCCCACCCGGGACATGCCCTGCGGGCGCGGCGGGGCCCTGCGGGCCCCGCGGAGGGCCCTCCGGGCCCCTCAAAGATTCTTGACCATGCATTTCAAATCAGAGATTTAGTGCTTTTAATATAATATAATGTTATAATAATTAATGGTGCAAATATATTTAACACATGCAAATACATTAATGTTGGTTTCCCAAACAAAAGGTGTCTCATGATTAATAAAAAACTGTGACCTCACAAACTCAACACATCAAATTTATATTCTGACGCAGTATATTCTTAGACATTGACTATACGTACTAAATCGGATACACCTTTTATAGACCTTTTAAGTACAATAAACCACAAACAGATGAAACACCATATGGGAATTATACGACCATTAGCTTAGATGTTTACATCCATGAGAGGGGTATTATCGGTGGAGGGGTTATGTTACGAGATTGGAAAATCTAGTATTCATACTGTATCATATTTCCCTCTGTGGTGGTTATGCATACCGCCACCATAATATATAATGCAAATTAAGGTATAATTGACATATGTACAGGGCGTATCATATATATGACTGTGAGGGCAAGAAACGGGCACAAAAATCCCATCGGATGAGACATCTGTTTATCTGTGACTAAATGACTAAACGATGTGATGCCAAACTATAAATATGATAATGCAGATGTACTAGACTGTATCATATAATATGTATATTATGCCGGTAAGCAGCAACCTGCAGAATTGATGATCTTACCCTTGCAGGCCATGCTGGATATCCACGAACTTTGGCAAAGACCAGATCACCAGTGTTGAAACGTATGCATACAGCCATGATGATCAGTGTGGTAACTTGACAGCAGTAACTTGAGATTGATTAAGTAAATGAAGGCTCAAAGAAACTGTAAATACAACATTTCATTTAGTAAAATTTATACACTGTATTTATATAGCAAGCTATCATACAACCCCCTCCTCCAAAATGGCTGTCTTGATTTCATCAACGCCTTGGATTTCATGACCTAACAAAGCACAAAATTACAGGTGCAACTACCGCCACGAAAACTTAAAATTGAACAATTCATTCCTAAATTCTACTTGAACTGAAAAATTCAGAATTCACTATCTGAGTTAAAGTATTAGCTTAGAGAAACAAATAATTACCAAGCAGGTTGTCATCCACTCTTTGCCGCTTTTTTGGTTTGCCCCTTTAGCCCCTTCCCCCTTCTTGATCCCCCTTCCATTTCCCAGTCCCACCGCCGTTCCCCCCCTTTTTTCCAAGCAAGCAAAGCAAACACATATGATTTCAGATTGCTTGGTGCTGACTCCTACACGACTTATTCCGAAATAGCAGATGCTTTCTGGATCTGGATTATGTTGCAGAAGTTAGAGAAGACTGAAAAAAAAAGAAGCTGTAAACAAATAATTTATTGCAAAATAAGTGCACTTTGATTCACTTGGCTGTTATTATTATAACTTGTGCTTCAAGGTCTTTGTTTTATTAATCCTGATGGTCTGATCTGGTGTATGCATATTATCTCATTGTTATGTAGGCCAAGTTGTATGGCTCATACAGTAGAGAAGCTGAGAAATAATGTCTCTTTTATTGCGTTCTTTTATCAAAGCATTCAAGGCTGAAGGTATAATATTGGGCAAAGTTGGAATTGTCATTCAATTGACTTTCATGCTAATCATGTATTATATGTACATGTTGCAGCTTTCCCAGGAAAATCTACATGGCCCCGTCATCTCAGCAGCTCCTCAAAAGAAGAGTTCCACTGTCGTAAAGCTCTGATTGTCTCGAAGCTCTCCCGCTATGAATTTGAGAAGTATAGACATCCCAGCTTATCTACTTTGGAACTCGAGGAAGCTTTGCGTCGAAGAGGCTCTGACTATGAACTTCTTCTGCATCACCACCACATCCACAAGGCTTGTGAGACATCTGTGGAAGCCGCCTTGAAGGCCCATGGTATTGAAACCAGAGTGGTCAACAGGTAAGCATACCTAACTAAAGCGTCTGACTAGGGTTTTGACTATAACAGCCATACCGGTATTATTGTGCTTTTCTGACTGCTGCTGCTGCTGCTTCTTTTTTTTTTTTTTTTATGTTAACAGTTTTAACCGGAAGTGGAAATTACTTACCCGGTTCATACCTGTAATTTCCTGGCATAATCTAAAATTTCTTGATAATATGCATATTACAGCTTGTCGCTATTTTTAGTCTGCAGCTCTGCAGCCAATCCTACTGCAGGATAGGCAAGAATCTCTGGGATTGCAGTGTACCTTAACATATTTTTTGTTTCTTCCTCCTTCTAGACTTGACTTCCGTGAGTCAACAGTGGACTGGGCAGATGCCATTTTCACTGCTGGGGGTGATGGCACGTTCCTGCTTGCCTCAACCAGAGTTCAAGACAACGTCAAGCCTGTCATCGGCTTTAATTCAGACCCCACTCGCTCTGAGGGCTTCCTCTGCCTCCCCAAACACTACTCTAACAATATCGCCTTGGCACTCGACAAACTCTATTTGGTATGTTGACTTGTTCTAGCTGCTGACCATGGTGTTTTTATTGTGGTGACTAATGTTATAGGGTGAGTTTGACTGGAACTTCAGGGCTCGCATTCGTATCACTCTTTTGGGTGAACACATCTTTGACCCTCCCATTGAGCTGCATGATCAACAGCTGCTGCACCCAGAATTCAGGTACGGTATATTATAAATTACTTCAAACTTTCTGTTGAGAAATTAAGATAATAAATTAAATGATTAAAAAAAAAAGATATTAGGTCTGTTTGTAAATGCACAATTAATTCATAAAAAAATAATCAGACAAAACTTCTGTACAGGTAACATAATTGAGGAATATTTAACAGTTATATAATTATCATCTGATTGTGTATTTATGAACCTACAGTACAGTAATGTCAGTGGCGTGCGGTGGTTTTAGTAGGCAGTAATGCGGGGGCAAAATTATGGGACTGGACACAGCAAAAGGGGGGTCCGAAAAGCAGAGCCCCCCGGATAGCCCGCCACAGTCGAAATTTTTTTTAAAAAGGGCAGGCGACTTTTTAAGTATATAAATAACACAAAAATATGTTATATTTTGACGTTTTATACAATTCTAAAATCAATCACAAATAATTTTTTAAATCAATTTGTAAGACGAGTTAAATTTTTTGTCGGTAATGTCTTTTTTTATATCGATCGTATGACAGTTATATTCATGATCGAGCACATAATATATAATAGAAATATTTTCACTAAATACAATATGTATAATTTTTGTATTGTGATTCCGACTATATGTACAGCTGCAATACGTGAAAAAAAAAATACACATTTTATTCTCTGCAGTCAATACATATTTATGCTAAACTGAAAACTTGTTTTAAATTCTAATTGTGATCCGCGACGCGGATTGATCAGGATAGCAGTCAATAAATCAATATTTTATTTTCTAAGAATTCTAAGATACGTAATTTCTTTCAAATAATTTTTGTTGTTTTGAAAGGTAAAGTCAATTTAAGAACATGAGTCTAATCGTTTAAAATAATTATAGTGTCTATTTCATAATTGTGAAACTATGTATTTGTTTTGCTTTAAAAATAAGAGATAAAGTTTTCAAATCTTATATTTTTTTCCCGGCAGCATATAATTTACGATAATCCACGATGATCCACGAGGCAAAAACATCGGCTCCTCGATCGTCGTCGCTCCCCTCCCTCAACTCCCTCCCAGGACTGAAGCTCGCCCCCACCTCCTAAATTGGTAGAAAGCTCATCTTTTTCTTTGATGATGAAACTATACGAAAAAACGGGCGTGGGAGGGGAAATGTAGATTCATGCATGGGGAAAACAAAGCTGAGGGAGTCTACCGCTTTCATGCAAGAGGGCGTCTTTGCATTGCACCGCGAATTCATTTACGTTTTTGCGGTAAACGCTGCAATAAATTCAAACAAAGATTTTCACATAGACAAAGATAAATTATTTTTTTTATTGAAATTTGACGTGATGAAATTAAAAAAGAAAATTTTTATATTTTTTAAAGAAAGCTCAAATTTTCCCTAGATGCGTCGCATCCAACGCATTAATGGACCGCACACCACTGAGTAATGTGTTTTTTCTCTCACTTCCCCCTCCTCCCTCCAACATATTAACAGTATTAATTGTCACTCCCAGACTATTCCTTTTTTACCAACACATCAATATATGGCCACAAAGTTGAACAATCATGTGACTAATGTTAATTTTAAGCAGGGAAATTTACCACAGGTAATATATTTTTCATTGATACAAGTCTCAGGTTTAAAATATAAGGAACCATACACTTTATTCGAAATTTCTTCGTTACTTGCAAATTCTCTTCATTGCACCTAATGTTCCTGTGATTGTCAGGTTCTTTGATTGCCTGCAAGAGCAGCACAAGTCTGCCACGGAAGATGAGCCCTCGGACGAAATCAAGCAGCGACGAGTCCTGCCAGTCCTCGCTCTCAATGAGGTCAGTTGCTCCTCGCTTGTAGCATGTTGAGGTCCACACTGTCCCTGTAAATGTATTGTAATTATTTTCTTTAACAATTTGATAGTCTACATGTCATTTCTGTATGAAAATCTAAGGGTGTTTAAAATTAAAGAATGGTGATTATATTTAATTCTTAAGTTCATAGTGAATTTGTCAAGTCAAATGCTACATAAATGTTTGCTGATGCTGTACAGTACTGATTTCAAAACGAGGTCATAGATGTCATAAAATTTACTGCAACTTGCTTATCAGGCTTAGCAATTAAGCTCTGAAGTCATTCCAATCTGCACCTCTATTTTAACCTCTTTTATCATACAAAGAACTTTTTATTTGAACGCTGAAAAGATTAGTATGTTTATGTGAAGTCTCAACTTTTTTTAAAAACATTTTCAATTATTTTTATTTCTTATATTATTCATTAAAAAGTAAAAATTACAGTAACTAAAATTAAACTGTTTACCAATCACCATTTTATTTATTTATTTATTTATTTATTTATTTATTTATTTATTTATTTATTTATTTATTTATTTATTTATTTATTTATTTATTTATTTATTTATTATTCACCCAAGTACATATACAAAAAAGACATATATGACGAACAGTTGAGGTGAAAAGGATACAATACACGGCACAGGCAGCACCATAACACAGGGTATGTGGTTTTATATCCAATTTATAAGAAAAACAAAACAAATACATAATTGATTAAAGTTAATAAAATAGAATAATAAGTCTGTTATTATTAATGTCAAAATTAAAATAAAATTAAATAGCACTTTTAATTACAAAATTAATGGTTCTGCGAACATAAGTCAACCAAATATGTCTTGCATAAACGCTTAAACACCACAGAGGGGTGGACGATCTTGAGGCTAGGCGGGAGTGTATTCCAGCTCGTCACACTACGATACACATAACCATTTTTGAATGCAGTCATTCTGGGCTTAGGCGGAATGAGTTTCTGCTCGCCCTCACCACGCACAGATACACCATGACGAACATTTTGCATAATATTAACAAAGAATATTTCATCAAATTTAATATTACTCTTGAAATTTACTGGGAATAGAAAAATTCTACACTCCTAATATCTCAGTTTTAAAATAAATGGGACTCTACACTGTCATCTACGTACTTTCAAGAATTATCTTACATTTGTTGAAGTGTGGTAAGATGATGACCAAAACAATATCCTGAACGCTTGGTCACTTGTAATTTGTTAGTTTAATTGTATTTAGAAGCAAGCTGTTTTTGTTAAGTAACAAAACTCATTAACCATTGTCCATCCTTCCCTCAGGTGTTCATGGGTGAACGTTTGTCTGCCCGTGTCTCTTACTACGAGATTCGTCTGGACCAAGGTCGCTCTGCCAAGGTCAAGAGCTCAGGTCTTTGTGTCAGCACAGGCACGGGCTCCACTTCATGGACCTTCTCAATTGGCCGACTGTCGACTCAGGGGGTGGCTCAGGTGCTGCAAGCCCTGGAGCACGAGCTGCCGGCACTGCTGTCGGAGCAGGCGTCCGATCTGAACCTGGACCTGCCAGACCTTAAGTTGGACCTGCAGGAGCATCAGCTGGTGCAGAGGGTCACTGACCGATACAACGACAGCCTGGTCTTTGCTTCAGGTAACTTCATTTGATAGTATTAAGCCTTAAAGGCCTTATGAACCTTTGCACAATATTAAGTACACGGTAAGCTTTGCTTCAGTATGATTCGGCTGCATAAAAATTTTTGTTTCAGCAGCACAAATATCAGAGATAATAGCCGATGAAAAGGAACCTGTGACGTCACTCACGCTCATTCAGTGGCGACAATATAGGGAAATCTCTGCAAAAGATAGGTTCACTCCCGCTGCAACCACGGCCACAATTTTACTTCTGGAATTTTGAAACTTTACCAGGATAGTCTTGATAGTATTTGTCAAATAGCCTGAAAGATTTTTTTTGATGACATTGATTCAAACCGAGTTATTGCGGTAGAAAGAGGAGCGAAAATGTTGTATAGGAAAACAATGTTAAATTTTTGGCTTATCTTGCTACCGCAATAACTCAGTCTGTACACAAGCCACCAAAACAATTATTTCAGTCTATTTGACAAATACTATCAAGACTGCCCTGGTCAAGTTTCAAAATTCCAGAAGTAAAATTGTGGCCGTGGTTTCAGCGGGAGTGAACCTATCTTTTGCAGGGATTTCCCTATATTGTCACCACTGAATGAGCGTGAGTGACTTCACAGGGGCTTCTTCATCGGCTATTATCTCTGATATTTGTGCTACTGAAACAAAAAAAAAATTATGCAGCCGAATCACACTGAAGCATAGCTAACCGTGTACTTAATACTGTGAAAAGGTTCATAAGGCCTTTAAGCCTGGTTAAGTCTGAAACCAATATAGGAATATACTGCTTTTTTTATTGGATTAAAATTTATTGAAATCTCAAAATTGTCCCCCTTGAATGCACCAAGACTTGCAGAGAACTTTCTCTCATTCAATAAGTAACATGCAAATTTTGAAGTAGATTCTGTCTCATCAGTTTTGTGGAAACTGGGATAGAAGTTTAGTATTGGTGTTATGGACGGAAACCGGGAATGGAGTTGTTGTGAAAGCGATTAAGTTTTAGAACATACTCAACTTTTTAAAATTTATTTTATTCAATTCCATCCTACAGAAATATCCTTTGACTCCAAAGTTACTGAGACTAACTGATAAGACACAAATGTTTTATATTTTTTTTTCCATATTTTTATTTATTTTTGTAAATAGTTGTTATTACAGCCAAGGATTGCCTTTTAATATTAATCTCGTGACTGTCTCTACCGGTAGGTCGTCCCTGCTGACTTAGTAATTGTCAACCTTACTATTATAAACTATGTTACTGTATTTATAAATTGCCACGTTAAATTCAATACCAGTATGATTTATAGTTGCAATCATTGACTGATTCTTCAACTATGAAGCTTGATGCAGCCGTCATTGTGAGCTGACTACTTGTTGTTACAGATGAGCCACGCATGGCGTATGTAATCCGTGACATGATCTTCGCGACTGTGTGGCCCATGCCCAAGGACGTGGTTGAGCCGCGCGGTGTGGCTCGACGCATAGAAGTGCGCTCCCGTTGTGGAGACGCTGCCCTTGTGGTAGATGGAGGAGTCTCCTACAACTTTAATGACGGGACAGTAGCCATCCTGGAATTGCACCCTGAGGATGCATTACGTACAGTAATACTGCATGAAAACTGATCAAATTATTATGTCTTGTATTTACATGTGTTTTGGTGATTGTAGAGGTGTAGGGGTAGTATTCTAAATATTTGACTGGAAGTTATTCAAAAGGTGCCTTAAATAATAATTTGTGTTCTACAGGGGAACTAAAACACACTTTTTCCACCCTCTTTAAAAAAAACATAATATATTGGTTCCCCCACCATTTTTAACATTTTCTTTTTTAGACATTTTATGATACCATGTATGTTTTTATTTCTCTCTCTTTTTTTAAAGATTTCAAAGTTTCTTGAAAAGAAATTATAAAGATTAATTGTTTCTGTAACGTCTTGCATGTTACTTTGATATTCATCATGTTCATTTGGCTTTCCTAAAACCACTGACTTTTTTTTTTTTTTTTTTTTTTTAATCAGTGTGTAACAATGGCAAGCTGAAATTTAAGGCACTATTTTCTCATATTTAAATACAGCTAGTATATTATATATATTTTACCATTTTTTACATTTGTTAAAATTGAGTTGGAAAATATTTTTCAACTTTACTTATTTTTTTAGAGCAGTTAAAAAAAAAAAAAAAAGTTGATTTTATATTATGTCTGTATGGTATAATTTTGGATCTTCCCCTCTACTGTATGTAAGAAAAGAAAGAGTTACCTTGAACAGTATTCTGGCTTGTATTTCTTGAGTATTGGATATGACCTAATTTGTATGGGAAGACCAAAATCATTGGTAAAATATTAAATACAGTAAGTTTCTTTAGGTTTGCTTTTCACTGTATAGGATTTTGGTGATACCAAAGTGGTGACTTAAGTTGCAAAATTGAAAGGACCTATCCGGGGTTGTACTGACCTATTTTTGATCTGAACTAATCGAGATACTTAATAAAAACAGTGCAATTTCCATGTGCGCAAGTTTAACGCTAGCAAGAGAGAAAATAGTTATCTTGTTAACTAAGCTACTACGTAGTAGCTAACAAAGCATGGTTAAGTTATCGCCAGACTATTATGGTGGGGGGAGCAGTCTCTGTTAACAGCTACGTCACGAGCCTACCAGCCAATGAGATTGCGTTAACTGGGACGTCACCCCCCCCACTACTACACGGCTGGCTTACTCCTCCTCCCTGTCTTGTGCTATAGTGAGTCGTCTCTATTAATGCAGCAATGAAAATATTTTTTTAATTTTTTCATGATAAGGTAATCGAAAAACACAATTTTAAAAGCGATAATAAATATAGTACACATTTATTAAGAACAGTTTGAATGGGTTCCGGCTACTGCCTTTAAAGTATTTTTGTTTATTGAATTTAATGACAGCGCTTCTACATGACATGTTAAAATTATTATTTTGTACCCGGTCAGCTCACTGACGCCAGCATACTGATGTCACCACAAAACTTATTTCCAAATCTCTTGATCTGTACAGATTAGAGCTGGATGTAGAATGATTGTTGATGCAAGGTAATGTTGCTCTTCGCAACACCTCCATTTATGAATGTATGTATAGTGTTTGTCCACTCTTAATGCTTGTGTTCAGTTTTATTGTGTAAGATAAATATTACTTACTATAAGTTACCGCTCAATATTTTATTGTTTTTTTTTTTTTTTTTTTTTTTCAGTGCTATTCATGTAGTACTATAATTAAAAAAATATATTTAGTGGTATATTTTTTTTATATTGATTAACACATATAAATTTTATTTTTGTATTTCTATTCTTTCATTGGTTTTTTAGTGTTGGTATTTTAATTGATAAAAACTACCCATATTGACTGTGTAATATTGCATGATAGTATGTTGTCCGTGCAGGTGAATTGTATTTTATTCTTTTGAGAAATATTTTCAAACAATTTTCTGTGTACAGTGTTTTTGCATTTTTAAAGCTTGTTTGTAGTTTTGTGGAATTGCAGTACATATTATTATATTCAAGCTATAATTTTTGTTTTAATCTCCTAAATTGTATTTCTTTCAATATATTGAATAAATAATCCACGGAGAAAAATATTTCCTAGAGGTTTCATAGAAAATGATAATAGATTCCACTGCTTAATTTATCATTTTCCCAAATTTGAACCTCTTTTGGCTGTTCATTTAGGCTGATTCCATATTAAAAACTATTTGTTTAATATGTGAAGTAAAAGTGTAAACAAAAGAACTGATTTTTTTTTACACTTTACAAAAATAATGTTGATTGTATACCATGTAACAATTAATTTTAAAAACAACCCATCATTTATGTATTAATCATGCTGCAGTTGCAGGTCTAGAGAGAGAGAGAGATTATAGAATTTCATGTAACAACCTTTTTAATTTGAGTATCACTTAAATTTTATTGTCAATTAATATAATATATCTATATTATATTTTTTCATCCTGGCTGTAGGAGGTGCAACAAGGAACAGCTACTTTTCTACTTAATTAATATACTGTAAAAATATAAATTAGATGCTTTTATAAAAAATCTTACCTAGATCTGCATGTATGCATTAGTTTAATGGAAATAACAGTGCCAATTATATCGTGTATAAAGAAGACAAATCATATATTAGCAATAAAATTTTAATGATACACACTTTTTTTTTTTTATTTCTTGGCGTTTAATTGGTTAGGAGAAAAACCATATTATGTAAAATGAAACCCTAACAAAATTAAAATTTAACTGGGATAATTCTATAGTGTATTTATTAATAATACTATTCCATGCATTGTGAAATAAGATTTTTATTTTTTATGATGAGTATATAGTAGGGGTTAAGGAGAACCTCACAGTATTACAACAAATCGCATTTAACAGATGTACCAATAAAATACAAAGAATAATTATTATTAATGGATAAAGATTGATAATTTGGCAGGATATTATATTTATATATATATATATTTTTTACATGGTATAAAAGATTTTTATTTAGATATTCTGCAAATGCTGATCATAATTATCTAACAATGAAGTGATTATTTTATTTTTAGAGTTGTTGTTTATAATTTAATTTTTTTTTTCAAACAATGCAGGCATATATATTATAGTACATGACACAAAATTTATTTAACACTATATAATTAATTAATTAAGTATTGCAATGTTAAATAATTAACTATTTTGTCTTTTCTTACTCAGTGATCAATGGTATATTTAATATGTTATAATACAAAAATCATTAACGAAAATGAATGTACATTTTCACTAAAATAATTAGATAATTAACAATCTAAAAAAAAATTAAAAAAAAATGTTCAGTCAAGTAAAAATTGTTGTTGTAATTAAAATATTTAAATAATGCTAAAAGTTATACTAAATTATTATATTAATACAATCAGTACAATATGTTTTATCTAAAGAAAAAATTAATAAATATTGATTTTTTATTTATTTCTTTCAACATATTTAATTGTTATTTTATACAATAAATATTCCTGAGATTATATAATTATAATAATCAAGTAGGCCTACTAAATATTCTTCCGCGTATTTTAAGCTTATACATAAATTTATACATTGACAATTAAGCAATTAACAAATTTAATTTTCATATATTATCCATTTTTAGTGATAATATGTCAAATTATAATATATTTACAAATAATTACAAGTATTTTTATGAACATAGTGATAAATATTATGTTGTATATATTATAGTTTAGAATTCATTTTCCTTGGTTTAACTTCCAACATATTTTCCCAAAGTAAAATATTTCGATTTTAGCTTCTATATATACAGCTTTTTAACTGCTGCATGGAAGGAATTTAATAGAAGTGAAATTTTTAATCATATGTTTGGGTGATATTTATATAGCAATTTATGTTTATATGAATATATTGAATGCATTTTTTACGACACATTTGCAATAGACCACCGAGATAAATTTCTTATTGCATAAATGAATGTATATAGAGCATTATTAAAAACATATAAAAAAAAGTCTCTGAACTAGAAGAGAAACGATAAATTTAGAATGCTCCGTTCATCTACACAATAAAAAAACTCTGGTTTAAATAAAAACTGCTGAATATTTAATTGCTTCAAATGCTATAAAAAAATGATTTTTTTTTTAAATCCCATATAATTATACTGACTATTTAATTATAGTAACAAAAGTGCTTCTCATTTTACAATATTGTAATTTTTCATCATCCGCAAGTGTATATTATAATTATTATCAATACAGAAAACATTGTAACATGTTAAACAATTAATTTAACACTTAATTAAATTAATGAAAAGAAGAGAAAAAAAGTATATCTATAAATGTCATACGTACAGCTTATGTAGGGCATACGGAAAAAATATTTTAATGGTGTGTGTTACAATTATTATAGTTATAAACGACTTGAGTTGTAAGTATTCTGAGCTCGAAAGTAAACGATACATTTTTTCTTGTCCATTTTTTTAGAATTATTATTATTTATTTATTATTATTATTATTATTTTTTATTTGTGTCAGCTAATTAGATTTTTTTTTTAATCCTTCATTTGGTCTCAATACTCTTCTTGGCGTTTATTATTATTTTTACACTATTTATTTATTTTGCGCATTAATTAAAATAGTAACAAATTTAATTTAAACAAGAAAAGTTATTGACATATTTTTTCCCAGTAAAATAAAAATAATAAAAAAAAAATCGGTGAAGCGTTTGTAAATCCTGCATTTAATTTGCTGACATTTCTTGTATTCTAAAAGAATAAACATACTCGCTGTTTGATAGTGTATTATATAATTAATTTAAAATTCTGCTCTAATTCGTTGCAGTAGAAAAGAGATAGAGAGAGAAAGAGATTTATAATTGAAGTGCGACTATATATTATATGAATCTATATATTATTTAAGCTAAATCCGATTTTTACTTGAAGAGAAAAGTTTTTTTAACTGCTCTAATTAAAAGATTTTGGTGTTTTCTTATTTTTGCCCACAATATTCAATAAAACCTGGTATGTAAAAGTAGGTGACGTCATGAGGGTATAAGATATCATTGCGTCAATAAGATGAACCAGGTTGTAATTTTATTAAAATGAGATTATGTTATATTTATAATAGTGTTCCATTTTTTAATATTTTTATTTTATCTTTTGCTTTCGGACGTGATTCTGTTTTGTCACAGCTCAGCATTTAAATGACTCGTTTATGTATCATATATAAGAATAAAAAGCGACCGATTATATATATTATTTAAGAATTATTGATTTTTTTTCAAGTGTCTACAAAAATTGAAATATTATTTGTCTGCTACTTAATATTTTTTGTAATTTAATTCTAAAAATGTTTCTAAAATACCGTTCATGTTAGCAAAACTGATAATGCAATATAATTGTATTATATAAGTTATTCGATCGCCTTTTTAATTTAAAAAAGAAATGTATCTTTATATATTTCTAATAAATCTAAAGTTTTTGGTCATCTCCCATCCTCTACTTCTTATCAAATCAATCTTTGAAATCTATTTTTAATACTTAATTGCTGTAAATTTATCAGCAAAAATATTTTACACTTAATTCTGCAATCAATTAGGAGACTAGGCCTATTAAGAAACACTGATAAAAATAAAAACAGAAATAAAAAAAAAATAATATAAATTATAACATAGATAACACTATATATATATTTAATAACTCAAATATCTTGTTTTAAATTGTATGACAAACTATTTTTATATGTATACGTTTCACTATGAAATCAGTCTTATAAAAAATAAAAGTAACAGCTAATTGTACAAATTGACCAAAATATATAGTTCAACATTAAATTAAATATTAACTTTAAAAATACTTCAAGAAATTACGTAAAGGCAGAAATGCTAATTAACCAATAAATTGTATTACATTTTTACATAGTTACATTCAGGCAATAAATAACATTCGAGCAATAGTTAATAATTGTTCTTATATTTATAAACACGTCCGTCCGTATCCTTTGGATGATATACAATAATATTACATGAATCTCATAGGTGCAAAAGAAAGTATATCTCGACTTGACTCGTAAGGCTTATTTTTGTTAACTAAACTGACACACAAAAATTACATTTCCTTTCATAAAATCGTCGAGATAATCCGCTTTTTGCTACTAAGTGACTTTATAGGTGGCTACTACACCTAATATATATATATTTTTAATATGATGTTAATTATTTAAGATCATAATAAGAAATGCATTATTGAAAAGCTCGTAATTAATGGACCATATTATATACAGAGTGAACCACAATTCGCGTGCCAACTTTTTTCGTAAATTTGGTATTGCAAAAATTTTCGTACAAACTTCAAATTTGGTACACTTGTAGCTGAGGGTTGTAAAAATTAGTTGAGGGTGTTAAAATTTTTATTAGACACCAATAACACCCCTTTCAGGGGTGGTTTTTAAAAAAAATATTTTCGCCTTATGGAAATTCAATATTAAATACAACTTTTTTTGAAATCATTGGAATTTTGCGGAAAAAGTTTCTAGCATAGGGTAATCGACCGTCCTGAACTCAGAAATAATTTTAGATTTTTTCCCCGACGCACCCCTGAGGGTAGAGACCTACCCCTAAAATCCATTTTCCTTAAAAATTGTGCTAAAATTATGAAATTAATTTTCAAGGAGTAATCGACCCTCCTGAACTCGGAAATAATTTTAGATTTTTTTTCCTGACGCACCCCTGAGGGTGGAGACCTACCCCTAAAATCCATTTTTCTTAAAAATTGTGCTAAAATTATGAAATTAATTTTCAAGGAGTAATCGACCCTCCTGAACTCGAAAATAATTTTAAATTTTTTCTTTGACGCACCCCTGAGGGTGGAGACCTACCCCTAAAATCCATTTTCCTTAAAAATTGTGAAATTAATTTCCTAGGTGTAATTGACCCTCCTGAACTCGGAAATAATTTTAGATTTTTTTCCCCGATGCAACTCTGAGGGGAAACTAGCTGCTACCCACCATATCCTTCTTTCTTAATTATCGAGTAGAAATTGCGAATTAATTTTTTTTTTCAGGATGTATCGAAATTTTTCAGAGAAAAAATATCCCAGACTGACCCCTTCACTTGCAGCATGACAGTGGTTTCACTCAATGTGTCCACCGTTAATTGTGGCGTGATGGCACATGTTGGTCCGCTCAACGTGGCTATGTGTGTAGGTGCATAGCCTCTAAACCTCTGAGGTGTGACTAATTCCATGCAACGTCTGATCTCCACTTTCTGTTTGTCAATTCGTCTCAAATCTCTTCTTGTGAACATTTTTCTTCAGAAAGAGATTTGAGACCATTGACGAGCTAAAAGTGACAGACGTTATGTGGAATTGGTTACATCTCAGTTGTTAAGGGCACACATAGCCTCGTTATGCAGACCAACATGTGCCTTCACGCCATGCAATTAACAGTGAACACATCCATCGTCATGCTGCAAGTGAAGAGGTGAGTCTGTGATTTTTTTTTATGAAAGATTTTGATAAATTCCGAAAAAAATTTAATTCACAATTTCTACTCGATTATTAAGGAGAAAAGATATGGTGGGTAGCCGTTGACCCTCAGGGTTGCGTTAGGGAAAAAATCTAAAATTATTTCCGAGTTCAGAAGGGTAGAGTACACCTTGAAAATTAATTTTACAATTTTATCACAATTTTTAAGGAAAATGGATTTTAGGGGTAGTTCTCCACCCTCAGGAGTGCGTCGGGGAAAAAATCTAAAATTATTTCCGAGTTCAGGAGGGTCGATTACTCCTTGAAAATTAATTTCATAATTTTAGCACAATTTTTAAGAAAAATGGATTTTAGGGGTAGGTCTTTACCCTCAGGGGTGCGCCAGGGAAAAAATCTAAAATTATTTCCGAGTTTAGGAGGTTCGATTACCCCTTGAAAATTAATTTCATAATTTTAGCACAATTTTTAAGGAAAATGGATTTTAGGGGTAGGTCTCCACCCTCAGGGGTGCGTCGGGGAAAAATCTAAAATTATTTTCGAGTTCAGGAGGGTTGATTACCCCTTGAAAATTAATTTCATAATTTTAGCACAATTTTTAAGGAAAATGGATTTTAGGGGTAGGTCTCCACCCTCAGGGGTGCGTCGGGGAAAAAATCTAAAATTATTTCTGAGTTCAGGACGGTCGATTACCCTATGCTAGAAACTTATTCCGCAAAATTCCAATGATTTCAAAAAAAGTTGTATTTAACATTGAATTTCCATAAGGCGAAAATATTTTTTTTAAAAACCACCCCTGAAAGGGGTGTTATTGGTGTCCAATAAAAATTTTAACACCCTCAACTAATTTTTACAACCCTCAGCTACAAGTGTACCAAATTTGAAGTTTGTACGAAAATTTTTGCAATACCAAATTTACGAAAAAAGTTGGCACGCGAATTATGGTTCACTCTGTATAAAGAGAGCACCGTACATTAATACTTTTTTTCAGAACATTTTATTTTAATATTTTTTTTTATTCAATATTAACACTAATATATTTTTATTAATTCTGTTGATAATTTTTTTCTTAGAAGTAACAACCATAGCACTCTCCGCCTAAACTGCAGCAGCTAGGCGATGAAAGGTAATTTATAAAATTTGTGTATAATATTTTAATAAAATGGTAAATTTTATAATAGAGAGTAATTAATTAATGAACTAGAAGAACTAAATTCAGAATTAATCATGAGTTGATTGATAATGTAAATTGTTATATATATAGTTGTTCTAATGTTGATCATACCTTCTACTTATACGATACGGTCATAAATATAATATGTAAATACTAAGCAAGTTTTCGCACTTCCATAGTGGCAATAATTTTATTTGTGACAATTATGCAGTATGCCCTTTGGTGAATTATAATTAGTGACGAACGTCAGGAAAATTCAAAGTTATAATTTAATTTTTTGCACTTGTATTTCAAATTTGTTAAAACAACAACAATATTTGACACTTAATTTTTAGCTTGAATGCATGGTACGCGTACACTAAATTCAATAAGCTGGTTTCTTTTCCACATAAAATTTCATCAAAATTGCTTACAAAATCGATCAATTTATTTAATTTAATTAATGCTTCGAGGTTGATATTTAAACATATACTCCTTTTAGTTTAATATTATTTACTTAGAAAATAATGTAAATATTGTTGTCAATAAAATTAGTAAAAATTACATATTAAAATTAATTAAACGAACAAAAATATTATATTATTATTATTGCAAAAATACTTTAAAACTTTTAATTTTCCATATGTCGGTATGTATAAGTTACAGATTGCATTAATTAATGCTATATTTAATAAATTCACTTTAATAATAAGCGTGTATATGAAGCCCACTTAAAAATCTTACTTAGTGTAAAAATCCTTTGATAAAAGATTAATTAATGTAAAATGACTTAATTTATTACGGAAATATGATTTTTTTTCTTTCTTCTATGTATAAAACTTTGAATGCAATAGATTGCAATTATAATTATAGATTAAACGAAATATTTTAGAATATTGATTCTGACCTTTCATTTTTTTACATTTTTTTTTTCTCTTGGTCTCTTGTAGGAAGAGTTGATGTGTGGAATAAAATATTTCTATGGCACACAGATCAACAATTTTTAATAAATATTTTCGTATTTATTTTATGATTTGGGCGAGATGCTGACACTTTTTTGTTTAAATTTATCAAAAAACTCGATAAAATGCAGGGAAGGCAGGTTTTGCGTAAATATATGTGATATTATCCTCTGATGAAATATTTTGTATTATACAGTATATTTTTAATAACGATTAGGTTTTTCTTTGTATAATAGATATAATTAATTATGCTGGACAAATATATGTATATGCAGAATATGATGAGATTGGCGATTCCTAAAATCTATTCTAAAAATTTATATATTTTTTTTCGTAATGTATTTTAATACAAAGTATTAACAAATATCATAATATTATATAATAAGTAATTGCAATTTATATAATATTTACACAAATTAATTACAGATCTTCATAAATATAGTTAATGTATTTAAAAATTGAAGATTTGATCTACTTTATTAACTAATAGTAACATTTTTATTAGTTATATATTTATATAGTTTCATAAGAAAAATTGAATTGAATAATTTTTAAAAACAATTTGTTTTATTGTTATAATATAATATTGTTAAAATATTGGAATAATGTTTTTGAGTAAACTTTACACTTGTGCATGCTTGATATGAGATAAATTATTCGAAGCACATTATGCACTTTTCTTTCTTCGTTATTTCCACAATTAACTTTCTTTATTTTTTTCATCTAATGAAGCACAAATTAATATTTTTATATTTATTATTTATCTCATTACACAAATACTGTGCATGTTATTTATATATCGTAAATAAATACGAGTTCTATGAATTTAACAATTAATAATTATATAAATCTCATGAATGAAATTATTTTTCAAACGTAGAAGATGTTCGTATTACATATATTATGGAAGCGTATTAATTCTTTATTCTGAAGACGTCGAGTAGTAAATATTGTTTTATTGTTTGTAATCAATGAGGGCAGGAGGACTTACAAGTGTCCATGCCGAAGTCATTTAAGCCCACCAAGAGCTTGATGACGTCATGCCTCCTCCCTCATTGAGCGAATATCACTTGCGCGTTAGAAAACTGAAGATTCCACGACCTTTTTCAGGTGGTGGTGCCATCAGCATCGGAACTTGGTTCTTGTGCGTGATGTGTATCTGAAACACCAATGGAAAATTATTAAAAATATTATAAGAAACTATCACTTACGTTTACATGACAGTGTTTAATATGTATTCGTTGACGACGGATAATGTTATTCTTATGAGGTGTCGTATCGTGTCATCAACCATCATGTGAACATAATGTATAATGTATATAGTAGGAGAAAAAATAATTATGTATTACAGATTAGCATTTTAGTATAAAATTAAAGCTCATATTATAAGAAGAATTTTATACTGTTTTTCAGAGAGTTTTTACACACATTTTACAATATAAATTTCATTTTTCCTTCGAGAAAGTTTACGTGTAGTCTATATATAAGATTCTGCAAAGCGTTTTGGTAATATCAAGATTACATGATTGACTGCAGAGCGTCAATTTCCAATTAAATTAAAAATGCTGTTAAAATTGGCCAGAAATGGAAATCAGAAAATTTTAAATTTCCATTTATTAAAATTTTCCAAACGAATCTAAAATTTTGAATTTTCTCATTGGTCGAGAGCATTTCCGATTCCGAAATAATTTTGAACAATGCATTATATCTGCCAATCTGCCTGCTTCTCTGAAATCTCAACTTAAAAGCAGCAACAAATGCTGAGTGCTCACCGTGCAGGGCGGCTGCATCCAGGGCTCGCCGTCGATCTGCATGGGGAAGCGTTTGCGCGTGCGGATCACCACGGAGGAGCACTGTGCCAGGCGACGGCCAGAGGCTCGCAGGCCCGTGCGTACCTGGCCCATGTGTAGGCAGTTCTCCAGGCCGATCACCTCGATCAGACGGTCGCCAATGTCTGCAGAGATAGGAATGTTAATTGATACAATTAAACTAATTAAGATAATAATTCATTTAAACGTGTGAAATAATAATTCACTTTTAATTTGAATTATTTTTTACCTTATGAAGTTAAGGTTATTTTAAAATAAAATCAACGAAACTCGGGGACGTTAATTAAGCAAAATAAGGCATAAAGAGGCAGATTTTTTTTTATTTAATGTGACACCTTTTACAGTAGATATTATATATTATTATAATTGTACACAAGTAAATAACTTTAGCGTGCAAAGGGTATTTATATTGAATATTTTTAATTCTCTTTTCGGACTTTTATACCTTTGCTAGTGTTCGATGTAATCATTCTGTATATAAATGTAAACTGTCATTTATATGTTCTTTTCGGAATAAACACACTTTAAAAAAAATACATGCTGCGATAATCACTGTATTCGTACAAGTCATTATCACTATAATTATCACGGTTGACTCTCGAAACATCGTGATGTGTTATAGTACAAGTGATAGTGACGTGCACGAACACTAAGTGGTTATCGCAGCATATATAATATTACATGATATACAGAAGGATTACATCGAACACCGGCAAAGGTAAAAGTCCGAAAAATTAATAATAATATACTGTATATATAATAAATACACACACACACGTTGTGATTTTGCTTGCGAGTATAGCTTTATATCGCTCGTGGTGGATTCACATAAGATTTTAAATAAAATACTTTCGAATTCCTGCTAATAAAAATTTCTTTATAATATAATTAATGACATCACAGATGATCAAGAAATAGCGACTGACAGTAAAACCATAATCACCTTGTATCGCCGCACTCAGGTCCACGGAGTTGAAGCTGCTTGTCGAGAGCTCCTTCTCCCGCTCCTTACGTTTGCGCAGTCTGGACCGTGTGGTGCTGCGCCGCTTGCTGTGGTGGTTCTCTCCCCAAAGGTTCGATCCTCCATGTGTGTACGGGATGTTGAGGAGCGCGATGCCCTGCAGTGCCTGTCCGTTTGCCAGGTCAAGTGACACGCCATCACACTAAAGCCAATATGCATGCAGAGTTAAAACAAGATTTGTAATTGAGTATTATTGCTATTAGGCTTACCAGAATATCCAAGTCCTCATGTAGATTCTTGCAGCTCGCAGCAAACTGCTCAGATGTAGCGAATTCAAAGTACCAAAGTTTGTTTTTCATACGGCTGTTAAATTTTTCAGGATTTTTCTCACGCTCAAGATGGAATTTTACACAAATTGCTGCATCCTGAAATTTGGATATACCGTTAAAAATAATTTGTTTTAAGTGAGATGATTTTTGTACTTAAATAAAGCATTATAAAGAATTCTTTTGCTACAACACTCACCACGCCGATGGAGAAATAGTTGTTTATGATGTTGTAGGGGATTGGGTCTCCGGGCGGCGCGGTCGCCCCCTCGTCCACTTGCTCCGACACCTCTATGTGCCACCTATCCATCATCACCGGGACAGCCGTCTCGATTTTCTGCACAAGTTTAACACGTCAGCACTACTCCAGTTACCACTTCACAGGTCACTTACAGAGAGAATCTTAGGCAGTGATTCGCCCTCGTATCCACCACCCCAGCGAAGGCAGCGTGCCAAATCATTGCCGGTGCCCAGCGGAACTACAGCCACGGCGGGTTGACTTTCTAGCTGCACCTTATCTGCAATAACATATTTAATGTC
The DNA here is from genome assembly GCA_949825025.1 of Siphlonurus alternatus. Lineage (NCBI taxonomy): Eukaryota > Metazoa > Arthropoda > Insecta > Ephemeroptera > Siphlonuridae > Siphlonurus > Siphlonurus alternatus. Next base: position 25,540,796 of record OX463782.1, on the reverse strand, counting down.
AGTGTGACGAGAATCCAACATTTATTTATCAAGTATATAATGAGGTCTGTTCATAAAAAACACAATCAGAAAAAAAATATAGATTATTTGATTATCCTTACGTTTCCTGTACATCTGATTTATGAATCGATTATGCATTTACAAAGAGACCTATAGACACTTTCAATTCGCAAAATAATATGATCACGACGGTAAACAACTAAAATCTATATACGAAGTCTTTAAATTTAAAAGCACTATTAATATTTTATTTCGATATTTACGTCTAGCAGTAAATAATAAATAAATGAGATCTGAAGAGTTTAAATACATGAGACCACATATTATAATGTCTGGAGGGGATTGTGATTTAAAGCTGGTAGTTATTTTTAAGTACACACATATGGAGCAATTAATTTTATTATATCTTAAAAATAATTTCCATCTGTTAATAATTTACCGACTCAGTTATAATTATTTATATTATAAAAAAACACGACTCACCCATGGTTTCGAGCACCCATCCAACTGTTCCGTCTCCTCCACAGCACACGACTCGGAAATTCATCACATCCTTGAACAACTGAAGTCCTTGCATGGGTCCTCCAGAAGCGAGGTTGTATACTTGGCGAGGGTTCAGAAGGTACTGGAACTTGCGAAGCATGCGCGCACCCTGCCTCCCGCCAGACTTGGGGTTGATGAAGACGAGAAGTGGTGTGGTGCCGGGCAGAGGGATCAGCTGGAACGACATCGGACCAGGAGAGAGCGACGAGCCGCTCAAGCTGCCAGAGGGAGTGTCCGGAGTGTGCGCCTCGGAAGACGAACGCGCCCCACGACGACTCGTGTCCCGAGAGAAGGAACGCTGACGGTCCAAAACGATCGGACAGATCGCGGTCGGAGGAAGAATGTGAGAGCGGAACTCCCCGAGGTTACAGTCAGGCTTTACTTGGCTTGCACATCGGTTATGAAGCTGAAATCATAAAATAAATATATAAGAGGTCAAAGATAATTATTAACACCTTAAAAAATAATTTAATGCAGGCATAATTTACAATAAACCTTACACTCAACTTCACCATACATTTTTACAATTTTATCATCTATACCTTCATATAAACACATTCATTTCAATGGTATTATATTAATATAAGAGATAATAAGACAATCCAGGTACAAAAACAACTAATGAAAAAAGATAACTGATATTTTTTTTATAAAATGGAATAACATGATTTATAATGGAAAGCATGATGCTCCGTTTTAGATTTTGTGAGAGTTTCAATGCCATGATCAGCAGTAAATATTTAACAATTTGTTCTTACCGTAATCTGGCACCAGCGACAGTGGAGTCCGGTGATTCCGTTGTAGCTCTTGATGGTTTTCTTGCACTTTGCGCACTTTCCGTGGCAGTTTCCCTCCACCCAGTGGTGCGACATTGCCTGCGAGGTCTTCTTGGACTTGACATAGGTCGCGATGCACGAGGCGGGGGCGCGCTGCACGCACCGTTCGTGCACCGTGTACTTGCAGACTGAAAATGAGAAAAAAATCAGGAAAGTGAATTAAAATTAACATACACCTTTTAACATTGAATCTTTCAAAACCTCTAATCGATGCCACATTAAAGCCTCATATTAGAGAGAGATCAAACAAAACACAATTTTCACCTCTTCACGTTGGGGATAGCATAATTTAATAATAAAAAATAAGGTGTAATTATAATATAATAATTCATAAACGGTTTCTGTTGAATATATGTTATATCAATTTCAGTCTCAAGCTTGATTTTCTACCTTAACCTATAATATAGCTCTTATTGTTAGAGAGAAATATAAACATTGATATTGATTAATGGATATAAAAGCATCATCAAAAATAATAAAATAGTCGACAATAACAAGGTTACAAAGAGATGTATAATATACGTCCTTATCTTGCACTAAAATCTTCTAAAATCATTATGTCATCAATATATAAGACGTCCTCCAAAATATGAGATAGACTGTAAGCGAAACAAAATTTAACATGTAAAATACGCCTGATTGTTTTACGATAAAATTATTGTAGGTCAATTACGATCCTTTTTTTAAAAAAAGAAAGATATTTGCTTAAATATGTGAACACTCCTGCATAATTTTTAATACTATAAATATACAGTATAATGTATACGTACTGTAACTATATTTAATATCTTGTATACTTACATACACAGCAGAGTCCCTTCTTTCCTAATCCAACAAGCATATTGAGGCACAGGTTGCAGTAGGCCGGTTTGCTGAAGTGTTTCAGTCTCCACAAATGGTTACCATCCTCCTTCACGTTCTACAGAATACACAAAGGTGAGAAGTTGATTCCGGGACAGGACAGTATAAGTATACCAGGACAGTGTTTGGGACTTACCGTGTCCAGGCCGAGAAGCACGAGGAGAGGGATTGTGGTCATTCCGCCACGCTTCCACTCCTCCAGCGATACCGTACCGTCTGCATCGTAATCTATTTCTATCATCATATCCTGAAGAATCTGTGCGACAAAATACAACGTGGGTGTTAGCGCGATAAAACGACTTCCTCAACACTATTATTGGATTTGTATCAATACTTATAAGTTATAGGATTATTTATTTTATTGTATGTCAATTCAACCGAACATATTTTTTTTTAATGTAAACATAAACATGAGATATGAAATCAAATTTATTGCATCCTTAACATTATTATCTATAAACTGAAATTTATTGTTTAAGCTTATCAAGGTTTACAAATTTGCAGATAATATTATAACTGTTGAATTTAATATGAAGATGAAGACGGCAAAACTAACTCAGATTTACAACTTAATAGATTTTTTCATAATTTTTTATATTGCAATATATTTTGTATTATTTTGACGCGAATTTATATTAAATTCATATAAGTTTTTTTTATTCTATTACAATTCATCGTCAGTAACAATTTAATAGTTTACATGCTACAATTATAGTCAAATTAATTTTCCATAAGTGTAACTACTGACTTATAGGTTTGTGGCTATTCTGTTTGCAAAAATAAAGTTTTGAAGATAGGGTTTTGCAGTAAAATTACTGAACTATATATGTGAAAAATTACAACGCTGAAATATGAAAACCCTACACTTTCGGAGAAAATATAACATAATTTAAATGAAGCTTCAAATTTCAGATCGAAACTGACCGGCTTGAGCTCAGAAACGTCCCAGCCGAGGTACTCCGCCACGCTCATCATCTGGTTCACAATGCTGTCCATCTCCTGCAAAAACAATGAACGTATGTCAAGCTCTGATTGGCTGTCGCAGTCATGACATGGTCACTTACATTCGTGTCCAGCACCCCGTTGCCGTCACTGTCATACAGTCGGAACATAACTGCAACATGAAACACAACAAAATTGAATAATTTAATCATTATGTAACAATAATTTTCAAAATTGAAAAACAGTTTCTTCAGATTTATAGCATATTTTTTTTATTGATTCATTGATTTAGTGAAATACCCCTCGCTAAAAATGAAACCATGATAATTATAATTAACATGGAATCCATATTATATTGAATTTATATATTTATAATTTTGTAATTAAAAAGTGTCCACCTAGCCAGGTCATTGCGGCAGGCTGACAACTTGTTCAGCTGTTCAGAATCAAAACGGAACGAAAGTTAACGAAAATGCGGCCGAAACATCAGCCGCCATCTTGCCCCTGCTACATATGTTACTCGCTCCAATTTGATGCTGAGCAAGTTGCCTAACCTCCCGGCGAGATGAAGTATCGAATTTTGTAACTTTGTGAATATTTTTTAAATATACATAAAGTAGTTAAAGAATAACTTCCCCTTAAAACTTTTTTTTTCCACAACTGAATTCCTAATAAGTCAAGTTTATTATATTTTGATCACGGCTATGAAGGGACTTACACTCAAGCTTGTCCTCCGGCCTGCCGCCCTCGAGCAGCGACAGGTAGCACACGATGTCCTTGAGCGAGACCCGCACTGCGTACACGTCAATACTGCTCGACTTCCGTACCAGGTGTCGCATCTCTGCGCCAAGACAAATTGTTACAAAAAATCGTCTTCTGCATTTATTTGGACCATATAAGTTCATAATTTCCTTGGGATAAAGTTGTTTAATTTATACAAATTAATTAAAAAAAAATGGGATTAAAACGAGTAAGTACTCATTTTTAAACTGACAGCTGGACTGCATTTTTTTTATTGCATGAATTCAATAAAACCCCATTATACTCTGCTATTTCGTCCTCATTTTTAAGGGAGTGTTTAAAAACAGGTTTTCTTTGATATGACTTCATGAAGAATCATGAGTATCACTTTGCAATGAAAATATTTCTGTTACATTTAAGAGACTTGGAGTAACAGTTAAAAAGAAAATTTAACATTAAGAAAAAAATAATAAAAAAAAAAAGCTCCTGGTCTCCAAAATATCTGAAAGGAAATCAGTGCAATTTTTTTAATTTAAATTATGAAAAATATAATAATGATGATAAATAAAATCTGTTTTCAATTAGAAAAACATATTTTAAAATTATGTACCCATATCATCGCTTTTGAAGAATTTTGTGATTAGCGTTATCTTAGAGGACAATGTTTATTACGAATCAAAATCGTTCGATATTGATTCAATTTTGTGTTGTCAAAATATGTAGCAAAAAAAGCACTAACAACATAAGAGTCGTTCTACTAGTTTTTACATTATTTAACAACCTTTTAAATTTGAAGGGAGGCTTTGGAATTTCATCCTCTTATTTCTGTAAAATATTGAAAAAAACATTGACTTTATTTATATGACATCAACCAGTAGAAAATTTTACGCAGACTTAGCTCCCCTCTATGTAACTTGATCTTGACAACGTGTCTGACATTCAATCTTTAAAACCTGTCAACATTTTCACTTGTTATTGATTAAGTTATGTATGAAGCTATGATTTTTTTTTAATATTCTTTCCGTTCCTCAATACAGTATTTCAGAGAAAAATAATGTAATAATAATGTAATGTAACAGGAATATCTATAAAAAAATGAAATATATTGCTAAGCTCAAATTAAAATGAAGGAAGAAATTCAATTTTTTATGTCAAAATGCATTTCTAACAATATAAATTTGCATTGCTACACGTATAGTTTCTATAATTGATGTTCTTGTCGCAAATACGCACCCTCAAGCTTTCCGTTGGTGACGAGCAGAGAGTTATTGGACTTGCGTGACGAGTTCCGAGACACCTGGCTGTGGCTGGGGGAACTGTCGTCACCCTGTGGCATGGTCTTGCGTTCAAGCAGCGTGTCGTGACACGAGTATGAGGTCTGTGTTACCGTCACCATCGGGTGCACCGCAGCGCCTATGCTTCCTGCAATTCCAAAATTCAATTGTTTTAGTTATTTTAAGACTTTAATTATGGTTCTCAGATTTTAAATTACAAATTGAAGAGGGTTTTACTCAAGCATAGCAAAGCAAGGAAAGGCCATTTGGTGGTTCAACCCCTAATTACATGGTGGCAATTACAGATATCATTATAGCTTCCTTTTTGATAATTAAAAAGGGGGTAAGTATTTGTAAAATTGCTCCATAGAAATTGCTATTACTTAATGAATATAGTGAAAATACTACGAGAAATTTAGAATACCTCATTGACTTAAATGTTATGCATTAAAATTTAATCCTAACCCTTAATTACAACATTGAAATTTTGATTACATTTTTATTGCTCCATCAAGTGTACTTAGAAAATCAATTTTATCATTTAATTCACCTGTCCGTGTTCTGTTGCTGGCGTCCGAGTCTGAGCGGTGATGTCCGAGGTTGTGCAGTTTCTCGGTGAGTCCATGCAACTTCTCCGCGAGTCCTCCACCTCCGTGGTGGTGTCTCTCCGCCTGCGCAGCTGCAGCCGCTGCCGCCGCCTGGGCTGCAGCGTGTTGCTGCAAAGTCTCCGCCGCAGGAAGCACGGCCGCAGCAGCCGCAGCCACGCCCACCCCCGCAAGGTTGGATACTGAACCCGCCGTACTCGTGGTGTGAGACGTGATGGGCGCGCACGCAGCAGCCGAGCTCATCACTGCCATCTGTAACAACACGTGGTATAGAGGGATTAAATCATCGGCCACTCCTAGTTTGCAATCTCAACGATTTGACGTGAAATTACCATTTAATGCATCTTGCAAGACAGTCACTAGAGTTTTCGTGAGCAAAGTACTGCATGCAAGTTACTATAATATATTACTCCTGTGATACAAAGTTATTGTTTTTTTTATCTGTGTGATAATACAGTATATAAGTAATATATACTTATATTTTATGTACTTATTTTCAAAGGAGAGCATGTTTATTATAGTAATAAGCAGATGTATCAACAAACTTAATCAATATATCGTCAATAATATAATGGTGTATGAGTTATTATCATATTATCATGTAGGTCAGTTGTTCCTAGATTACACACACACACAGATACATATAATATATATATCAACCTATCAATGAAAACAAATTCTTTTGCTTTGCGTAAAAGACTTGCATATTTAGCTCTATAGCTAAAAAAAAATCAATAATAAGTTAATAGCAGCAGCTAAAATATATAATTTAATAAAAAAAAGTAAATTAAATCGAATTTTATGAATGAAACAATCTTGTAATTTAAGTCGATATATAAACATTATAAACCCTGGTAAAAAATATATATAATAATGAAATAAAACTTCATCCTTGACATTTCTTCTAGACACCACATATTTCACTTAAAACCTTTTTCTTAAGCCTTCTGAACTGAATACTTCACATAAAAATATTACTGTAGTATAAAATCTTGAGTGTAGAGAAGGGATTGGTGGTCGTCAATTTGTTTCTCCGCAGCCTACGAGCGGAGGAGAGAGAAAAATGCTGCTGAGCGCAAGGGTCGGATTATTTCCGGGCGGTGACCAAAGCCGTGCAGGCGACACCCACAGCGTCCCGTTCAGACGGCTGGATGCACACAAACCTAATCCGACGGACGCCTCCGTGGATTACACATAAGGCATCTAAAGGATTTACACAGAAATAACGAACAATTTTTTTTCCTTAATTATTTTCTTCATTAAATATATACGCTCTTTTACTTCAAATCAAAAGGAGGTAAAATAAATAAAAATATAAATGTAGCAACATGTTTTATATAGAAAGAGTTGATGGTTTGTTAAGGTTTAAGAATAAGTTGTCATTTGCCATTGTTGATCGAGGCATTCCAGATAAAACTACAACATTGTTTGAATCTTAAAACACGTACGTGTCCAGCGTGGCCTGAGAATCCGTAAGAGCAACACGATACAAAGGGCCCTTGTATTGTGTTGGGGATGATTCGTGGTAACGGTGTAGTGTACCTTGTGCGATCTGCGTACGTATTGTAGTCCTGAAACCGTATACATGACACCCATGGAGAGGAAGATTTGATGATGAACGGAGTATTGACCTTAATTTTTTTTATTGCAGAAATGGATAGAGGGTGCAAAGTTATGCTACCCTGATTTTTTTCAGATTTTTTAGAGCCCGGGAAGTATTTTTAAAAAAATTATTGAAAGTTCTTTTTGTGACGTCACGAGACGCCGCTCTTTAAGAAAAAGATAGGACTTGACGCCGCGTGACGTCACAAATAGGACCTTCAATAATTTTTTAAAAATACTTCCCGGGCTCTAAAAAATCTGAAAAAAATCAGGGTAGCATAACTTTGCACCCTCTATCCATTTCTGCAATAAAAATATTAAGGACAATACTCCACTGCAAGACTGGTTGGACTGGAATAAAGTGACATGGTTGATACTTGTAGATTTGTTTATTAGCTTATTTATCGGTATTTATATTGGATACATTACATTAATGTACTGTATTTCTTTTTGTACAACTATATCTACTTGCCTATTATATTGATGTATTTATATTAATTATAATTGTTATGCAGTTAAAATAATTCTGCCTTTCTTTTAAATACTTAAAATATTTATATTTTACAAGAACCAAAATAAAATTGTAAAAATAAAAATAAATAAATAAATAAATAAAACATGCTTAATTTTATATTATTATTCATATAGTGTCATCATAAAGGATAAGAAACATTATAAATTCTTTTAGACGTTAAAATTTTTGGTGGCTAGAATTCAACATTTTGTATTATAAAGAGAATACCTAGATTATTATTTATACTACGGGATGAGTAAAGCAGAAGCAACAACAACAGCAGCAGCAGCATAATATTGTAATCTGTGTGGTCGAGTACAGCCTATAGCAAGCTGGTGAGCCTGTTATAAGCCTCCCTCACTGATGCCAATGTAGTTGGTGCTGCACTGCGTAGAATGGAGCCGCCAGGGATTATCCAACTCTATGTAACACTCAATGCTAAATCCAGTAATTCCATATTGCGTTCTTCCAACAAACCATTATAAATGCAGTCGTTTATATTTATGTATATACACTGTGTATATATAGGTAAAATGAAAGCTCAAATTTTGTTTTCTTTGAAGTTTTGTTACGACTTATCAAGTTAGATTTTTTTTTAAATATAAACAAAAGCAAGAGAAAGCATTTTTTTCCCCTTAGAAAATATTTTTATTAAAATAAAAAGTGTTTTTTATACGAAACGAAAAGAGATGTAAAAAAATAACAACTCGAGTTTGGAAGAGTTTTAACTTGGTTGAAAGACAAACTGCCCTCTTCTTGGTGACTATAACTTGCAACTTTCCTTAGAGGTAGGCAACCTGTTGGTGGTCATGAATGACAAACAAGTTGCATAATCAAGCGCGACAAGGCGGCGCTCTTTGCTGGCTGCCACATTCATCGCTTTGTATAAACCTAATGCTTGCATTTAACTTTAGATCAAAGTGATTTGTAGTCCTTTGTGCAATATAATGTATAGCTAACATATCAAACGTTATCCAAAATACAAAGCTGCAATAAGTCACTTTCAGTCACATATCATGTATACTGTATAATATGTAACATATTATACATAATAATAATTATAAATATCTAGTATATAATAAATAGTTCTAAATTTTAAATGCATAATATCCAGTTGACTATTTTTGTATATTTGTATAATATATCCTCTATTATTATTTTATTCTCTGTAACAAAGTACGTGTAAAATATTTTAGTTTTTGAAGTTAAAAAGGACAAGTTGTAGGAAATTATTGAAAATTTAGAGTACCTTTATTTATGTTCATAATATTTTATTGCTTTTCGATTGCACATTAAAATATAAGCACGTCAAATTATTCATCAACAATTAATGATATATAAACATGTACAAAAAATTACTACAGACTTAACACGATCATCATTATGTTTTAAATTTTTTTAAAGATTTTTTAAATATAACGCTTTAAATTTGTGCCGCAAAACGCTGTGACGTCACATTCATGAAAATATTTAACATTAAACAGTAAAAGTGAAGGGAATGATGTTGCATGGTGTGTAACATCGTCTTTCTTCTCGATTTTTGAGGGTTTTAGAGGTTTAAAAAAAAAAACTAAAAAAATTTACAACACATAAAACTTGAGGTCCTGTATCAAAATTTGTAATAAAAAAAAAATCATGAAGGTTGTGCATTGTTAATCGTAACTTTTAAAGATCAAATTCTTGTGTCTTCAATAATTATTTATTATTGTGGGTTCTTGAAGTGTTATTTTTTTTTTACCATAAAATAATTAGAAATATTCTAATAATGTAATATTTTAGTGACTGCCATGTTTCAAGATGGCGGCAACACGATGACAATACTGGAAACAACGGCATTTGGAGCACACACACACACACACAGCTGGCCGGTACGGCAGACAAGCAGAGGCTTGCTGTAGCCGACGTTGCTACTTCGGTTTCCAGGCAACGCGAAAACGCTTGATCCTCCTTCTACCGCTCTGAATCTTGCTTGTTGCCACGTCCACGATAAACACAAACAACGCGGTACGATTGACTTAGCTCAATTAATTTAACGCCGAATTTCCCATTAATATAATATATCTAATTTTAGTAATTTCCAATTAAATGCTATTTTTTTATAAAAAAAACTTGAGATTTAATATTAAAAATTATAAAGTGAAATTCATAATGTAATATTATAATTTATTGTATTCAAAGAATGCATAGTTTAATTTATGTCGACAATATTTTCAATAAATTTTAATATGCATATATAGAACTTTACAATTTATTTATTACAGTTAAAATATTTCTATTGTTTTTGTATGCTCCACTATTCTATCTTATGTTAAAAATGTTATTACTATCATGGAAGTGATACAAACCAGTTTTTTCTTTCACCCCATAAAACGAGATAGCAAAGGAAAAAAGAGCTTCTTCGCGTTCGATGGTTCTGAAAGAGTATAAAAGAGGAAGGAAAGAGAAAAAAGAGGCGCTTTGGTGTCTGCAGAATGTGTGAATTGTCAGGCTTATTAGCTCTGTTTCTTGGTGGATGCTACTAGACGAGAGAGAAGGGTTGGGGAGATTGGGGTATTTTCTTGGCACTTGCCACCCTGGTTACCGCCCGCCCACCACCCAGAAATCCTTCTGCCTGGTGCCTGCCTGGTAGCTTGAACGAGGAGCGAGATGTTCCTCAACAAAAGCTATGGTGGCGCCGCATGAAAACGATGGTCCCATCCCCTTCCACCGTCGTAATAGCAAGCAAGCCGTTGCCAGCAATAGAGCTAAGAGAGGACGCCACCGTGATCTAATTTGTAGATTGACAAGAGTGATCCGTGTAGCAATTGGATTCATGCTATTCCACTGCCAAAAATGTACGTACTTGTGTGTAATGTAATAGAAGTTTGAAATATGTCTCAAGTTTTTTTTTATCGTGATAAAACATAAAACTGATAAATATATATATAGTTAAATCGAGTTAAATCGTTGTAGTAACATATGCAATCGAAAAATTTATGTAAACATTTCTTATCAGAATAATTTTGTTTTTAAATTTAATCTTGTAATATCTTTATTTTGAGTGTAAATCTCTCTCTCTCTCTCTCTCTCTCTCTCTCTCTCTCTCTCTCTCTCTCTCTCTCTCTCTCTCTCTCTCTCTCTCTCTCTCTCTCTCTCTCTCTCTCTCTCTTTCTCTCTCTCTCTCTCTCTCTTTCTCTCTCATCACATCAGGAAGTAATGATCTATTAATTTCATTACTTTAAATTATTATATAAGTTTAAATTCTTAATTAATGTTCTTGACTTAATTTATAATACTGTATAATCGAAAATTATGTATTACAAAATAATATCAACTCAAACTTAAATAAATTAATGCATTAATGACATATACTGATTAGATAAAAAAATAGATTATTTTGTCCATTACGTATATAGTATACTTTTATCGCCATAACATTCACGTATATACTCATAAATGTATTAGACAAACTCTCTCCCTTCAAAGTGCCAGCAGGCAATGTAGAGAGTAGTTATATACATATATAAAGAGTGTATGTGTGTGTTTCTAGTAGAAGCTGTCGTGAAATGTTTCACATTATTATACGTATATATGTACAAGACCAGCAAACGTGCAAAGGCTTATAATAAAAACATGGGGTTGTTGGTATTCATAATTTAGGTTCTATAGTCATAGTGAGGTAACGGGGTGCAGGAGGGAGAGAAAGGGAGGTGCGTGGCTCTCTGTGGCTGTCGTGCAGTCATGTAACTCGGCGTTCCATAACAGAAAGGCCAGAAAGGGAGGGAAATGACAGAGAGAGAGATGGGAATGCTGTTGTTGTTGCTATAATACCGTTGTTGTTGGTGTTGTTGTTACACTATGTATTTTTGCACAGTTCATGAACATGAAAGCCACCTTTTCAGCTCTTGTTTTCTCTTGTTTTCAGTAGCATTATATTCTTTGTGTATACATGAAGGAACGAGAAAGAGAATGTGTCGGGGAAAACAAGCACTCGCGAGTAATGTCGACCGATCTACAAACAATATGAGGCTTACTTGTTCCTTCTGCGTGCCTGATTCCGTTACCTATTATGAATTATAATATTACTAATATTAGTAATAATAACATAATAATAATAATAATTATTATGTTATAATAACAATATTATGAGAGAGAGAGAGAGAGAGAGAGAGAGAGAGAGAGAGAGAGAGAGAGAGAGAGAGAGAGAGAGGTTTTGTAACTTTAAAAATAATGGGCGCGATTCACGTAGAAGTTAGCCACGTTTAGCTTAACCACGTTTAACTAGGTGGTTTTAACACGTAAAACAGGTATAGTTAAACGTGATTAAATTAAACGTGGTTAGAAACCTGGCTAACTGCTTCGTGAATCGCTCCCAATAGATAAATATAGACAGAGTGATATGTCTGTGATATGTGAAATTTTTTATAGCTTAGTACAGCAACAATTTTTTTCCACATGTTTAAAATTCATGTACTGGAACATGTTGAAAAACGTATTAAGGAAATAGATTATTAGAATAATGCACATTTTTATCGTCATGTCCTATATGTTTTGATTTATAATTTTAAGAATTAATGTAAAGATGCGTGGAATTGAATGTTGAATAGAAAAAAAATATTATATTGTGAACGTATTAATTCGCTACTTTGATACTGCCAATTTTAAATAAAGGTTTCTTATTTTAGTCATTTTCCATTTTTATCTCGATAATATTGCAAAAGAAAGTATCCCTTTCACCAACATAGAAAACATTGCTATTTAGTTATGGAGGTTATTCATATATTCAGAATTAAAAGCAGCTGTGAAAACAATTTTTGATAGAATATTAATTAAAGTTTTTAAGTATTTAATTTGCTAGGTATTGCACGTTATGTACTGCCATCTGTGTGCTCTCAATCTTGCATTCAATCTTACCTTGCTGACACCTGGCTTGATTGCCTTCGGGTCTAGAGGAGGTGGCACCGGCTTGGGCGGCCGCTTCACGAACGACAGGAAGAGGTGACGACACAACTCCTCAGGTGTCGACAACTCCAGGTAGCTGTCCATGAACTGACGGAAGCCCTCATAGTCGATGTCCTGAAACATAAAACACATCAGTGAGACTCTGCAATTTAGTTCATAGAGGGGTCTAGAGGGGGTATGATGTAACTGCCCTTTCTAATACAATGTTAACTCAAACGCCGACCTAGTAATCTTAAAATTAGTTAAAATTATATCAGATGGCGTTTGAGTAGCACCGATCATTGTGTCAAAAGAAAAATAAGAATTACAAAACAAACATTGCTGAGTGGTGTTTTTTTAACTAACAATTATACTTAAATACTAGTAAATGATAAATAAATAAATTACGATCCATCTCGCCGTAAGGTTAGGCAACTAGTTGAGCAAAAAAAGAAAGCGGGCTACATATGTAGCAGGGGCAAAATGGTGGTGATTTTTTTTTTGTTTTTTGTTTTTTTTTTCAATTGACACTGAAATTTGTTCTAACCCCACGCACAAACAAGGTGAACAAACAAGTAAGTTTAAAATAAAAAAAAAGAAGGGTGGCAGGAAGGGGTGTCATATCACACCAATTAAAACCTACAGTGTTGTTAAAGTAAGGAATGTTAAAGGGTAAATAAAAAAAAATCACGGGACAACCGTGAGCCTTGCGTCACTCCCTTGTCAGGTAAATGTGATCATCAAAGATATTAAGATGTCTCTCTATAATTTGAAATTTTAAATGTATAGTGGAAAAATTATTTCCTCTCTCTAATCAATGCTATTACTTGCATTCATTAAGGGTATTCTAACTGATAGCAAACTGTAATATCATCCAAACCTAATCGTTTTTTTAACATTTTTAAATTTATAATAAAACTTGTGTCATAACTCAGTTATGTGGCCAACTGTATATTTGCCGAAATAAATTATTATCTTATTTCACAACAACAGCCTAGCTGTTTGTAGCCTGGTCAGTCAATGAATAATATTATATTACAATGTTTTTTTATTTATAAAATTCTCCAAGACACTAAATTTTTAAAATGAATATTAAAATATTAATGCTATTCAATATATTAAATTTCACTGGTCACCTAGCTGTATCATCTTTTTTTTCTTTTATGATCTCTTAAAAAAATTCTTTAGGCAAATATTCAACTTGCATGCATATTACATATAAAATTATTTTTACTAGTAATAAAAAAGCATTGAACAAAGTTTAGTAATACGATATATAAGAACTCTCACACATGTCAAGTACATAATACATCAATTTCATAGTTTCAGAAGTACATCTATAGTTTTTATTCTGTTTACTCAGGATTCCTTATGACCACATAATACAAAAGAACTTTACTATTTTTCTTGTCACGACTATAAAAAGTGAAGATATTACATTTATGTCTCTTGCTTTAGCAATGGCCGTATTTTATCAAGCAGTCGTAATAAATGTTGTCATATTATGATATAGAGCAAATGCTATAACTATAATTTTTGTTTCAATCATGCTCTTAATATACATTATAGGTCTCAGAAACAACTAAATTTTATTTGTGCAAAAGAACAACCACTGGTGCACTGGGAGGTGATTGAGATATTTTCCATGAATTGCTGAACATCCTAGCGAACTGAGATTTCCATGGTTCCTTCAGTCATAACTAGACAAATGATAGAATAGATCTGCTGGAACCTCGATTTGGAAGATATCTACAATATTCTAAGCAAGATTGCAAGATTTAGGTCTTATAAGTTGGGTTTGTATGGGTTCATTTATAGGTTAAAGTTTTTTTTTTTTTTTTTTTTTTTTTTACTCAAACGACCAGTAACCTGCTACAACTGACAGCGTGCAGTAAAAAATATAAATATACAAACCTATTTGTGTGAAAAAAAATCTCAATTTTTTTCCACATTTTAATTTTTTTAAAAAAATTAATATTCATCTATATTTAAAGTGTAAAGAGGGTTTATTTATTAAAGTTACTCTGCTGATCTTACCATGAGCCATGCTGTTACGGTTAGTGTGCATGCAAGAAGATTATTAATGCCATCATTTTCTCGGTCACGAACATTCAAAAGAACGCAGGAAGCTCTCACGGCTTGAATTAGCCAGTTAGTTCACGGAGATTAAATGAGTTACTCGATTAAAATCTCTTTATATAGAACTTAGAAGAAGCATGGTAACCACGTCGGGAACAAAGTATTTTATTTAAATTTAAGCGTTTTTTCAAGTGTCGTAATTTGTATACCATACAATAATAATAAAAAAAATTATGTTCCAAAATTATAGATATTGTACCAGTATATAATCAAACGTCATAGCAATAAATGAATAACATTAATTATAAATAATATAGTATTTTATATCATAAGTTGAATTGGTAATTAAGAGGATTTTTTTTAACTGCATGCAATAATTAACGTTTTTTATTAAATGATAGATATGTGTACAAATAATATTTTAAATTGCATAATATTATACACGGAATTTTGGATATAGCTCATACAAAGAGGGACGTAAAAGTATCCTAAATCGGAAATTGATACAAAATTTTAACAATACAAAATAAATAAATATTAAAAAAATAATAAATAAGTAGTTTCCACTTTGTATCCAGATTAAGCAAAGCTAGGGACTCTGTTATTTTTTATTATAAAGCTTGTGGACACATAATATTTGTATATGAGGTCTACAGGGTTAAGTAAGATGATAGTGTTATAAAAAGTGAAGGTTTAGTTTACAGTGACATGTAACACTGTGGTATAGAGTTAGGAAGTATAGAGTGGGGGCAAGAGAGTGCAGCTGATGATAAGAATTGAGAGTGGCACGCCAAGTCCCAGTAATGGAGCATAAAAAGCAGCAGTCTCTAGTTTACAGACCCCACGTCACAAAAAGCAGCCCTAAGGTGTATTTAGCCATCAGGAAGAGTTTCCTCAACTAGACCCTAGAGAAACTAACTCCTTTACCACAAGATACAAGCTAAGAATTTCATGACACGAAACAGGTCAAAGATGTATTAAAAAAAAGAGAGAAGCAACAACTGAGAAAGTCTTGGTTACAAACTTTAGTATATAATATACTGTATATATGATGGATTTCATTGTGTCTCTTTGATCTCTTTGAAGCAGTCACTTCACGTATATTATACGTTTATTTTGTTGTACCTGAGGGCGTTTCAAATCTCACAGACAATTTAACAAGTTATAGTTCTATATACAATTATTTTAATTAATAATATATTTAATTGATATAAATTTAATTGGAATATTAATTGGATGTATGTTATAAACAAAACAAAATCTGTACTTTAAAATTTAATTTAAATTATTATGTTATATTTAATTTTAACTAATTGTAAGCATAAGAACTGTCGTACAATAAAATATATAGCGAAACTATTAAACATGTACAGTACATTATTTTTAAATTTTTACTGATGTTTTTGTGTTTGATTCTTTTTTTTTTTTAAACTTTTTAATGACGTGTCTTACCCATGCTTGATACAATATGTATGTGTGTAGTGAAACGACTGTGTACCTAGAATGAGATTATATAAATAATTTGAATTTAAAACGAAAAGTACAGAAAATGTTTGCTGATATGATAAGAAGCTAACAAAAGTCATTGTTGAATATTATAAATTCATATTCATGTAAGGGAGGGTGGGGGTAACGTGACAAGAGGAGCTGCTGGTTAGGCTCCTCGTCTACGAACAAGCTGACGACATCGTATACGCCAGCGCGTGGGATGCAGTGATGAATAAACGGGCGGCAAAGAAGCAAGCAGGAAGAGAATCAATTTCCAAGACTCGTGGGTGGACCGAGAAGTGTTTGTCGGCTTTTCAAGTTACCACCCCTCAAAAAATCCACCCCTTTATTCTCTCAACCCTCCATCACTTTATCTCTTTTCTTTCAAGTGAATGGGAAAACAATAGCCTTTTCATTTTTTTTTATCCCCACCCTTTTTTCCTCTAACTATTTTTAAAATTTATACTATCTTTTAAAGTCATTATCATGTTGACAAATTTACTCTTTAAGATATTTTCATGTTTATATAGCATCATATAACAAAGAAAATATTTTATGTAAAATCAATGTTATATTTTGATTATGCTAAATATAGTAGATAGTTATTTGATATTTGGAATTTATAGCCTCGTGATCGACGTTAAAAGATATTATATTTTTTAATACTTCATGTAGGAACTTTGCATTACAAATTTATAATACGTGTATGATTAATTTTAATATTCCTCTTGATAATAATTATGCATGAGTATATATTAGGGATAAATTCTTAAATCACTCAATAATTCAATACCATTACGTTTAATTCGTATTGATTTTATTATAAAAACTTATTTTTTTTTAAATAATAAACGAGGATTAAAATATAATATATATAGATACCCTTTTAAAATTTTTGTTTTATACTAAAAGCAAGACGAATCAATTAATATGTAACATCCTGAATTTAATGTGAGCTTACTATACAATTAATTTGTATTAGTTAGTGAAAGTTTCCAAATACCAATAGACCGGTATTTGTTCGTAAATGCACAATCAAATTAGAAACAAGAATAACATGAAATTCATGTCTTCTGTACATGCAAATTAATGGTTTGCCTGATTCTTTACTCATAAAAAATTTATGCATTCCATAATGTTTTAAACTGACTTTTAGCCAAAGAGTTGTTTCTTCTTGCAATTTCGTGATCTCTCGGCTCAATTTCGTGACAATATTGTTAGACATTACAGATATCTGAAGAATTTTAAATCTATTTTTTTAAGCAATACCTCTGCAGGTATCCTGTATGAATTTAATTATAAAAACTTTTACTTAAAATTAGTCTACAGATTTTATATAACATATTAAATACAAAAGCTCCATAAAGTTTTAAATTTCAATGCTAGAAACCTAGCTTGTTTTTACAACCACTTTAGAATTAAAATGTAATTATATATATATTATAATAAGGTTTCAAAGTACATTTAGGGGTCACAGAAATAAGTTCTATTTCTTGTGGTAACATCTTATATTTTGGTGAAGTGTATTGATTTGCTGCTGGTATGAAAAGTCATTATCGAGAGGAGTCTATGACCCGCGGGAAATCACGGTCAGTACGTCACGCTCGGCTTGTGAGGAGGAGGAACTGGCGAACGTCCAAGGACCAGCTGGGGTGGGGGCGTGCGTTTATCTCATCACCAATAAGGTGGTGTGTGCGCAAGAAGATTTAACTTTTATCTTCAGGTATATAATAAGATGAATTGTTTAATAAAAATTTGACGTCACGTTTTGTTTATTTAATATTAGCAGCTGCACTATTTTGAAATTTACGTTTCAATAATTTTGTTACAAGTATATCTCACGTTCTCTCCAGTTTATTTTTAAATACATTAATAATCTATAAATCTCAAATTTGGGAATTACAATTCTCTACAATGGTATTTTTAGTGAGTTCAGTGGAATAATTATCAATTTAATAAGATTTTGGTACTTTGTTTATAATTGTTGTACCTCTGATGCGAAAAGTATCTTGGTCGTGACCACATCTCATATTCATGTACAAGAGAGAGAGAGAGAGAGAGAGAGAGAGAGAGAGAGAGAGAGGACAGCGTCTCGTCTACGCTATATATAGTTCCGCCTCACAAGATGTATATGTATGTGTACCTTCTTTCGTTAGTTCGCTTACGAGAGAGAAAAATGCATGAGGATTATTACTCATGCTTCGTGTGGTAGAATATTAAAATAAATTAATATTTTAAATGACATGAAGGGTTATACGTTTTGCTCTTCCATACAGACTCCGAAAACTGTTTTCTGTTTTACTAGCATAAAGAATATTTAACACAACAGAGTTTCATATTAGATGGTTAAGTATTTGAAATTTGTAGAAAAGCTTCAGTTAAAATTATCTTCAAAAGTTATAAAACATTATATACGCACCAGCTTGAAGTTACTTTTGAACATATTATAATATGAAGTGACCAAAATATTAAAAAATAAAGTTTATAGGAAAGAAATGAATTTTCTCATTAGATTTGGTGTTCTACATTGAAATGAAATAAAATATCTTGTTTCCATAGAGATCACGAGATTGAGTCTTTTTATATACACATGTAACTTTATATATATAATATGTTGCTAGCGGCGAAATACTTAGAGGGAGAGAGAGAAGAGAGAGAGAGAGAGAGAGAGAGAGAGAGAGAGAGAGAGAGAGAGAGAGAGAGAGAGAGGGAGAGAGAGAAGAGAGAGAGAGAGAGAGAAAATAAATTTGAGATTGATAAAAAAAAATCAATAAACGATTTTTGTCAAGAAATTCTTCTCATCGAACGAAGCACTGAGAATTCAAAACGTATTTTATGACCCTATGCTAACTTCCAACATTTTTTCATTGGTTCATCAACATAACATTAATGTTGTTCGTATAAATAATATGCGTATTTTTCCTCTCTTTCTCATTTTTTTGTCATCACATTTATTATACTAATATATTACATATTTTTTTTTAAATGATGCTATGCTTCAAAATTTCAATGATAAAACAAATTGTAGAGCATTGTAAATAAATCAAATATTATTATGCATTCTGTTTGAAGTTTGTACTAATTTTTTACTTTTAATACAACTTTTATAAAATTCCAATTTGCAAATATAAAATTATTATGATGGATAAAATATAACTTTTAATTATTAAAGAGTTCAGTATTGTAAAAATATTTTATCACCCTTGGTGTTTCAATGTCATTATTCATATTTTCAGTTTCTATTTTGTAGAATTGGACATTGAATCATCCATCTCTCGGATTTGATGTCACCAAAGCCATACAGTGTGGATACAGCACGCCCGCCCCAGCAGCCCTAATTAATCAAACTCGCGCGCTCCTCGCTTGCTCATCGTTACTGCATATTATATAAGAACTTGCTGATGTCCATGCTAAATAACTAAGCATCACTAAAGCTGTTAATCAAAGATATATTAGGTAATTTTTTTAAACTTTTAATATAATATATAATATATTATCATATATTTAAAATGTTGTATATATAATTAACTTATATTAAGTTCACGGGATTTTTGAGCTACAAGTTAAATTGTAATTATTATTCTATGACACTTTTTATGTTATCTAATATTTAACAATTTATTTATTCATAAATATAATTATATTTGTTCATTTATTAACTGTATTAATACCTGTCTTATGTAATTATTGGTTTTAAATTATATGCAGCAGAATGCGTTTTTTCTCTCTCTCTCTCTCTTCTTCTTTTAAGATACAATAGTAACTGCCAATTAAGTAAAAGATTTTAGAGAAGCGAATGACTATTGTTTAAGTTATGGTAAGATTCACCAACAGAAAATGTGAATAAATCTGAACGATCAAATACAAAGCTTTCCCCTCTGCAATCTCTGCGTGCAATGTTTCTAAATAAACGTTGTTTTTAAAAAATCTGCGTACTTAATTATTTAATTTAATAATTAACGCACTGTTTTTTCCCATTTTTCCCCATTAATTGTCATATTATTTCATTTAATTTATACTAGCTATCCGAAAATTTTGAAATTTACTGTCTACAAAATAAAACACAAATTTTGTCTATGCATGCATGTGTGTGTTTTTGTATAGAAATAAAGTTAAGCTAAAAATACTGCCATCTACCATATATATCTCGTATTCATATCAGAAGTATATGAAATATGTCATCCGACAATAAGGGTGACTAAAAGATACTCTAGACTCTATAAAGTTTATCATTCAGGAAGTTTTGAGCAGCAGCAGGAGCGCCACGTACGGTTGACGGGATGACTAAGTGCAAGTAACGTAGTGTGGAGAGATTTACTGCTTGTTAGTCGCGCTGGTGTGAGCGAATACTTTCCATAAACATGACTCAAACCTGCAATGTGTGAGTACTCTGTTTGCAACAACTGCCTAAATAGTACACACTCTAGGATTACGGGTTATAACTAGGTTCAAGAAATTTAACGAGATCTGAAACAGCAAAAGCAGCTAATTTCAGACTTTATTTTTATCATAATAAGAAAAAGGAGAATTTTGAAAACGAAAAAAATATATTCTATTAGCTAGTTGAATAAATTATCTGAAAGTTTGGGTTTAAAAAAATAATAAGTAAAATATATTAATGCATGGCATGCTACCCCATTTCACCGCGAGTCTCTTCCAATAATCGTGATTAATTATTCAGTAGGTAAAATGCAGTGATATTTTTCTTTAAATCACCTAGCATAATTGTCATTGTATAATAACCACAATTATAAAACCACCTTGATTGGACTTAATTTTTAAATATACGTATCTTAAATTCATCTTTCACTGTTTTGCTTCAGATAAATATAGCATATTTTTTTCAATTTATATTTTTAATTAATAATAATAATAATAATAATAATAATAATAATAACTGTTTATTGAGCAAAATGAAATACAATACAATATTATGTGCAACAGTATTGATTAGTTAAAATAAATAGCTCAAAGGGTGACAAAAAAAGGCATAACCCATGCACAAAAGTGATCAGTCACCCAAAAATAATTAATAATAATAATAATAATTATTTATTATTTTGAATCATTGATGAAGACCAAAAAGGACCAAGCAAAATATTAAATATTTAAACAAACCCATCACTATGATGCATTTTGTTAATTTTAACTTTTAAGTTCCACACGTTTTTACAGTTGTAATCCATGATATAAACCAATGCTATTATATATGAGTACATTTTTTATGAATGTGATGATCACATATGTGTATTAAATATAGCTTTATATTTTTGTGCTCTAAATTTGTATTTACGTTCGTGATTGTACATAGAAGC
>OX463782.1:25307433-25518876 GCA_949825025.1 Siphlonurus alternatus | reverse complement strand
CGCGGCACGCGGTGGCACCTACATCGGTACACGGCGCCGCCTGTCTCCACCCGCGCCGAGAGGAAAGGTGAAAATTTCCCTAGAGATTATTTTTAAAATTTATATATATATTTCTTTTTATTATTATTGTTGATCGCGTAGCAGAAATGTATTGTGGCTTAATGTTTTGTATATAATAATCCACTAAAATATTTTTTGTGAAACAAAATTCGTACGAATACGTAAGGAAAATTTTAATAATGCGCGTGAAAAAGTTGACAAATATTTTCTCACAGTTCCGGTACAGAATTATTAATTAATTAAGTTATATATTATAATACCTTATTATTATAATTACAATTAACATCTACTGTTTTCCATCATTATATCAATTTTTATTTACTTGGAACCATGCTCGGGGTTAAATTATGACTAAAATTGAAAAAAAAAAAAATGAATAGCCTGTATGTTATGCAATTATGACAGCAGTATTGCTCAACTGGTTGCATACATTCAGAAGCCGCAGGTGCAAACAAAAATTTGTTTAAAAAGCTTCCCATGACTATATAGGATATAAAATGTTTGATAATGCTAATTATAGTGAACTTACACGCTGCAAAATCTTGTAGCTGCTGAAATTCCCCCGGTGACAGTTTCTCCCAGTGCAGCGACATGCTCGCTGCTCCTCTGCTGCCTCCTCCACCTCTTTCACGTGGCCACGGCGTAGTGGCGGCTTGTCCTCACGACGTCACAGGCCACCCAACATGGGGGTGGCAGTGGGGGCGGCCTGCTGCCGGGGGCGGCGGTTGGAGAACGGCGGCCTCCGAGAGCGGCCCCCATGACATGTCTGGAGACTCCACCCCATCTGTCGTACTAACCGCCCCAACTTCATCTCTCTAGACGACGTATAGTGGAACTTGTGTATACACTGAAACACAATTACAGAGAAGATGTCATTAGTTTGTTGCTAAAAGAAAACTTATACTTTTAACTTTATATTATATATGACATAAGAAGTTGAAGAAAATAAATAAAAACAAGATAAACAAAATAAACAAAATCAGAAAAAAATATATATAATGTTGAAGAAAAATTGAACATGTCTAACAAAATAAAATGTTATTGCAACTCTGCTTCAGTGATATGATGACATTTTAATGTTCTAGAAAGTAAGTAACCTTTTTATATAAATGCACATTAAGCCTTATTTTTTTTTTATCTTGAAAATGTTTGTATCGTTATTGTTCCCCCTTTACGTTTTTTAATGTTGCCTATAACACGTTATAACCTTTAAACTTCCAGAAATATACATTTCTACTTTTATTTGTTTGTTTTTACTCTCTATTTGTAGATATTTTAATCAAACCTTTAAATTCAAGGAAATATATCATACATATTTTGAAAATTGAACTTTAATCGAAAATGAAATTTATTTGACTACATTGGCAACACTATGAGGAAAAGATTAATATTGACACACATATATATGAAGTATACTGTTAATAACATTTATATTGTTTCCTCCTTTCCTGGTAATAATTTACACAGTCTTTATCTCCTGATACGATACCAATTTAGGGTCAGTATAATTATATGACGTTTACTTTCTTTTCTACATAAAATTAGCTTATCACGAAGAATCAAACAAGTGCAGGTCTCTCACGTTGATGTCCAGCCCGAGGGAAGGGAGGGGGAGTAATGCACGAGCGTTAGGGCGCAATGTGTGTGGAGAGCAAAATAATATCAGCAACGGCAGCAGCCCGTCGGCACGGGGAACAGCGGGCGGCCACGAGCAAGGGAAGGCTGAGCGTGACGTCAACACCGTCGCCTAGGCAACCGCTTGGGTAGAGCAAGACAGCGAGAGAGAGAGAGAGAGAGAGAGAGAGAGAGAGAGAGAGAGAGAGAGAGAGAGAGAGAGAGAGAGAGAGAGAGAGAGAGAGAGAGAGAGAGAGAGAGAGAGAGAGAGAGAGAGAGAGAGAGAGAGAGAGAGAGTCCTACATCGTTCCTCGCATCCACATGCTCCTCTCTCTCTCTCTATCTATCTCCCTTTGGCCTAATTCGAAAAGGTGCTAAAACTATATAGATATATATTAGTCTACATATTAAAAGATAGAAAATATATTTAGTTTTCATTAAAGCTCCATTAATTTTTTTTTAGTGTGATCCGATATTAAAAATTATTTATATGAATTATTGGTAATTTACGTAAGTATACTGTAACGTATGAATATAATTTATATATACTGATAATATTATAAACTTTTCCATAAATTTAAATTAATAAAAACTGCTTTTTATAATTTTGCTATAAAATATTTAATTTATAATATTTAAGAGAAAAACTACAACTTAGAAAAAAAAAAAAAAATTAAAAAATAATTTTGAATATAAAATTGAAAAATCTAGTAAAAATATTGAAAATATTTTAAAATATTGATGGACTTCAAAGTAATATTCAGAATTTAGTTTTGCTTTGATAGGATTATAGATATTAATACTGCAGGATATAGTATAAAAAGTTGATTCTATTGGAAAGTGAGATGTGAAGCTTTCTTTGAAGATTTTTTCAATTTAACTTTTTATATTTGAGTGTGGAAGATTAGAGAAATGTAAGATCAGAAACCACATTTTAAAATTAAGATAATTATATTATGCTATTTTGTTCCAATGCTCCAAATAGAGTCCAATTGCAATTCGCTATACAATACAATATCTAATTCACAAAACCACAAAATTTAATTCGTAGTAATTGTATGAAAAAAAAAAAAAAAAATAAATAGAATAACAGCTTATTACACACTTTTACATAAATCAATTCTTTCATATCTAAATTAATATAAAATTAATGCTTTATAATATATACAGCAGAGTATAAAATATATTCATAAAAATTCATTTTATATTAAAAACATTTTTTTTAACTGGATTATATATTTATTTTCTTTATTCAATAGTCACAATAATAAAATAACTTCATTCAACTGGAATGGCATATAGGGGGATTTTTTTTTTATACGGTAGTCGGTTTACAGCGGTTCAGGATATAACTTGGCTGGCCTCTGACATTTAGGGGTGCTGTTGGTGCGGACGGGAGGGTGGACTCCAAGTGGCGGCCGCCAACCAACGGCCGAGAAGCCATCCAGGCAACCACTTATCGTTTTAATGAGTTTTCACCTAAGTGCTCCGGTAATACGGTAATTACTTGCGCATGTGTAATCTGCAAATATGAAATTCTACTATATATATGAAGCTACTAGTTATGATAACAACTATTACAGGTTACAACGATTTATTAAAGGCTTTTACATAATTTTAATATAATAAGTTACTAAAATATCTTTAATTTAAAAATAACTTGAGATATTTTAGATATATTTTATGTATGTATATATTTTTTAATAATTTTACTCATTTTACATTAACAATAATTTATATTAATTTTGTGTCGAGACTTAAGAAAATTGAAAAAAATTATTGTTATTCGTTACTTCCTTGTGTTCTAATCTTGGCAAATCGTAGATTAGAATATAGCAGACTTTGAAGAAGCGTGGTTAAAGAAACCAAGAACATTATATTCACGCATGGTGCCTGATGATCAAGGGTGGATCCATGAAGGGAAGGAAGGGAATGGGGAAGTTCTCGAAATAGATGGCAGGTTTACCATCTCCCACCTGTCACTCCAATTGTGCCCCCAACATTGCGGAATATTACACCCCCTCCCCTCACCACCAAGAACAAAGCTTTCTGGATCTGCCCTTGCTGATGAACCTTATTAGAGAGTGAAAGGAGTAAGTACGAGGTTTCTATCATGAAAGGTATATATATATATATATATATATATATATATATATATATATATATATATATATATATATATATATATATATGTATGTATGTATGTATATAAGGAGGCAGCTGTTGTGGCCTTATGTTCGTTAGATTTTTCAATGAGCTTCACCATTCTAGCAAAATTCAGTAACATGAATTGCGTTGAATTAAAAGTAAGAAACGTTTCAATTATATTGCCTTCTAATAATTTTGATTACGACATTTTGATGAAGACATAAAACAAAAAAATCAAATACATAAAAAAAAAACAGCAAAAACAATAAAGGTAGATTGTGGTATGCAGGGAGATCTAGATGATATGTAGACAGTACATATTATAATATATATATATTTATATATAAGCCTGAAAAAATAATATTAGTCTCTTGTCACTGGAGTATGTGTCCTGACCAAAAACCTGTCCGACCTAACGGCCCCAGACGGTCACATTGGGAGGGAGAGGAGATGTCACAGTCGACTAATTAGTCAGGAGCCCTTCGAGGGACCATTGTGGGGATGTACCTGCTCGGGTCTTCTTCCTCACCGCCTGTTCATTCGCAAGGAATGACACGTCCTTCGCAGGCATGGACCCCTGGTCAAAGGCATCCGTAGTGATGAGGTAAGAAAGAGGAAATTCAATGTAAATCGCCTGCCTACAGGTGTTGGCACCGATCGGTGTTTCAATAGTAGAGGCCTGATGGTAATTGGTGGGTTTCATCTCATTGAAAAGGAGTGTGATCTGGGAATGCTCAGGCTGAACATCACATAATATATTTTTATTTAATAGTTCCATCTCATCCGGTCAATAAAATAATTTTCTGTATTACGTATCTATTTATCTGTATCTATATGTATGTATCTACCTACTATCTAGTAGTGGAAAAATTTTTTTTGACTGATTTAAAATTGTGTTCAGCCTGGGCGTCTCAGATCACTTTCCTTTTCTATGAGATGTTCGCCCCACCAATTACCATCAGGCCTCTACTATTGGATCACCGATCGGTGTCAACACCTGTAGGCAGGTGGGTTACATTGAATTTCCTCTTTCTTTCACTACGGGCGTCTTTGACCAGGGGTCCATGCCTGCGAAGGACGTGTCATTCTTTGCGAATGAACAGGCGGTGAGGAAGAAGACCCGGGCAGGTACATCCCCACAATGGTCCCTCGAAGGATTTCTGACTAATTAGTTGACTGTGAAATCTCCTCTCCCTCCCCATGTGACCGTCTGGGACCGTTAGGGATATGTCACTTTGATCGGAAGGATTAAGAAATTGTTTTGCAACAGATTGCTAGATTTATATGTATAAGAGTGCTTAAGTGTTCTTTTAAAGCAAGGGTTATTACTTGCAATAAAATATAAAAGTATTCTTATTTAGGAACGACACATAAAATAATGTACAGTAAATGTAATGTTCATAACAATTTTATAGTAATGTTCTTTATAATTACATTTGTTGAGAACTGTAATTAAATTTTCTTTACAATTTATTATGCTTATTATTTATTATTGTTTTTGTTGTTGTTGTTTTTTTACAAATTTAACATTACAAAAAAATAATTGCAACATTAATATTTCGTTCTTGAAGACATTTTTTAGGCAGTAAATATTTTCGTGTTAAAAATTATTATGAATTAGAATTTACAATTTTTGTCAATAATTCACAATGAGTTTATTCATAAAATTTTCAAAGTACACTATTTCAATGAAGCATGAAATGGTTTGGATTGTGCACTCAACCTAAATAAGAATGTGTTCCCTTGCAATTATCAAAATTATTTAAAAGACTTGAAACCAAACGAGCGTAGGCGAGTTTACACCCCACCCCTAGTATTAGTGTACTATTCCAATATCATCTGTTGGTAAGTTGGTTTTCACGTACTGTCTTAATGGAGTATCGATCTCAATTTTTTTTTATTGTAGGATGGGTGCTAAGTTATGCTACCCTGATTTTTTTCAGATTTTTTACAGCCCTGGAAGCATTTTTAAAAAATGATTGAATGCCCTTTTTGTGACGTCACGAGGCGTCTCTCTTTAAGACAAGGATAGGAATTGCCACTGCGTGACGTCACAAAAAGGACTTTCAATAATTTTTTAAAAATACTTCCGGGGCTATAAAAAAATCTGAAAAAAATCAGGGTAGCATAACTTTGCACCCTCTATCCATTTTTGCAATTAAAAAAATTAAGGTCGATAATCTATTGATAAAGTAACAAAATATTACAGCCATTACAGGTGTAAACAATTCTAAATTTAGTGCAAACTGCAATGTACTGAACAGTAAATAATGATGCAAATTTCACCATATTATTATTATTTTTTAATTAATTAACTGAAATACATTAAAAAACGTCGAAATAAATCATTTACTTCATTTCTATTGAAATATTTATTTACAACATCAATATAAAGTATATATCCATACAAAATTATTGTTCATCATAAAAAAGTTATATTTATTTTTTTGCGTTTTGAAAAAAAAAAAAAAAAAAAAAAAAATAGCCGATTTGTGGATACAATAGTAAAAAAATAAATCCCTCATTTTATGATAACATCAAAAAACTTGATACTTAAATTATATTTTATTTTCATTTATACTGTAAAAAAAAGCAATAATTTAGAGATTTATTTTTAATGAATTTAATTTTTGAAAAACAAAAATATAATTTATATAAGACTATTTAGGGTATTTTATGCTTGCTATATTAATACGTTTAATACAGATTTATAACAAAGTTACACAATGTGCTTAGAGCTATATGGAGGAAGTATGGAACTTAATCCAATTAGGGTGGAAGAGGTAAAGGGTAGGTATAAGGTAGGAGGGATATTTTCTGTGATGCTAAAGGCGATAATGGTGGGTGGGTGGGTGTGACGTAGCTGCCGTGAGCGTTATATATAGTCTCCCCCCCCCCCCTTTCCCCTACCTCCAACACTGCACGTAATTGATCTGTCCAGGAGCAACGGTGGGGGTAAAAGGGGGTCGGGGGGGGGGGCTAATTGTGCGAGACAGCGACGCGGGCAGGAAGGAAGGAAACTGGAGGAAGGGGGGAAAGGATGCGGGGTGATTGGCCGCCATCACGCCCATATGGGAAGCTCTTTATAAGCATATATAGAGTGTTAAACGTGGTAATACTGATCCAATGATAACCGGTGAAATAATTTATCTTTACACAAGTTCAATGTTATTAACATTGAAATACTCACGCATATATAGTATAATTAAAGTATATAATTATAGCATATTCTGTAATGTGTGAAAGTAAATATAGAGTTCAATCAAATTAATAAAATAACTATTAAATTTATGGCTTTTATAAATAGATTATTTTTTATTACACAGTAAAAGTATCAAATTAAATATTGGTGCACTGCATAGTGATTTTTTCTAATGGTATTACTTCATCACCATAACGTCAAAATGATATATTTTTACAAGTTTTTGGTAAACAGTTTTTTTAACATGAATTATTTTTAGAATTTATAGAGACCAAAGGTTATTTTTGTTATTATGATATTTTTTTAACATAGCAGAGTAAGTTAAAACACGTTCTCCGTGGGAAATTGCAACATTATTACAAATTAGGACTTCATTATTTAGTAACTGCATGTCAAAATTTAAAGTTTGATCAAAATAGAACGCTCGACAGGTTGCATAGTTTCACAGTAGAATTTAAATTAGTTAAAAGCTCTTTTAATGAACTTCCAGCGACCTCAATCGCTATACTGTATGTTTTTGGTCTGATTAATATTTTAATATTTATGAATTTTTGGATGAAAATTAAGGAGGGTGCGGAAAATGGGGAATATTATCACATTTTTTATACAACATCAATTTATTTACTGTTCAAAAAACATGATTATATTTAGAGGTATTTTATCTAAACTTTGCCTTTTTAAATTATGAAATAGCTATCTTTCAATAGAAAATATATTCTCTTAGGACATCGATTTCAATTGAATTGCACTATCATGATGGGTGTTTAATTATCAATTTGACACAAGTTTCAGGGTTTTCATGCAACTTCAAGTTGGTTTAGAATAAGGGACACAACTGGCCAGCATGTAAGCCTGCAAATTATATTATGTTATTTCTCTCGAGCTATATGTATAATGAGATATTAGAATGTGAAAATTTTAGTGGCTTAATCGAAAGAAGGGGTAAAAATATGGTACTATGAATTTTTTCAGATTTTTCTGAGACCGGGAACTATTTTTTAAAAAAATATTGAAAGTCCATATTGATGACGTCACGGGCGGCACTCCTTAAGAAAAAGGATAGGGCAGTGCCGCCCGTGACATCAAAATGGACTTTCGATATTTTTTAAAAAATAGTTCCCGGTCTCAGAAAAATCTGAGAAAATTCGCAGTACCATATTTTTACCCCTCCTTTCAATTAAATCACTTAAATTTTCACATTCTAATATCTCATTACTGCTTAGTACACTATTATACATTCAACGAAAAAACTAAAAATGTCTTATTCAGTTATACTGTATATATAAGCATAATAATAAGATCTCGGACATTTTTTTTTTTTTTTATTTCTTAATGGGTTTTACGGTACCTTCGGGTTACATTTTAAATAAGGTGTTTGGTTTTTATTTATCACCATACAATAAAAATCAGTGATTTTTCTCTACCCTTGTATCATTAATTTGATCTCTAAAATATGAATCCCTTAAAAAAAGTATACCAATTAAATATCAAGTAATTTAATACGCAGGAGAATCAGCTAGTAATTAATGAAGTTATCAAAATATCAAAATGAGGGGGGGGGGGAATATAAGACCTCGAATTTTGAAATTAAAATTTTATAATATTTTGGTCCATTTTAATTTTTGTTTCTATATTAATGTTTATAATACTGAATATTTCGTTGAAATCAAAATTTTGATAAATTATACTAGTCTGTCACATGAGTGAAAATAATTTTACTTAACATAAAGTAAGACAGTAAGTAGGCTGTCGGTCTGAAAATTTCAAACAGTAGCTAATAAACACCTTTTGATACAGTGAAAGTAGAACGATTGTTTTATTTTAAAATATAAAATATAATAAGAATATAAGAACTAAAATTTAATATATGAACATAAAATATATGTACATTGTATTATGTAATAAAGTAAAATTCATGTGTGTATATATACAGTATATAGAAATGCAGTAATCGTAATATTTCATAATAACATGACCATATATAAATTTCCTTAATGTTCTTTTGTCTTGTAATACTGTCCTCGCGGTAAAAAACTAAGAAAACGCTTTTTTCTAATACTTAAAAATCTAAAATGTTATTATACTCTGCCATGGCAGTTCTCTGCTACAAATGTTATAGATTCTTGTGTTTGTGCACTGAGAAACTGGCATAAACTTTTAATGTACTGAACAAAGAGCTGTGAAAGAAGAGTGGAGAATAATTGTACATGTGTAAGTATAAGATACGGTTGTGTTGAATTACCTGTAACTCGTACTACTGAAACACAGGTAGAGAGAGAGAGAAGGGCAAACTTGGTTTATTGTGCTAACCAGACTGGCCAGAGGTGCTTCCAGTCTTTTCAGCAATGCACGTTACGTCACACTGCCTCTCTCTCTCTCTCTCTCTCTCTCTCTCTCTCTCTCTCTCTCTCTCTCTCTCTCTCTCTCTCTCTCTCTCTCTCTCTCTCTCTCTCTCTCTCGTATATACACACAGTCGCCTCAACAACGCGTCGAACCACCGGGGAGTGCTAAGTGGGTAATAATAACTCACAGTCTAGAAGGAAGTTTTAATTCCAACCTGATATTAAAATGATTGTCTAATTATAAAATAAAAATTACTGTTTATTTACTTATTTTTTTGAATTTTAAGCTGAAATTACACGATACTATTTTTCTGTTTTTGCATATAATTTTTCTGTATAAAAAACTCCAGTAGTTAGTGTGAAAATAAAATCTCACATTATATTAATTACACGGCTACTGATTTTTTTTTCTGTGTATATGTAATTAAACACCTACATGTTCAATGCACCTACATGAAGCAATGAAATCTTTAAGTTGCTTAGTAGTTGCTTTGCGAACGATTAAAAAAAATCTAATGTCTTTATAATAGCCAAAATATATTAATATAACACTATCGGAGAGAATTTACAAGATGCAAAATACAGCATTTAAAAAAAGAGTGCATTCTAAATAAAGAGCATGTGAAAATTCCAATTTGAATATAGAGAATATGAGAGATTCCTCGTGTTGGAATCTAACACAAATATGGCGTTTATTTTGTCCACTTTTTAAAATGCTTTTTTTTTCTTAAATTTATATGTTCTAAGCATGAAATGAAGTTTAATTTTCTTAGTTAATTATTTGACGTGTAATATTCACATGATGTATAACTTGATTGTGATGCATCGTTGATAATAATTTAAAATATTATTCCTAAATCATTGCCTTACTTGGTAGGCATTTCTATATTGTATATATTATGGAGTGATATCTGTGATGTGGTATGCCATTAAGACAGGAATAGCATTTTTATCATTTTTATGTAAAAGTGAAGAGTTAGTGCAGGTAGTTAAAATAAATGTCTTTTTAAGGTCCACAAAGAATAGCGTTAATTTTGAGATATATAATACCTCAAATATATTCAAACACCATGCAGAATTCATATAAAATGTAAGGGAGAAAATATTTTTTACTTTAATGCTTTTGCATTCGAAATGAGGTTTTAAGTTCATCCCTTTTCATTTTAATTTAGATTCCACGTTTATATAATTTTCATTTTGTCTTATATATAATTAACACATAATATATACTTTACTTACAAAAAAATCAATTAAACATGTTATCTTTACGTTATTATATATTTACATTTTACAACAAACATATGTGCTACTGCATGCAGGTTTATTATTTCAGTCAAGGGTTGACTGTACCTGTCTCACCTCACCCACCACGGAACTGTACGGCCCACCTAATTAAAAGTACGGCAGGATGGTGGTGAGAGAGAGAGGGGGGGGGGCACTACTATAGCCTATTCGACCCTTGTGTAACTTCACGTTATTACATGCTCTGTGTTTACTTTAGAAAATTTATAGGGAGCTAATAAATGCATGATAATAACTCCACTCTCTAATTACGTAAATAATAGGAAGTTATACTAAAAGTATATGTATGTATATATATATATATATATATATATATATATATATATATATATATATATACATACATACAGGGTGGCACACATTAAAGATAAATAGATAAATATAGTAAAAAAGAGACATTGTGCTAATATAAACATATAAAACTGTATATGACGTTGCTTGTAAGAATAATAGACAAAGGTAGAAAGGTCACTAGTTTATATCTAGATGATTTTCATGACTTTATAAATGGATGTTAAGGACAAAATAAAAATATTTATATCTTTAGCTAAAAATAATTTTCATGTGTTAAACTGTATATTTACTTTTTGTTTTACAAAGCGGTTTCTAAACAGTGATGAATCGTGATGATTGTTTAAAAAGTATACAATAAATATGACCGTTCGTAAAATTTTAATGGAATAGTCTGATTTTTGGGCAGGTGATTATTTAATTTCTCATGTGTTTGTACTTTGTACGTAATACAATATAGAGATAAAAATTTTAATTTCTTAAAAATGAAACATATTTTATGATCAAATGCTACAGTAAAATAAGACAGGAAGAAATTTAAAGAGTATAAAAAAACAATGTAAGACAAACATGCATATAATATCGAAATGTATTAATTTATAGCATTATAGTCATTATACGGTCAGTATTTGCAAACCATGTATATGAGACAGACCTCTAGTTTCGAAACCTGCAATTTGAATTTTCAGTAAGGGCCATTTTTCTGGTAAAATGATGGGATTATGATGTTAGTTGAAACTGCAAATTGCCGGTTTTGAAACGTACTAGGCAACTATTTATTATTTATTTATTTTATTTATTTATTATTTAATCTGTCTGACCCAATTTATTATTAATTTATTATATATTTATTTGATTTTTTTTCATGATATTTCATGAATACGTAATTTGATATCCCCTAGGCCTAGATTAATTACAAATATTATAATACACACATTAAATAATGTAAAACTACTCATCAAATCCATATTTTCATAGTTTTATTTAATCAAGCTTTGTATATATATATTTAGTTCACAGAAAAAAAAGAAGATGAAGTTTATGTTACAATAACTTTCTCTTAAGAAAGTTTTAATGAGAAAATTAGATTTCCTTCTCCTTGACGCGTCTGTATGGGGCGGTTGGTGGAGGAGAAGTCGGGGGTGATGGTCCTACTGGTGATGTATAGATTGAAGCATGGCGACGTCGCGCTTTCACACCAGCATCGTCGGAGTACAACACCACACTGATAGTTTATTTTTTCTTCTTTTCTCAGTGGCTCAGTTAGTGACGTCACCGTCGTATGTGACGTCAATGGATTACTGCCGCTATAAGAGATTCTAGGCTAGGGAGAGATGGAGAGAGAGATTTCACCTCCACTGACTCGTTGTTGGTTATTGTTTTAATGCTCTGACGTCACGGATATGAGTCTAAAAAGTTTGTTGAGTGACATGGGACATCTGTAATGACGTAACATGGCAATTAAACCAGCTGATTAAATCATATTTATTTTTTTGTTCGTATATATCTACTTTCAATTATGTTAAAATAATATCCAAAGTTACAAATTAAAAAGTTTCAAAGTTAAAAATAAATTTTATATATTTATAATTATATATATAGTGTTATATAATATGTAAAGATCTTTAAAATATATAATATATAAAAATTAAGATGGAGTACACAAAAGTTTTAATAGTAAATTTCATCATTGAAGAAGAATTTCTCATTAAGTTGAAATAGTTAATTTTATAAGAAAAACTATCAAAATATAAAATATATTTTTGCAGATATATAACAATTGCTTGCGATAAAAATAACGTATGGAGAAAAATTTATTACGTCCAACATGCTAAAGAATGTCACATTAATTCCTAATATCACTCCTGCTTTCTTTAAATTGGTGCCTTGGGAGAATCTATTTCTTATTCTAGGCAGATACCCTCCATAAACAATAACTATTTCATGCTGCCAGCTTGCCTCTTCGCGAGCATTTCTTTTTCCCCTAAACTTCATTTTTATGTTAAATTGCCGTTTGCGCTTCAACCATTTATTCTCTATCCTACTTTGCAGCCTATGAAAATATTTGACGAGCAAACTTGACTTCTACAACATAAATCGCTTTGGATAAAGTTCAAAATTTTATAACCTCTAATGTAAGTGTTGTTCAGTTTGCCAGAAAAACATTTTTGCTGCTTTCAGATTCTTAAAATTTGTTGCATTATGCTTAAATAATAACTTTTTTGAGTCTTAGGTTTAATTTTCTATACAACGTACACCAAAATCATTTCCTTAACACAAAATTACTAAATCGAACGACATTGAATTAAAATATGTAATTATGTTAAGTAAATATATAAATTAAAAACTGGTTCTATAACGTTCATCGATTGGAAATTTTTACATTTTCTTGAATAACATTTATTTTCTTTTTTTTTTTATCACTTAATTTCTTTCCGAATATTACAATAACCATCAAAGTAAAGATAGTAAATATGAATTTTTATTTCGCATATAAAAAAAAATATTTTATTTTTAAACTTAATCTCTACTTTAGTCTCATGGAGAAACTTATAAATTATTCATAAAATCTGAGCTGATTTTTTAGCTTAGGAATTTGTGGTACCAATATATGATTTAAAAATCAAGTTCTAAAATTCTATAAATTGATCATCTAAAATCAGTACTAATTCTTGTTTTGACATTTCCTTTTATGCATTTTAGTCAAAGTACGAATGCTTGTTAGAAGGAGTATGGTGATGAAAGATGTTCTGCAGGTTTCTACATGGTTGACCCTTTATCTTCTCTTTATAAATTGACCTCTATGATCTCGGTAAAACGAGCAGCAAGGTCTGATGGCTTCTGGCAGAAACTGGTCGAGAAAAGTGACTCTCTAGGGATGAGAGCCGCGGACATTTGATCTCATCACCACCGTTCTTGCGTCACCAGCAGCCCCCAGGTGACATATAATCACGTCTTTGATAACGTTCACAGTCGTGACAGATGCCTCTCAAATTATAGAAGAAGATCTAAAGACCTTACTTTTTTTATCAGGTTTTATAGTCATTCATTGCCGCTATCTTCTTTTATTGTTTATGTAATTAATAACGATATAGAGGTCATTACTCTAATTCATTTTTAATCTGTATATGATGCAGTATTTCAAATATAATCCACTTTAACAGTTAAGATTGTTTATATAAATTTAATGCAATATATTAACTTTATGTTACAAATTAACATCAGGAAAATATTGAATATTACCTACTACGTATAATCGAGTATTTAATATTATGTTAATTAGTAAGAAATTAATCTGAGTTCATTAAAATTGTGTCTGAAAGCATAGTAAAAATATTTTTGTTTATAAAGAAAGGGAGTATATTTCATTTAATAGAAAATTGCCTTTTTATTAATGTAAGCAATGCACTATTGCATGAGATTATAAATTCAATGGCAAAACTCCCATAAACGGATAAACGCTATCATATTTTTACAAGCGACTTACGCGATTTTCAATCAAATAAATTGTTGGGTCCCTATATGAAATAACTACTGCAACTTAACTACTGTTGCACTGCTAAAATAATAAAAAATATATATAATTATGTTTTACGATTGTATTGTTTTATTTCAGTAAAAAAAAAAATTAAATAACAGTATATATCTATTGAAGCTATAGAAGTGGAAATTATATAAAGTATAATTGTAAATACAAATAATATAATGCATCAACCTTATTTTATCAACAGTTCAATTTAATCAATATAATATATATATATATATATATATATATATATATATATATATATATACACAACAACTAACAACTAACCAATCAAGTTCATGCAAGTATACAATCTATAATATATTATATGGTATACCATTGTTATCGGTTTTATTATCATATTATAATATATATATTACTGCAATACTGCAGGCATATCATTTTACATGGCATATATTGTAGTATGACGTATACTTAAATGTACTTAATTCTGCTGCATTTACTCTGCAGAGCTCTGCGGTAGAAAATATTACATCACACCGTATAGTCATATTATATACTCCGCTAGAATACAAAGTAAAAAGCTATGCTAGACAAAAGGAGAAGACTAAGAAATTATGATGTAGACTTTTTTGATAAAAAAGAAATGAGAAGAGTAGAAGAAGAAAAAGATTTGTATGAAAATGAAGCAAAGAACACTTGAGAAATAAAGAAGACTCGCCGACGACCAAGCTAACATCATAGATCGCATATAAGAAAGAAGCAGGACATACTCTATACGAAGTCTCAAGCGAGTAAGAAATAGAGATAAGGAAAACGTCTTAATATGTTGTTTATTCTGCAGAGTAACAGTGGTGAATATTTGCAACAAAATGAAAAATGTAAGGCAACTTTGGAAAGCCAGAACGTTATTCATCTCTATTAAATATATTGATATTTTGAACTTGAATAGTAAATTAACCCTCCAAAATTACACATATTTATGGTTTATCTGTCCAACTTATGCACGCTGTAGTGCCAGAAAATCATTCAATTGAGTAAATTTCCAATTGTCTCGATTGCGTTCTCTCTCTTTCTTACACTTAATACACATTGATTTTTGTATCTTGAGCAAGACATGATTGAAAAAGAAATTGTTATAGAATAAAATAGTTTATTGTCATTTATTAATGGCACATATATCCACATAAATGTTTCTTCAGTGTTCTTTTCTAGAATAAATTTAAGTAGTGAATATGTTATAAGATAGTTTTAGTTTTAATATTTAAGACATCATCTACCATAAACATACAATTGAAATTTATTTTTAAATATAAAGAATTTATTTTTGAAATTTAAGTCAATTCAATTTAAAATACATTGATATATGTTTATAATTTATTTCCCTATACAGTTTAGTTTCTTTTTTTATTCTGAAAGAATTTAAAATGTTTAAATAAGGTCATCAAAGCATCAAGATGAGGAGAAGAAAAAAAAAAAAAAGGAGAAGAAGAAGAAATGTATAGAGGGAAAGTCTATAGAGGGATAAGATTAAATGAGATACTTGCTGTGTGCTTTGTATATACGTAGCAAAGAGAAAAGAAGAATAACAATGATGATTATTATTATGAGAAGATGAGAGAGAAGTAAGACAGACATTTTGTACCAATAGGTAGAAGAAGAAGAGAACGAAATAAGCAAAGCGAGAGAAAGACAAAGAGTGAGAGAATACGCATAAATTGAAAGAGAGTGAGAGAGAAAACAAAGAGTGAAAGTTGAAGATATATACAATGAGAGCAAAGAGAGAGAGAGACGCGTGGCACAAAGGCATCAAGCAACAGAGAGACGACACAGAGTAAAGGACAAAAATGAAATTGCCTGAAGCAGTTGAAAAGAAGAAGGGTGTATAATACAAGAACCAAGACGACGAGATGGAAATACTGACTGAAACACCACTAGTAGCTCAATATAAAAAGTAAAACAAAAATAATACAAAATTTATAGTGTAACAATATTATACAGCTATTCACAAATTAAAATAAAACAATAACAGTAATAATATGTATCATGTACTGTATTAATTTTCTTGCAATAGCGTGCTATAGAGCATTGCAGATAGATACTAGTAAACCGAGTTTCAGCAATGTGTTTTCTCATGTTGTGTTCCACTTAATTTCTTGGCTTACTATAAAATGACCTAATTGTCCCATTTTACTAACCGTGATGACAGAACTTAATATCAAAACTAAATTATATATTTTCAGGCTAATATAAATAGCAGCTTCATTTATTTACAGAAAAATGTTATTTTTAAACTACAGATTCATTCACGTTTTACTTCACTTGCATAAAATTTAGCTTTAGATTATATATTATTGTAGATGAACTTAACGAATCAAATTGTACAGAATACAACATTTTTAGCTATAATATAGAGTTATATTCTCAAGGCATTTTAATGGTCTCTATTAACTATAAATACATAGCTCATTACACAAGTTTATAAAATTTATAAAATAATAATTTTATTGAACTCCAGAACATCTTTGAGTGAAATAATTAATTTAAAAAATAATATATATTTGAAAAAAATTATTCCCTATTTAATTTACTACCTGGAAATTAAATTGCAGCCAATTATATTAATTTTAGAATGATGAATAGTATTATATTTTCATATAATTTTTCGTTTTGCAAATACATCTTAAGAAACAACTAGCACATACATGTTTTAACGGGTGGCCACGGCTTAGAAAATGCACCCCGCATTTACCTGTAACTGCATGAGAGAAACGTGCCATGGAAACCTCAGTCAGAATGGACGGTATTTACAGTATTGACAACGAATCAGAAGTACAATGATCCAAAACCAGGGGTATCACAGTGAAAGAGCGCAAATCAAATATTTACCCCTTGGTGATAAAATAGTGATTTTTGTTTAAAATGACAACCCATCAAATACATACTACGACAATCAGCACATCTTGACTTCGGTGATCTGACTGGCGAGAAACGTTCATCGCATTGCCCTACACTTTCAAGATTTGGTAAAATGGCACAGCTTAATAAATATCCCCTAGAAGATTTAGATTTATTACCGTTAGACTTGGAAATAGTAAATAGTGAAAAGCTGAAATTTCAGTTTCCCCTTATCGTTATGCTGCAAGCACGACACACCTGCACTGCAAATTGCATACTTGCTGGAACTGCAGGCCAGAATATGGGCATATTTATCTTGACTATCATTATAACTCCTTTTTTTCACAACATCTTTTTACATTAAATGTATTGAAAAACATAATTAATTAATTAATTTAAAAAATATTATTATATAAAAAAAAAATAAATAAAAACTTATGAATTGTGAGTGCCACCACAAAATCTAAAAACTCCCTTGGAACGATTTTGTATATATGTGAATGATGAAAACAAAAATTCATTCAATAATGATGATTATTTGGACAACAAATCTTTAACGACATTGATTGCTCAATTTAAAGAGAAGAGAAAATAAAAGGTTATAGGAGAAAAAAAATCACAGGTATAAGGTCTGAGCTTTACTAGAAGAGTCGTGTGTTATTTAGTGTAACGTGATTCCCCGGTGGTTGGCTTGCCTCGAGAGTAGCTTGATTTGATCGATTGTTAGGCTTTGAAACTGTATAGCCTGCAGCAGGCTCCTCGTTCGTGTTGAAAGTGCGACACGTGACCTCCGATGCAGGTTTATTGCGCAACAGTGATGGCTCGATAAGGGTACGTCTCCAAGGATTGCAGAAGATGACCGCAAAAGGAACAGACATGGTACTAAAATTGCATCACGAATGCACCTTTCAAAATTAATATTATTTAAAACTCAAATATAAATTTTTTATAACATTTTTTTAAACATAAAAAGTTTATCATTTGAATGTTAAAATGACTTTGATAAAACGAACTCAAACTTTATTCATTATAGGTCGAGCGTGGCGCAGTGCATTGACCGGTTCTCGTTAGATCACCGAAGTCAGGCTACGTCGAGCGTGGTTAGTACTTGGATGGGTGACCGTTTCAAGTAAAAAATACGCTGCTCCCTCCCTGGGGTAAATTCGTCTCGCTTTCCACCCGGTGCAGTGATGCACTTGTGTGTGGTTCCCCAGGCTTTGGACATCGCTTTGGTCCATTGAGAAAAAGTAGAGGTGTCCGTCCTGACTGAGGTTTTCCACGGTTCCCTCAGTCTCACCTCAGCGAATGCTGGGACGCGTAAGCATGCAGGCCGTGGCCACTATCCGTTCCCTACCTTATCCCTACCCAGTACCCCGTCGCGAGCTGTAAGCTCTTAGGGGTGTATCCTTGTAAAAAAAAAAAAAAGTTTCTTTTCATATATTAAAAAATTAAAATTAAAAAAAAATGAAGATTAACTGTTGAATTTTCAGATAATATTCAATAACTATTTTAATTTAAAATTATGTTTAAATTATAATATACAGATTTGATATTAAGATACATAAAATATGTCAATAAATATCTAGTATTTTATTTAGTGAAGCGAGTTCCACCCAAACCAAAGAAAAAAAAAGTTATTTAATTTTTTTCTCTGAATTACGATTATAGTACTGATGTATTTTGTAACACTTACATTAAACAGTTACAAAATACCTTGATGGTTTACAGTACATTGAAAGCTTAAAATTTTATGAAACCAAATCAACACAAAATAACCTCGGAAATAGATTTGTTCTAAAATTCTAATAATATATAATAATTTACAACCATATTAAATAAATCAAAACAAGAGAAGTATAGATAATTATATTAATAGCTTCAATATTAAATCAGGATATAACATGTTTAAAGTTAGATTGATTTAGAATATAGAATGCATTTCAGATGAATTGACAATAATATGCTCTAAATATTTACACATGCGGCTAAATATATATACCATCAGATTCTCAACTTGCCTTGCCGCTGCTACTGCTGCACAAAATGCATGAGGTGGAAATGATTGACGAGCGACCGCATTCAACTGTTTGAATGAACAAACAAAACCTCGAGTGCACTGTGACGTCATTGTGACGTCATTGCTACTGCAGTGAGAGTGCCGTGGCTTGCATGCATGAAGAGAGATAGATGGTGCGAACCAATAGAGTTCATGCATGCCTGGAAACTTGCAGTAGAAGTTAACCAACCTGCAGCTAAGTCCTATAATTAAATACGATGAATTTTTATCCGCTTACTTTCCTAAACAACAAAACAGTAAATTAATTTTTAAATCAAACAATTAACTAAAGTCATGGCATACTATTATTTATGGTTCAAATTAGTGCATTATCTTGATCTATAATATGAAAGAAAATTTAGTATCAGTGAATACAGATTTTATAAAACTTGTTTAATTTTGTTAACTATTATTGTATATTATATAATTATTTATCCTGCACGCGATCTCATTTTCAAATGATAAGGAAATAAAATCTTAATATATTATAATATCATATACCGTATATTATAAATATATATATATATATATATATATATATATCTTTATATTTTTGGTTCTTTTAAAGTTGGAAATTTCACTATCACCATTCATATAGTTTTTACATTAAACTTATGAAAATTTTGACGTCCATATTTGTAAACATAAAAAAAATATCAGTCCTGATTAAATCTCGAAGTTTTGTCAGGAAATATATGCAACTAGCAGTAAATACATGAAGATGATAAATTTGTATTCTTACTTGAGCGTAGTAAAAGTTGCTACATATACCCACAAGGCGTGGAGATTTACTACTGGCGGCATTTTTTTATGATGTAAAGAAATAGAATGTACTATAGCTGGAGTATATAAAGTTTTTTTTTATAATTTCATGTTTTCAAATACATATTTATGTTAATTTAAACTAAAAATACATTAAGAATTTCATTATAAAGTAATTTGTCATTATAATTTGTCATAATGATATGATCAAGGGCTTGTACATAATATAAAGCAAAGATAAAGAAAGCAAGGAAAAAAAGTGGCATTCTGCTATACAAACAAAGTTTGCAAGCATCGTCGCTTTTACTATAAAAAATAATCTCCGGATAGATATAAAAGAAAGAGAAGGGTCGTTTGAGCAGCGAGAGCTACAATTGCTGATGGGGTTTACTCGTCCACCCACCCACCCTCGCTTACTCGTCGGCTCACCCTTCTGAATGTGTAACACACAGAGATGCTCATCTTTAAAACTCGGCCCGCGTTTTCTATTTGACCTTTGGCATTTTGTTTCACGTCGGCGGCAGCAACGAAAGCGGCGGCGTGCGCAGAGCACATGAGCTCATGCCCCGTGCGACTGGCGTACTCGCGTCCTTCCCTCCCTCTCTGTACATCGACTGGAGCACGGAAGGCTGAACGAGCAAGCAAAAGCATGCACCTTTAGATTATCTACTCGTATAACATCATAAAATTAGTTATTAAAATAATTAAAGCTTTATAACCAAAATTACTTAATTTTTAGTGACAAGTTTCCCGTTTTGAATGTCACCAAGTAATCACAG
Organism: Siphlonurus alternatus; assembly: GCA_949825025.1. Lineage (NCBI taxonomy): Eukaryota > Metazoa > Arthropoda > Insecta > Ephemeroptera > Siphlonuridae > Siphlonurus > Siphlonurus alternatus. The sequence continues at coordinate 25,497,935 of OX463782.1, read as the reverse complement.
TAACGTAATATTTTAATGACATATATTATATTCTTAACTATAAATGAGTTTAATTTTTTATTCATACTTCATATTTATATGGTATCGATTTTTATTAAAAATAGTTTGGGATAACAAAATATTTTATTTATATTATTCTCCTTATTTATATATTTTCATTATTTATTTGTAATTTTACCTGCGTCATTTTTCTTCTTAGAAAACAGACTTTTTGATTTCTTTCATTCCCTCATGCTGCTGCTTTGGAGCACATTTCACAGAGGTAATTTCACTGATTTCTTGATTGCAGCGCCTATAGCTTATTTAATCGATATTACTGTAATCCAGAAAAATAGAGAAAAGAGTAAGTGAGGGAGCTACAGAGAAAGAGGGAGAGAGAGAGGGGGGGGGAGCTAAACATATTCAAAAAGCTTATGAATACTTGAAGAGGAGAAGAGAAGGAATAAATTAAAAAATATATAAAATTTTATAAAGTGAATTTTCTGAATATAAAAAAAGCTGTTACATGAAATCATGAGTTTATGAGGCAGGTAAAAATGCAAAGGCACGACCTACATTCACGCTCTTGCTAGCTGCCACTTCGTTTGATAATATTATTATATAAAAATTTAATTTCCACACGAAAAAATTTATCGCTTTTACTTTACAAGTCACGCACGGATGCAAGCAACTCGTTTAACCGTGATAAAAACAGAAATGCAATTAAAGAAGTTATTAATTATATAACTATTTCAATGATAAAAATGAGGAACAGACTTAATGAATTATAGTGGATAGAGATATTATATAAAATATAAAATTTTACATAAATATATTATTATTATGAATATTATGATATCTCGTTGCATTTGATTCCGCCTCTCTCTCTCTCTCTCTCTCTCTCTCTCTCTCTCTCTCTCTCTCTCTCTCTCTCTCTCTCTCTCTTTTAATCCTTCCTTTCCTATAGGGTAGGATTGTTTTAAACTACGAGTATAATAGTCCGTTTAATTTTAAATTACATGTTTATAGAACATCATTGCAGACATGTGTTTCAAACTTCTTAACCTGATGACAGTAAAATTACCTTTTAATTATATTTTTTTTTTTAAAGTTAAGAATGTAACTTTAATATCGAAATAATTTAATATAAATTAAACATAACACAAACAGATGTACTTTTTAAAATGAAAGGGGGTGGAGAAGAAAGTAAATTACAATAGAAAGAAAAACATTTGTCAAGGCACTCTAAAGTAGGGTAAAAGTTTCCTCGCGTCAGCCGCTACAGAAGTGCCATCTCGACGACTTGGTGCACTTCTTGTCTCCACTACTTCGCAAACCAGTGGGGGAAGAAGAAGACTACATAAATTTTAAATCTACGACAAAACCGATCTTCTCTTCGCTTGTCACATAACGCGTGGTAAAAAAATAAATAAATATAAAAAAAAAGCAGAGGGAAGAGGTAAGGAAAAAAAATAGTTTTTCGTTAACATGGAACAAAGTTGTGATTCGTTGTTGTTTCAACTTGTCCACTTGTTATCACAAGCGGAGATACGGGGAAGAGTTTTATTCCAGAGGGAGATTTTTTTTTCTCTCATAAAATCAGTGAAAGAAGAGTATGGGCTCATGTATTTTACATGTTATTTTGAACATTTGAAACTTGAGAATTTTTAGAAGGCAGTAAAAACACTTCTTTCTAGTTTGCATCAAATTTATGTTTACATTTTATTATTATTTTTGCTATAGCAATTAAAATTTGAGTTGTCAAATAATATATTTAGCGATATATTAATTTCTCTTCAGGAAAGAAATGGTGAACATTGTATCTAATGCGAATAAGGTAATAAGTCTCACTTACTGTTAGATACAGATATTTAGAATTCAGATAAATTTTTACTTAAAAATGAACAAAAGTTCGAGATAATAATCAAACAACTGTTTTAGTTAACAAGAGCAAAGAGGAACATATATAGTTGTTAAAGAAGAAATGGCTATAATTAATTAATCCGACAAATTGTCCATGTAGCTTTTTAAATTTCATTTAATTTAAGACTATTAAAGTGTTCTAATGAAATTGAAATTTTAACGTTTAAAATTCACGTTTTTTTATTTCTTTTATTCAAATATATATAACGTTATCATATATTATATAACAAATAAAAATGAAAGAAGACTTGAAAATGCGTTACTAATTTCTAATTTGATAAAATGTAATTAATTAATCTCTAATTTATATTGCTGCTTCAAACTCTCGCCAAACAACATTAAAACAAGCTACTCGAGGTATAAGAAATTGAATCATTTTACCGAGATGTCTAACACGGTTAATTCATCAGTTTGTGAGTAATAACCTAAACTTGTGGAATTGAACTTTATATAGACATGCAAGGAATGTAAGCATCTAGAAAAGCCAAGGAAATATTGTTTGTACATAAACTACAAAGAATTGATTGATTCAATTTTATGTGAATTTTTTTGTAACATTTTTTTAATGAACGTGATTCATACAAGAGTAAGTAGAAAGATGATAAGGTTTCTCACTAACCGTATTTATGTCATTGAGTTAGTCTGGAACCGTAGTTTCAGTTAAAAAGGTTTTATTGCATTAAAAAACACGGTATAACAGACACACATGCACGATTAAGTCAGATATAAAAATATCTTTACACTCAAATCAATCTTGATTATTTCAAAATACTAAAATTAGAAATATATATATATATATATATATATATATATATATATATATATATATATATATATATATATATATATATATATATATATACAGGGTGTCCACATGAATTTTCCCGATTTGACACTCAAAATAAAGCATGATAATTAAAGTTGACATAGACTTTTGTTACATCAAATTAAAGCTTAGAGTTCAATGTTTTCAAAAATAAAAACTAAAAAGCTTTGTGTGGACTTGTCTTCTTTTGAGACAAACGGAAACAAAAATTTGACATTTTTGTGCTCCAAAATCCGCAGACTCAGCATTCATATGTAAGAAACTGGTCTTTTTTAATCTTTAATTTGCTTGAATAAAAATTTACCTACACCATTATTTAACCTAAGGCTTCACCACATGAGCACCGTTGGTACCCCAGCACACCTCCAGACAGACCTCCAGTTCTCGCACACAAGTTGCGCTGAATCAAGAGCTCAAGCAGCGCATCACCGCAGCCATCGATTCAGTCACGCCGGCGATTCGGCGCAACTTGTGTGCTAGAACTGGACGTTTGTGTCAACGTGTACTGGAGTACCAACGGTGATCATGTGGTGAAGCCTTGGGGTAAATAATGGTGTAGATAAATTTTTTATCAAGTGAAAAATTAAATAAAAACAGTTTTTTTAGATGAATTCTGAGTCTGCGGATTTTGGAGCTCAGAAATGTCAAATTTTTGTTTGCGTTTTGTCTCAAAAGAAGACAAGTCCACGCAACGCTTTCTAGTTTTGATTTTTGAAAATATTGAGCTCTATACTTTAATTTGATGTAACAAAAGTTTATGTCAACCTCTACTATAATATCATGCTTTATTTTGAGTGTCAAATCGGGAAAATTCATGTGGAATGTGGACACCCTGTATGTAAATAAAATTTTTGTTTAAGATAGAGATAACACGGATCAGCTGGCCCAATGCTAAAGAAATCCTGTTCATAAAAATTATGAAAAAAAAATTAAAATGTTCTCCTCTACATCCCCTATCAGTACAAAAACGAGCTAGTTTTCGAGATATTAATTTTTAAAGTTGACTAATTTAACATGGAAGTTCCATTTCTCCATGTTAAATTAGAGAACTTTAGAAATTAATTATTCGAAAACTAGCTCGTTTTTGTATACCTGATATTTTACCTACTGATAGGGGATGTATTATAGAGGAGAACATTTTAATTTTTTTTTCATAATTTTTATGAATGGGATTTTTTTAGTATTGGGCCAGCTGATCCGTATTATCTCTACCTTAAATATCAATGTTTTCATTTTATCATCTTCGTTTTGTATGGTATTACAGTCACTGGTATAATATGTAAGAAAACGAAGTATATTGCTTTTAAGAATTTTTTACATATTTGACAAGATATACCATATCATGTACATAATGTATTATTAATTCCTCACCTTTTTGTGAAATTTTTTATTGAGAAATTTGTAAGTGTAATTTTTTACTACATTCAATATAACGCATTGTTATGTGGTAATTTTGAATTTTGATAATTCTATTTGTAAAAATTTAGTAATTTAATTTATTAATTAAACTGTCGTAAATCCGAATTTAAATAGGGTATGAGTGTTTGTTCAACTTTTAAACGCTTTATACATCGTTTAACTTTTGGCCCGTTCGTATTTCATAAAACTGCATATAATATAGCTTTAAGACGATGATGCCATTTCTCGTCGTATAGGTCAAGCGATGGCACCGCTTAGCGAAATCTCAAAACCACAGAATTATAAAGACTACGTATAATGTTTGTCATAAGACACGGATGTCTGGTGGCTTCTGCTTCTCTCGTTTATTGCGAAGATAGTCTGCATGTGCTGTGGCATTCTTACAAGTCAGTTTAACTCATGCTGAAACCAATTTTGCATGTGAAAATAATTATGACACTTTGATTGTAGGAAAAAATGGAAATAAAAATATATTGAATTGAATATTGAATTGAATTAATAAATATATTATATATAATGTTATCAAAAGGTAATTGGAAAAAAATATTTCATTGGACACCGTGTCTTTTTTTTTTTTTTTTTAATTCTAAAATACAAATTTTAGCTTCTTCTTGGATTTTTTTATTATATACATATAGATATAGATATAGATATATATATATATATATATATATATATATATATATATATATATATATATATATATATATATATATATAGATATATTTTTATTTGCTTCCTAAAATTCATTTCAACAGAATTTGAGCACATTTTCCAGTAAGCATATTATTATTTCCAGTATATTATTTTTATAATGTATGTTACGTTTCTATGTGAAAGAATCTCACGGTTCGTGACTTCCAACAGCTGCAAAGCCAAGTTAAAGAGCAGTTAGGGGCGTCATGTGCACGAAACTGTTCTCATTGCCGAATGAAAAGAGCAGCGTGCTGGGCGAATTTAGTGACTTCGTCACGCAAGCGAGAGAGAGTTAATTTGACAGAATGCAGATAGTGCAACGCATGCACTCTCTTAGTCAGTGAAACATCACATCAAGGACGGATCTACAAAAGAATAAGAGAGGGGAGGTTACAGGACATTTTTACTTGCTGACAAGTAGAAGTTCCCAAAAATCCCTCGAATTTTTTTTAAAAAAATTAACTTTGCAGGATAGTGAACCACCCCCTTAAGAACCAGCTAAGCTATTAAATTATTATTATTATTATTCAAGTACTGAACAACAGATAGTTACTAATTTTTTGACCCTCTATACTATATAATTATGTAAAGGATTTTTTAACGCTTCAATTTGGAATGTTTGTTTTAAGATTTTCTAATTGCCAATTGGTTAAGATCTCGGAATCAACCCCTTTGAATTCAACAAGATTTTCAGGGGATTTTAAACTCGCCATACAAATTTTAAAGTGGGTCCTTTTAATATTTTACTTTTTTTTATTTATTTTTTTTAATTGAGGTAGAAAGGTACAAGTTTAACATAGTCTTATATATACCTTATGGACGGAAACAAAAAATGGAGCTTTTGTGAGAAAACCACTCTCTTGAATTTGCTCAAACCATAAGCAAGTTTTAAAACATTCTCGAAATTTTTAAAATTTATTTCATTACTTTCTTTCTGACAGAAATATTCTTTGACTCCGTGAATTAGCTGAAGTTAATCGTTAATATACACTACTTTAACATAACATTATTATATTTTAATGTGCCATTGTCACGTGATACAAAGTTATATGAAAAAAGTTTACTTCAAGTTATTGTTTTCAAAATATCAATATCTAATACACTTTTACAGTTGTATGTGTTCTAAAAGCTATATTTAAACACATAATATAAAACAGCAGAGAAAATATAATATAAAATGAAAGTTTAATAACAAAACTTTGTCTTCTGTTTTTCAGAAATGCCAACTTTTATTTTTTCTTAGAAAAAGCAAAACGCAGAAAATCCATACTTTTATCAATAAAATGACATGCTATATTTTCATCAATGATGAACCAAATTTTACATTACATCAGAAAAAGGTTCTTTGAAGAAAATAAGTTTATTTTAAGTTCTTAGAATCACAAAGCTAAAAAACATATAATTTGATATTCCAAATAAAACACTATAATATAATATTTTAGTGCAACGTGTCGATAATAATATAATATTATGATATAAAAAAATACTGGTGTTATGTTTGTAAAAGGTTTATTGGTCATGAACAATGAAATTATTTAAATATTAATGCTTTTATATTTGAATGAGATGAATGGGAATGTCACGCAAGCATTCAAATGTAGCTTTTCCTCGTATATATTCATGCCATTAATTGCTTCATTTTGTAGTATATGGTGATAGATTTCCCTACTGCAAAATCCCACTTGACACGGCATTTATATTAAAACCTCCCCTGGAAGATTTTAGAACCCTTACTTTTCTTCTCAGCTATAATTTACTTATACTTAGATTATCACTGGAAGTAACAAAAAATAGAAACTATATTCACAATAAAATGATAAAACATTACAGAAATTAATACATCAAAATAAACATATATTCTATTATTATCATAAGAATGAAATATAATTTTAAATTTTCTCACTTCCATTAAATGAATGTTTCTCTTATTGAAGTATAGTCATGCAAGCTCCATTTAGTGGCGCCGTTCCCGCCTGCTATCGAATTGATTCAAGTCATTACTCTTACTCCGACTGCCATAGAAATTGAGGGCCTTGAACGGGAGGGTGCCAGTCTCTCTATGGTAACCGCTAATTTCATGTCTGTAAAACCAAGATGCCGTATCAATACTTATCATCCCAAAGATAATAAAAAAATATATGAATGCTATAAAACTTTCAGATTTGTTTTCTTTAATAGGATTCATGAACAATAATAACATCAGAAAATAGGTTTGTTTGTTTTCAATGATATTGGACGCGATTCACGAAGAAAGATATAACTATAGATTCCTCACTAACCACGGTTAAAGCCTTAACCAATGAAACTAACCTCGATTAGTGAGAAACCTGGATATTGTCTTGGATCTGAACTATGCGACTCCGAATGTATAATAAGTATAACAGTTGATTTAATTTTATGTATTGGATGAAATAAAAAATAAATCCCTCTGATGCAACTATCTTAATAAGACCATGCCTGATTTAAATTTGGCATACATGCATGTACAATTTAAGAGTTTTTCTTTTTTTGCTTGTTTTTTAATTAAAATTTGTAAAAAAAAAGAAATATATATATATATATATATATATATATATATATATATATATACTCAAATACTATAATTGTTTAAAAATTACACATAAATATATTATTTTAATTTCTGTACAAGTCATCTATTTCTACAATTCTGAAAGTTGGCGAGCATTTTTATAAAAGCACGTTGTAAATGCATAATAATAATTATGTAAGTCTCACAAGTAGTTGTATGTCAAATACTGCATTTTCATTAAATATTAAATAGCAATTTTTGTACAATGAGATTTTTAATATTTTGCAAAATTTAAAATTCAACAAGGATGAAATAGCTTTTTTTTAACTAATAAAACGATAAAATGTAATTGCAACAAGTTCCTGAAATTAAATTATACAAACATGAATAAATTATAATGAATTTAAATTGTATAATAATATAGCACACAGTACTAAATAATGTAGACTGTAATAACATGGTCCATGAGATAAAACCACATGCCACGTTACACCAGTTAAAAACGTATTTTCAAAACTTAGACAAGCTAGCAGTTAACTATATGAATTATCATATGGTCGAGCTAATATATTATATACATGTATAATATAATGTATATAGTTCTGTTATAGTAAAGTATTGTTTATTTTTATATGCTCGCATTGGAAAATTCCAATATATTGAGAATGTTATAATATATTTCATATGTTTTTATATTATTTTGTAATGGATTGGAAAAAGAAAGATTATTCGAAATGTACGATTATAAAAAAGAACGGTTGAAAATGTATAAGATTGTAATGCAGAATATAATTTATATCATTAAAATAAAACACAAGAAGAAAGTATGAAAAATTATTTCGTTACGCATACAAAGAGAGCTAATTACATTTATTTTGTGAAATGAGAGTGGCCCTGCACGTGAAAAGTTGCAGCAGGTGAGGCACCCTGCGCGGGGGTGGCGTTGAGGGTGCAGAGCTCGTCGTACCACCTGCCGAGCTCCAAACATCCGGACACTGAGAGAGGGGGGGGGGGGACAACTCGCTTTTGGTCGATAAGCTGAACCACCCTCAGGCCCATAGCGATGATGCCGTCGTTATGTGTATATGTACGTATATGTGTGTTCATGTACCAAAAAGCGATGAGAGATGTGAGAGAGAGAATCGATCAACATCATCAAAGGGGCGTAGCTGGAACTGGTGGTTGAGAGGAGGATAAAAGGGGTAGTATGAAATATTGGTGGAGAGAGAGAGAAGAGAGCGAGAGAATGCCACTGTCATCGTCATAGTCTCCAAACTTTACTCGCTTCGAGTCCCTCGACGATAGCAAACACTTGTTTCTAAAAACCCCTTCATATTTCTCTTTCTAACTTATACTCTCACTCTTTCTCACTCTCTTCCTCTACTTTCTTTCATCTTTAAGTATCATTCGTTATATATATCAAAAAGAAACTTTTTAAATGGTGTCATTCGTTTCAATAATGTTATACGTATTGAAAGTACTCACGTAAATTTTCTTACGCTTTAGTTACAATCTCAGTTAGAATAAAGTCTCAGGAGAAAACTATTTTCCTTAAATCCTTGCATATATAAGAGCGAAAAACGATCACTTATTAAAATATTTTAAAATAAAAACTAGATATTTGAGTTAATAATTAATAGCAGCATACAAATTTATCCAACCTTTAAAAAATAATTTTTCCTGTAATAATTCAGGATATTTTTATATAAAATAAAAAAGAAATCTTGACATCCTCAAACACGAGCACTATAATAACTATAGCGTATGGAGATCTAGAGATAGAATTATATATACACAATGGCTGCTTCCCCATTGTGATCCCACCACCCACGGAGGGATTGCAATGACGTAATATCTTGAAGCTGTATCCACCCCGCTTCTTGCACCCTATCTTTGCCACAGGTGGTTAAAGACTCACCCTCTCAGCTCCGATACATTTTTTTTTTAATATTCAGAAATCTATATACGGTGTAATTAAATCATCATAAAACTTAAAAGAATGGATGTACAACTATGTATTGAATGCCATAATAAAATGTAATGTCACATTTAATTTAATATTAATTTATGACTTGTTTATTTTTATTTATTCTAAAATTTTATATTAACAAGAAAAAGATACTGAAAGATTGCTAATCAACTTTTTTATTCAAAAATTTCTTCAGCTTAATTACAAAGTAATTACAAGTAAAAATATAACAATTATAATTAAAAATCAACCGTTTTTACACTAGACAACTCTGTGTTTCAAGTTATTTCTATAGTAAAATATGTAATTTTTTGCAAGACTAAATGAGTGAATAAGATTATTAAGTTTACATGTATTTTTTGTTGAAGTCATATTACTTTTTTTATAATTGTGTTGGTTTTCTACATGATGACATTAAAGACTACGGCAAGAGATTTACGAACGGCCTCATTAAAAGTATGTATACAATAGCCTCTTCTTTAAATTTATTATTCAAGATGTTCTTTATGTATAGTCTCCGTTGTAAAAATGATTTTAGTTTTAAAATTTAAGCAACAGCTAAAGAGCATCAAATAATGTTGTAAATGTTTTTTTACGATAATAGCAAACGGTGTAATCACTTTTGAACTTGTGAATGTGTATAAAACTTTGCAATAAATACGAAAATTATATAACTTTATAGATTACTATATAAAGTAATGAATCTGCCAGAATAATTTAATAATCTGGAATCTGGTATCTTATAAACGTAAAATCATTTCAAGCATCATATATGAGTTATTTGTATGAGAGTACATATAAGAAAAATAACCTGATTATCGATTCTCGTTTGACTGTAAATTTGTAAATTTGCGAACAGACCTATAAGTTTTCAAATCACAAATATTTATATTTTTTTTAAATTCGCCTTGCCTGGGAATAATTAATTTTTTTTTTTTTTTTAAATTAATTATGTCTCTCTCAGATTTTACAAAGCATTGATTTATTCGATAACGATCAGAATGATCGACAGACGCCTTCATCCATATTTTTAAGTTTTTTCAAAACAATTTACGACTCGAATAAAAAAAATCAGTGTACTCAAATATGTGTGCTCAATTCATTTAAGCAGAGCATAAAACGTAAAATGTCATACATGTAATTAAACATTTTCCTTTTAATTGCTTTTCTTTGTAAATTTGAAATCATATCAAGTTCATTATTCATTATGCATAATATACTATTGCATATTAACATATAGGCTGCAGCAGGCGCGGATCCAGAAAAAAATTTCGGGGGGGGGGGGGGACTGCCTCCATAAGGCCAATGTTAAAAAAAATTTGGAGTGGTGGAAATGCCTATTGCCCATGTTAAATCCAAAATTTCGGGGGGGGGGGGGGCTGTAATTCCCCCAGCCCCCCCCCCCCCCCCCCCCCTGGATCCGCGCCTGGGCTGCAGCCTGATCGAATTAATTACCGCAGTAGTTTTGCCTGTAATATTATGTTTAATTTTTAAAAAAAAAATCCAACTGATGTTTTGAAACTCGAGAATAAAATATTTTAGCATACACGAAGTTCCTTTACCAAAATATATTGTTTTGTATTATAGTTGGAAATTGAAAATTAGTTTATCATCGCCTTAAATAATAAAATGTATAATATTGACATTCTTATTAGTGCCTTTTAAATAGAAACTAATTCAAATTCAATTAATTAATATTTACTGAATATAAATAAATAAATTTCATACAAAGAAATAAATTAAGTTTAATATTATTTATTCTTCTCATATAAAGTCATCTCGTTATCTCATATTATTAAATTTTATACTATAACAAATTTTCATATTAGATTTTCAAAGATATAAGATACAAAAGGGGGGGGGGGTATAAAAGTAGCCTCAAGGATGTTTGCAGCAACGGAAAGCAGGCTGCAGCGTTCCTCCTCACGATCGATAACTTTGAGCTTCTTCTCGGGTGTCTCTGGCCGCCACCGCGCCGCGCTCAACTTGCTCTGCTCCACCGCCGTTTTCCGCCTAACGAAGCATCCTCCTCGTCTGACTCCCCCGCGTCCCCCCCCCCCCCAATTTTTCTCTCTCTCTCTCTTTCTCTCTCTCTCTCTCTCTCTCTCTCTCTCTCTCTCTCTCTCTCTCTCTCTCTCTCTCTCTCAACTATATAAGTTACAAGTTACGAGCATGTGACACTGGCACAAATAATATCCGATTCCTCCGCTGGTCACTCAAATTCATCAACACCATGATGCAATCTTCTCTCTTTCCCCCCTGTAGCACTTAAGTTGTTTTGTCAAAATAATCCCAAAGTTTTATTGACACAGTTATATATTATATACTATTTTCTGTCTGTATATATATATTATAGTGTCAATTATGTGCTTAATAAAATGATGTACACTCGTCATCTTGAAAAATTTACTGCTTGCAGCCTTGTTATAATCACCAGGCCCTGTGTTATTCTTATGAGGAATGGTGATTAACAAGGCCGCAAAGAGAAATTTTACGAAGCGATGACCATACATTATAGTTATATAAAAAAGTAACGTACTTACGTACGTATCAACTACATGATGATAATCATAGCTACATAATTTATGTATTACTTGAAAAATTACTTCACAAGTTAATAGAGAATAGAAAATATTAACTGTATTAGCAAAAATTCCTTTAAGAATGAATCTCAGTTGATTGAGATATCGGTATCGGCCCACTTGAATGCACTAAGGCTTGCAGGCCTGCAGGAAACTTTGAACTTGACACCATACCAATTTTGACGTGGATCCGTCTTATCCAGTTTTGTGAAAATTAAAAGTTTAACATAGGTTCTTTTAGACGGAAACGGAAATAAAGCTGTTGTGAGAAAACCACCCCCTTGAATAATTTGGTCAAACCATTATAAGGGATCAAATTTTAGAACATTCTTGAAAATTTAAAATTTATTTCATTGGATTTCGCCTGACAGAAATTTTCAATACAACATTATGACGCTGAACTGATGCGTTTCTTCAGTTTCATAATTTACTTTATATTGATATTGTAATGTTATTTTCTTGTCCCGCAAACCTACAGATAGATGTGTTATTGCATGGTATTTTAGTAAAATTCTCTCAAATATAATATAATATATATATTATAAAAATTAATAGTACTATAAGATAAGTAATTTCCTTTATTATATCAAAGCTGCATGAATATAGACACAAAATTGAGTAAAATCCACACTATATTTTTTACAACAAAAAATGTTCCGTTGGATGACACAAAAATTAGTTTTTCTTCATCACGTCACAGACATGCATATGAAAACAAGAAGAAAAGAATTAAACTTTCAGTCAAATTTTGACCTGCAAGAGACACTGCCATTTTGCCTGAGGTAAGTGGTTAAAAAAAAAAACTCCGTAATGGTCATGCATATAGTAAATGGAAAATTAAGTGAATCGTTTTTTTTTTTTTTTTTTTTTTTTCATACGTATCTCGTGCTAACACTGATATCTGCTTATTTTCCCGGCCCTTAATCCCCCTTATTTTGAAATGAAATTGTTTTTTAATTTCTTGGGGGTATGCTAATACTATATAGGAAAAATGTAATTTGTGTATGTTTTTTAACTAAAAAAAAACCTATAAAGCTTCAATTTAGGCTCGTGAGATATAATATATTACATAATATTGTAACGTCTAATATTATTGAATGAATGAAATGCATTTCTATTATTTATATATAATGATTGCAACAATGATCATTTTTAACAGTGATTTTTGTTAGTAACGTTCTTTGAAATTTTTTTGTTATTTGTTTTTCATTGATACGACATTTTTGAATTTTATAGTAAGAAAAATGTCATTATTGGTAATTACTTAACAAGATACGTATATTATAATCATATTTCATAAAAGCTGTTTCAGGTTGTTTTACATTATAATTTATAACTCAATCAATTTAACAATTTTAACCTTGTCTGTTGAAAGATAATATCAAATTATGTTGTTTTTTTAACAAATTATCGCATTGACAGTCTATAATGAACAAACTACACTTTTCTTACAAATAACTTAAGTTCTTATAAGAGTTATAAGTATTGCACTAAATTTATTGCTTAATAAAGACATTAAAATAAGTAGGGGCCGGATTTCCAGTTTCCCCAGTTTTACAAATATACATTAATTGATTCTGATTTCAAATGTTCACGAATCATAAAGTTTCATTGCCAAAAATGAAAAAAGTTTGGACTGCATAGAAAAAACTGCTTTTACAAAGTGAGAACCGTTTCAGTTTTTCAAGTTTTTTTCAAGTTTTTCGAAAGTTTTTTTCAGACAAAAAACTTTCGAAAAACTGGAAACGCAGTTCTGTCTCATAAAAGCACGTTTTTCATGATAAAAATTAAATTAAATATTTTTCATAATTATTTTTCCTGTCTCCATCTTGACAAAACGTTAATGTTTTTCACGCAAATTTTCTTCACTGCGAACAATAGTGCGTTATCGAAATAACTTGCCAGAATTTTTTATCGAAGCAATTGGATTTTTGTTTTCTTGATTAAGATTGTCGGTAAAATTTTATATAAACTGCTGGATTTTACTGGAAACTGGAAGTGAACTGTTTTCGACTGTTTTTGAGAAATTTGTGGACTGTTTTTGGGAAAAAAACTGGACTGCATGGATCCGGTGTTGGAAATCACACTTTTAAAAAACTGGAAATCCGGCCCCTAAAAATAAGCAATTTCTTTCATAAAATTGAAAGTATTAAAAAAGCTGTTTTTTTTTAACTAGAATTTTAAGTATATAATATTATTCATAATAATTTGAATTTTGATTTTTGTATAGATCTGGCATTAATTTAATTAAGATATATACAAATAAACAATTGAAATTTTTCAAAAAAATCATACAAACTCCTCAAGTTATTGTTGATATATATTTTTCTTAAATTAAATTTATACTTTATGCGAGCAGTTTGCTGCACATTAAAATAATGAATTGCATAATAATATCCAATAACGACATTATTTAATTTATTTTTGTTTTAAAAGGTTAAGTGCATACATCATACTATATTTAAACAATTACACACAAATGATGATATATTAATTTTTTCCCAATATATAAATAATACATGCTAAAAATTTAGTGCCCGCGCGGTCCCCTTTTTTTTTTACCAGCAATTTTCACTTTTTTCTACAGTGCTGCAAAAATAGAGTATAAATAAATATTGAATATTCCAAGTACAAATTAAAATAGAATAATTTTTTCTGTATGGCGTAAAGAATGAAGACTATACTGACCCAACTCCACTTGCAAGCACTTAAGCTATTTTCCATCCATCACTCCCGGCGCTGTTTGAACTAACAAAGTAATTTAGTCCATGCAGCATTAGTAATTAATTAAATTGCATTTATTTAATTCGCATAAATGAATTCATTCATTCAATGCAAATAAAATCTTTCCTTTTGAAACTAAAAAATGGTTGAGGTTTGTATTTTTTCTTTTCACTCTGTAATAAATTCATATAATTACGCGTAATTATTCATTAAAAATATATATCAATTACACAATTATGTGCATGACGTTAAGCAACAACAATGTTGTTTAAAAATACACGCTTGATTTACTCATTAAACTCGTACATTATTAATTGGAATTCAGATTGATCGAATGATTATAATTATTTATATTTATAATTCTCCATAATAAAATAAACTTTCAAACAAAGTTTAACATAGTCACATAACTACCTCAAAGTAAAGCCGGTATTACACGATACAATTTTTCTAACTATTGTATACAATTTCTTCTTTTCAAGAAAACTTGAACTCCATTTGTTTGTATGGAAATGAAATGTTCTTTTAAGGAAAAATTTATGCAAAATTTTATCGTGTAATACGGGCTTAATATAAGTGCGTTGCAATGTCTTACTTTCTGTCATGGTAATAAAATTAAATTTTAATTAAACATTTTTAAAAAATCTTGAATGGATATGAAAATTTAAGCGATTGCATCATCGAATTACAATAATATGCATCAATCTAATTAATTTACTTTAATTAGGGGACTATATTATATATATATAACTTTTTATAGCTATAATATAATCATATATATTATAAAAATATTTTTAATTAACAAAAAAAAAGGGTGGGAGAATTCATTAATTTCATTTACAAACAATATATATTTATAATATATACGTATACTTATATATATGTAGTTATTTTAAAAATTTGAATTTACAACTTCATTATTTTTGTGCAATTTTTCGTACTCCATGGCGGCATTGCAGCCAGCAGGTCGAGCACGTAGCTGGGGCTGCCTACCCGTCGGGCGACATGCTTTCAAAATTTGAGAACTTTTACGAGCGTGCTCACGTGAGAGACACGCGACATGACACTGATATCAGCACCTAACAGTCCTAACACCTAGCCCACACTTACATATGTACGCTATTTAAGAGACACAAAATTCTAAGTGGAACATGACTATACACAATTTTATAAGATTAGAAAATGTAATAGAAAAAAAGAATAAAATCTAGCTCTACTTTTTTTTTGTAATAAAAACTTACCTATATTATTGTGTAACTTTTTATTTAAAATTTTAATTAGAATTGTTTTTGTTGTATCAATTTTAAGTGCAAATATTTTAATTTTTATTGTTATAAACACTTCACTATTAACTTTCAATTGTACATTTAGGTTTATAAATGTAAAACTCTTTCATCTCGACAAAATCTCCACTGTTCTTGTGGCCACTACAACCTTTTCGATCGTACTATACTTGCGACTCACAGTTCCACTCCCTTACGCTCACAACCCCACACGTTCGCTCTCTCTTGTTTTCTCGCGGGTGTACCGCCTCCAACTGGCGCGGAGAACCACCGAGCACCCTGCGGTCCCTTCTCCTCTCGGTCACATGGCGCTTTGAAGCGGCGCCACTAGAGGCCACCAAACACCACGTACTGCTAAAATATCCATTTCCAAATTTTAGATTAAATTTTTGAACTTTGAAATTTATATAATGCATGATTTTCAACATTAACATTTCCAAATAAATTATAATATATAATGTTAAACTATAAGTATAAAATAATAAAAGAAATTAATATTAAAATAATAATAAATGTGAAAATTGTAAATAATATTAAATACGTACAAGCATTGCATATATTTATATTATATAAAATATATTAATTAAGTACGTGATTTGCATATATTAATTGAAATTATCTGTCAAAAAGAAATATTTATTAATATTATATTGAAAATAATTATGATATGCATGCATGATAAAATAATTTATTTTTTATTAAAAATCAACTCAAATTTGATTCTTAATGTTTTTCCAGCATGATAATGTAATACAGTCTTTAAAAATAATGGAATGTCGAGTTTTTTTATATATAAAAGTTATATAATTATTTACCAAAAGTTAATAATTTAGATAAATGGAGTATTGACCTCAATTTTTTTTATTGCAGAAATGGATAGAGGGTGCAAAGTTATGCTATCCTGATTTTTTTCAGATTTTTTAGAGCCCGGGAACTATTTTTAAAAAATTATTGAAAGTTCTTTTTGTGACGTCACGAGACGCCGCTCTTTAAGAAAAAGATAGGACTTGACGCCGCGTGACGTCACAAATAGGACTTTCAATATTTTTTTAAAAATACTTCCCGGGCTCTAAAAAATCTGAAAAAAATCAGGGTAGCATAACTTTTCACCCTCTATCCATTTCTGCAATAAAAAAAATGAGGACAATACTCCATTATATATAAAAAAATTGTTGGGAATAAATACTGTCAAATAATGAAATTTTAATAAAAATCAACATGATATAAAAGTTAATTACATTGCATTCCTACTGATATTCTATATTTTAATAATTTGCTCTACATGTATTATGCTCTCTCTCATCTCTCTATCTATATATATATACAGTATATATATATATTATATTATATACAGTATATATATATATATATACAGTATATATATATATACTGTATATATAGGTATATATATAATATAATTACCCCATCGCTCCAAGTCTAATTGAAGTCTTCATTGAAAATGACAATACAAATGAAGATTGTAGTCCTGCGCTCATAAAAAAAATCATCCTGTTGCACAACTATAAAAATTATTATTATTATTATTATACTAAAATATTCATGATTTTCAACTTGTAAAGATGCATTGGGTAGTGAATTTAAGGAAGAAAAAATGTATTTTTTATGAAACTAAGGTAATATATTTATTTAAAGTAAGTACATTCAGCCAAATTCAGTTAAAATTTATATATAATTTAATGATATTGTATGATTTCATAAAATAATTGTGCTCTACAGTTCTATATAACAATTGGTAATATAAATTAATAAACTATTAAATATAAAATAATATTTTTACTAAATTAAAATGCAATTAAAAATAATATAATTATATAAAATTGCATTTTTAATTATTAGTAGTAACTACGATATAAGAACAGTTTAGTCTTGTCTATTCAAAATCAGCTGTAGATTGTTTTTGAGACACTCCACATTATATTTCTATACCTAATTTTGGAGATTGCAAGACTAAAAGTAAAATGCATAATTTTCACAGATCTTCTCACTTTTTAAATACAAAATGGCCGGCGGAGAAGATTGTCAAAAGTGTCATCTCTGTAAAATTGACCTTAAATCTAATGATTTAACGATTGTGAAGTGTGAAGGTTTCTGCGACAGGAAGTTTCACTACTTATGTATACGTGACACCATGAAAATTGACTTCATTAGCTATAATGCTAGTGTAAATCTACGTTGGAATTGTGACTCCTGCAGCAGTATTGGTGAGACGTGCCTGGCACAGGTTGTTAGTAAGCTTTCTGAAATCAACATTTCTCAGGAAAATAGTAATACAATACTTACAACTTTGAATGATCAAATCCTGCAACAAAATGATGTAATTGCTTGTCTTCGCGAGGAGATTAATGAATTAAAGCAAATTAAAATTCAGAATGGAAATATGACAAATTGGCCTCAAATAAAGACCAATGATATAATTAGTGCAAAAACTAGTGTAAAAAAACAACAAATTAAGAATAATTCAATGCAGAAAACTTTTTCTAGTGCACAAAATAAGATAAATACTATTTCAGAAAATTCAGCTGATGGGCACGCCCCCCAGCAGAAAGAAAATTTGTCACTATCAATGACCTTGGCAGGTAGCTCGCCTCCTAGTGCTTCGTCCGTCGCCCGTCACGTCAAGTGGCACGAGCGACCAGAACGGAGCACGGAGAGCGGCAACTTCGAGTCGTCGGGCCATACCGCGGAGCCCGCAAACCGAGAGAGCGGCGACAACGAGGGCGCATTCCGCGAAGTCCAGCATCGACGACGCCGGCGGACACCAGCGGTGGTTGGCAAGGCCACAAGCCAAGCCGACTGCCCTATCAAAGGTGTGAAAAAAATGGCTCACACTTTCGTGGGACGACTAGATAAAGTTGTGACTGATACTGACCTTAAGTCTTATATACATAAAATTACTCAATGTTCAAATGATGACATAACTGTTGAAAAATTAGATACAAAAGGGAAATATGCAAATTTCCATGTAACATTTCCATTTGAATATTTAAGTAAAGTTAATGATGAAAATGTATGGTCCGCTGGAGTGATTATAAATAGATTTTATTTTAGTAAAAAAAATTTTCACAAGCAAGAGAAAACTCAATCTCTGAATTAAAAATGAGTCATGGTTATAGTAATTCTATTCTTGTACATAATATTCAATGTTTATCCAATAAAATTTCCCAACTTAATATTGACTGTGATATTCATAAATATAACATGCTTGTTTTTATGGAGCATTGGCAAAAAAATGATAATATATATCATTTAAAATTAGCTAACTACAAACTTGCAGCTCACTTCAGTAGGACTGTTAAAGACCATGGTGGTGTTTGTATTTATGTCAAAAGTAATATTGTCATCATAGAACGTACTGATTTTAATTATCTATGCGTAGAATTAGACTTTGAAATTTCAGTAGTTGAAATTGTTAATGATAAAACGATTGTGTGTGCATTTTATAGATCTCCCAATGGAGATGTTAAAATATTTTTAGAAAAATTAGATGTTTTTTTACATACTGTAACTGATGAAGATAAAAAAATTATATTTTGTGGTGATTTAAATTTGAATTTTTTAAGTTCAGATATTAATGTTCAACAATGTCAGGATATTTTTGAATCCTATGGTCTTTTTCAAACGGTTAATTCTCCAACGCGAGTTTATAAAAACTCAAGTACATGCATAGATAATGTTTTTACAAACATCATTGATTGTACTTCTAATGTAACAGAGAAAGCTTTATCTGATCATAAATCTATTATATTTGAATTCAACACTAAATTAACGTTCAGTAAGCATGTATTTTTAAAACGTAGTAACATAAATGAAATTTCTATCAATAAATGTAAATTGTCTTTTAATGACATAAAATGGAGTGATATTTTAAATTGTCCGTCAAATTTTAATGAGTTTCATAAAATAATTAATTACATTTTTAATAAAAATTTTCCTATTTTAAAACAAAATAATACAAATAGAGATAAAGTCTTAGGCTGGATAACAGATGATTGTATAAAACATAAAAATTTAACAAAATTGTATTTTGACATTTATAGAGATCATCCTGATAATGATGATCATAAAAACAATTATCTTAAGCAAAAAGAAATATATTTAAATGTACTAATCGAATCAAACTGTACTTATAATTCAAATAAAATTATAAATTCTAATAATAAATCAAAAGAAATTTGGAATGTTATCAACCAAAATTCAAATTTAAAAAAAGATATTAAAAGAAATTTTATTGATGAGATTTATGTCGACGAAAATAAAAATTCAACTACAAAAAACAAATCAGAAATTGCAAATATTTTAAATCGTTTTTTTATAAATGCACCAATTAATGTCCATAATTCTATACCAAATTCAAATAATAGTAAATTTTCAAAATTTATTAAACCGTTAAATACTAATGAAAAAACACTTTTTCTTACTCCAGTAACAGTGAGTGAAGTTAAGAAATTAATTATGTCTTTGTCTGATTCCAATGCAAATGATGTAAATTTTTTATCACCCAAGCTATTTAAAAAGTTTGTGAATGAATTAGCTCCACCTATTGCACAGCTTATAAATGAATCTTTTGAAAATGGCATTTTTCCTGATGATCTAAAAATTAGTAAAATTATACCTCTTTTTAAAAGCGGTGATAAAAAAGATCCGAATAATTACCGACCCATTTCTATTTTACCAGTGTTATCAAAAATTTTTGAAAGAGCTATTTATAACCGACTTGTTAACTTTCTTACAAAAAGTAATGTCTTTAACAAATCACAACACGGCTTTGTACGTAATAAGTCAACCACTACAGCTTTATTTGAGTTTGTGGAAAGTACACTGAAAAGTTTAGATGACAGAGAAAAAGTCTTCGGTGTTTTTATCGATCTTTCAAAAGCGTTTGATTGTGTGGATCATGATATATTGTTATACAAGCTAAATAAATATGGTGTAAGAGGTGTTGCATTAAATTTATTAAAAAGTTTCTTAACTAATCGTATGCAATACGTTTCAATAAATTCAGAAAGTGGTGAGATACAATCTGACATGTTATGCAACACTATTGGCATTGGACAAGGCTCAATTCTCGGCCCACTGCTGTTCATTGTTTATGTAAATGATTTAATTATTGATAGCAAAAATATTGATATAACCCAATTTGCAGACGATACCAGTTTCAAAGTAAGTAGTGTGTATTCACATGAAGTTCTTGAAATTGCAAATGATCTCATTTTAGAAATAAATTCTTGGTTTCAGTGTAATAAATTAAAACTTAATGCTAATAAAACTAATATAATAAATTTTCAATTAAATAATTTTCAAAATGTTGATTTAGTAAACACAGTGAAATGCGATGATGAATTTCTCAAATTTTCTGATAATACAAAACTACTGGGTATTATAATTGATAAAAATCTAAAATGGGATCAACATATTGATTACTTAAGTAAAAAATTATCAAAGTCGCTATTTGTTTTGCGCAGACTAAAAAAATTGGTTGATATATCTGTCCTAAAGTGTGTGTATTTTGCATATTTTCATTCAATAATGTCATATGGTGTTGAAATATGGGGTCGTGCTTCTCAATATTTGATTTTAAGAATATTTAGATTGCAGAAAGCTGCAATTCGCATTCTTGCAGATGTAGCCCCAAGGACCAGCTGCAAATTATTATTCAAAGATTTCAATATACTTCCGCTACCTGCATTATATATTTTTAAAGTTCTTGTGTTTGTTAGGAAGCATCCTGAATATTTTCTACAGTGTAAATTTGTGCACCACTATCCCACTCGACATAGAGATCAATTTGTGTTGGAACGTCATAGAACCGCTGCATATGAAGATGGAATTCTTTATACTTCCCAAGTGTTTTATAATCAGCTCCCATCTAATATTAAGTGTGAAAAAAATATGTTTGTATTTAAAAAGAAAGTGAAAGAGTTCTTATTTTTCAAGAAGATATATAAGGTGGACGATTTTATTAAAAAATGAACAATATATTAAAATGATTTCTGAGTATGTATTATGTACCGTTGACTTGTCTATTATGATAGACCAATAAAATTCTTATTTCTTATTTCTTATTTCTTATTTCTTCATGGTTTTAAAAGACATACTGTGGGAGTTTAATCAGTAATGCTTCTTATCAGGATTTCCACAAGAAATTCAGTAATGGCGGATGATTTCCTTTATCATCCTAATATTTATGTGATACTTAGTGCAAATTTAATTTTAAATTTCATTTTTTCAAAATACTATTTTTAAATTTTGGTCATTTTCTGAAATTTTTATGTAAAATATTTTAAGTATATATTATATTTTCTATAAAGAAGCTTCAAAAATTTCTCAAATATTTTGTGTGTGACAAAAACATTATTAGTGGTGTTGAAATCCTTGACGATTTGAAATCCTTTGAAAAGTTTGAGAAGCATTGACTTACAGTATGAACAAGTTACAAATATACCGTTTGCATTATATAATAATAACACACAAACAATAAATCCAAATACTAAATAAAATACAGTTTTAAATAAACCTTGCACAATATAATTTAATATATATTTTTAAAAACATAACAATATATGGAATGAGTGATAATATACTTTTTAGGAGTAAGGAAGGTATAGTTTTTTAACATTATTAGTATTAACTGTAGCTGCTGTATTTATATATTATTGTTACAATATTGAAGCAGTATAAAGCACTAATAGATTGTAATAATATTTTAACTTTCTTATTAAATATTTGTTAATATTCTTCTTTTTTGAAAGCTGCTGTTATAATACAAAAAATTTTCATTATTATTTGCTGTGAATTAATTGAACAACAGGCCAAAACACACCATTGATTGTGAGGTATCTTCTTTGACAACAACTGTGTGTACAGTACAACAAATATTGAGGTTTTGCAAAATGCATCCCGTTGGACCAAGGTACATAAAAAGCTCTTGCTGTGTAATATATACCAATATTTAAGACATTGGTCACATTTTCATACCTACAAACAAGTAAATAATAATTTATGTTCAATGAAGTTACCCAAAGATTTTGTCAAGAGTGAAAATAATTTTTTTATATCAGTACACTTTTTTTTACTATAATATATTTCAATTAGACAAGAATCTTTGCAAAAAAAGAACTGCAATCAAATCTTTTTGTAGCTATTAAATTTTGAAATTATTTTAAAATATAAAATTGTGAAGAAAACGTTAAATGTTACATTTTATTTAGAGCTCTGAATAGCCTCTAATTTATGTGGGAAACAATCAGGGCACTGTGATTATAATCATTTCTAGTAAATACAATAAGAGCAAAGATTCACTTCTAAGAATCAGCTCCATGAAAAATTACAAATGGAAGTTGTCAAATTTCCTATACAGTAAAGTTAAAGAGAATTATCTTTAATTATCTTTT
This sequence comes from Siphlonurus alternatus, assembly GCA_949825025.1. Classification (NCBI taxonomy): domain Eukaryota; kingdom Metazoa; phylum Arthropoda; class Insecta; order Ephemeroptera; family Siphlonuridae; genus Siphlonurus; species Siphlonurus alternatus. The sequence continues at coordinate 25,474,592 of OX463782.1, read as the reverse complement.
TTTTTTTTTCTTTTTTTTTTCTCATCTAGAGAAAAACATAATTAAGTACTTCATTGAATTATCATAATAAATTGACGATGATCTGAGCAAGTACATACTATTTATACTGTTTGATTACATTTTATATCATTACAACCAACATTTTACAACAATTAACAATAAAATAAAATACGTTTTTTTTTTTTTTTTATCACCAAAAGAAGTTTTATAAAACTACTGTACTTGCATAAAAATTTATTCACAACTAAAAAATAATAAATAAATCCTGGTAAAATCTACAATGCATCTCTAGCTTGGATGTAAGGTAAATAATTTAAAGGTCCCTTAAAGTATTGCATAGATCATACAACATTTATTGAAGTAAAATGAATAGTGATGCACTTAAGGATACTAATATTAAAAGAAAATTTGATGCATAAATTAATTCTTAGTTCTTTGCTTTTAATAAAATAAAAAAATCTTGGCACTGAAATTAATATGCAACTTTAATACAACCTATATGTGTTACTTTGCAGTAGAATATATTGTGTTATAAGGTACCAAAATGCTCAAAAATTATGTCATATGATCTACACATTACTAAGAACATAATGTAAGAATTTTTAAGGTCCATTATTAGTATACATTCATCAGCTTCAGCAGTATAAGTGCTTGGAGAAAATGCAAAATATAATATTGTGGAATGATAAAGGTATATATTTTTTGTAGTATCACAAGAAAAATAATTAATGGCAGTCTTAATTAAAGAGTGAGTGTGTTAAATGTGTTAAATAATGGCAGATCTACATTTTTTTAAGTTAGTTGCTTTTTTCCCCCTCTCACATGCAAAAACAGCATTATTTGAGATAATTATAGCAATGTCCATTTATTATTACACCCAACTAGACGGACAGAGGAGATTCAGTTACTAATACATTTTCTACTTACCAGCCCCTTTTAATTTTTATTTTTTTATTTTATATAGTTACTTTTAGCTAGAAATACCAAACCATATTTTGTGCCTACCACAAATAACCTCTTCTTTTCTTCACGTTCAGCTGAAAGTCCAATCTGTAAAATCAAATTTTGATTTTTTTTTTTTTAAACACATAACATTATCAAACAATAACTTAATCAGTAATTAAATTATTGTTTTTAATCAAGTGTGTATTTCTGTGAATGAAACCTACTACTTCTACTTTTACAATAAGCTCAAAATAATTCAGTAATCGTCTATTTTTGCGAAATTAGTCAACTAGTGTTTACTTGGAGAACTTGCTTTACGTACGAAATATAATTATCAACCCCAACCTTATCATGATTTTGAATGATTAGTAGTGTTTCGAAATACACAGCATGTGGACAACTGTTTATTTTAATTCCATCACCACTCCAAAGTGCTACAAACCCACAAATAGAGTGCAACTCACCTCACTTATTCATCTGCTGCAGACTTTGCTTGATCAAGTCGTACCTTGCAGCACAAGAGAGAAAAGAAAAGAAAGAGAGGAAAGTTAGTGAGTCAACAAAGCACCACCACAGGCAGACATCTCATGTTAGATTATCACTTGGTACGACAGGAACAAAACAACACTTACTGTTTGACTCGCTCGGGGATGGTCATCTGCTCCAGGGGTACCAACTGTGCTAGGTCCGTCAGAGTTTCCACGAAACTAAGCTTACGACTGAACTTGGTGCTGAAACATAGCAAGTTCTCTGTTTTAGTCCAAACTAAAATTGACATTTGACTAACAAGAAAAATAAAATCAAAATAAATTTTAGTATACTGTACTTGAGAATTTTACATCTTTTTGTTATTTTTCTTCAGTTCTAAATTTGATTCTGTGTATCAACTTTAGTGACTACTTGATATTTTTGATAGCAATAACTATAACTATATTTAAGAATACTGTAATCTAGAATTGCTGATGAAGAAAGAAGTTTTACGAGTACATAGCATGTTTCTTTTTACTATGACACCAATCAAGAGATGGAGATTTAGATTAAAAGAAGGTTGCTTTGTCAATATAATTATGATGTAGCTAAAATATTTTAATTAGAAATTTCAGTGAGGTTTTATGAATTACCTTTAACTTTTCATGAAAAGAGGTTATTGAAAATGGTTTTACCAACAAGGAACTAATTAGTACCTGACAAAGGGTCTGGTCATGACGACGATGGTCTTGAGCCAGAAGGTGGGGTGCACCAGGTACAAGCCCTTGAGGTTCTTGCGCAGCCGCCTGTCGATCATGTGGTAGCAGCGCTTGAGCCAGCTGAAGGTGGGCATGCAGCTGCGAGCCGTGGCCCCGTGCAGGTACACCAGCACATAGTTCTCTGCCACCAGCTGGTCCAGTGTCGTCAGCACGTACCTGCACACATCACAGGTAAGCATTCTGCCACTGAGCACAACAAGTATCTCATTTTCTAACAGCATTTTTATGAATAAATTATATTTTAAAGAAAGACAATAATCAATAAAAAAGATTACATTTAATTTCTAATTATTTAATAAAAAAAAAAAAGTATAGTAAATTAATGTTTAAGTTTTCTTCATTTCTGATTTCTAAACCTCATTTTCAAATAGAAACATACATTTGATAGAATAATATATATTTTCTGCTGTGATGGCTTAAAACCAAATTAAGAATTACTGTTCATAATATTAATTAAAAAATGTGTATTTTCATTTATTTATTTACTTTTTTTTTTTTTTTTTTTTCCAATTATGACAAGACAGTAGAAGACACTAATTTTATATCTAACACTAAATTTAATCTCCAACTTACAGGAAGAGGTTGTCCATGACATAGTCGTAGTCTCGGCGGGATCGGTCTGGCAGGTAGCAGGCGGTGAAGACGATGACTGCATTCTCAGCTCCACCACCCAAGTATCCCCCGTGGTGCAGCACCTGCAGTCAGCCAAGCAATGTAGTGGGGCTTGAGCTAGGCTTCCTAGGTGAGACTTACTCGCTTGTACGGTGCAATCACCTTCATGTCAATCTGGCGCTCCAGCCCTGCCACCATGCAGCTGCGCCAGTTTCGCTCCTCTGCCCGCTCTTCTGCAGCACTCAGCTCAGGCAGGGGAGCAACTGGTTGCTGGCTTAGACCTGTGGAAACATAAGAAAATACATCACACTTGGAGCAACAAATAGAGCCAAAACCATGTCATTATTCTCTTTAACGGTAAGTTAACACGCCCAATGTTAAAAAAATTCACACGCTTGAAAATTACGAAATATATCTTAAAATGTTCTCCTCTACATCCCTTATCAGTAGCTAAAATATCAGGTATACAGATTAGATCTGGTTCTCGAATTATAAATTTCAAAAGTTGACTAATTTAACATGGAGAAATGATATTTCCATGTTTAAGTGGTCAACTTTAAAAATTAAGGGATAAGGGATGCAGAGGACAACATTTTAAGATATGTTTCATAATTTTCATGTGTGAGAATCTTTTTAACATTGGTCATGTTACCTTACCCTTAAACATGTGATAAAATTACCAAAGAAATTCAAACAGTGGAGCTCAAATTTATAAAATTTATCACAGTATGTAAACTGTCTATATTTTTTATTTATCACTTAATATATTATATTGTGAAAATGGGATCATAAATCCTATAAGCAATTTAAATAATTTATTATATCTTCCAAGAGAAATAAATACAATGACGTGAAAATTCCATAAATGAAACCAACAAAAACAAACTTATCCAGTACAGCCATTGAGTTTCATGCAAGAACATCAACTTACGAGACATGATTGATTCCTCCAGCTCATCTGGTGTGTCCAGGGATAGGATATCACTGACGTCCTCCAGGTCTTCATCGTCTGACACCTGACCTCGAGACGCTGCCTTGCCTGCACAATAAACCTCAATTAGACCTCGACAGTGACTAATTTGACAAGCAGCTTAATTTCAATTTGGCAATTTTGTACCATGGACATTTGCACCAACACCACTTTTTACAAAGTACTGTAACATGCCAATGTTACACACTTGCTGGCTTCAGTAAAGTAAGCTTTACTTCTATGATATAAAGCACCCCAGAGGTGAGCGAGAATTACCTGTGCTGGGCTCGGGCTGCTCAAGTGCTTCATCAGAGTCCGATTCATCTGCAGGACCATTAAGCAGGTCCGCACTCACAGCAATACGTTTCTTACGATGACCCCTTTGTCGCTCAGCTAGATAAACAGAGGCCACAATTAGTAATACTACAGAAACAGTAGAGACTTTAACGTAGGCCAAGGGTTAAAAGAAGCAAGTTATTAAAATGGAACTTGATGAATTAAAATTTAGTAATTAATATAAAGTTCCATCAATGCATGTTTAACATTTTATTTCACTAGTTTCCAAGAATCAGCATTACAATCAGATTAGATGTAAAATTTCAAATAGCACATTTTATTAGCAAGCTCCAGCATTAACAATTTGACTCCAATAATAATATAAGCATATAGAACATTGTTACTTTGGCAATATAAAATAAAAATACACTGTAAAGAGTTATGAATACCAGAGAAAAAGAAAATACATAAGGAGTAAATGAAGAGTAAATTTTTATTCAAATTTCTTTATTTCTACAACATTTCACAAGAAGAAAGAGCAATGCTCAAGACAAAAACGTAAACACCATCGAGATAAAAAAAAAAGCAATATAAAATTTTAAATTATTAGTAATATCCAACATGCTTATCTGCATATTAAAATTTTAAAATTACAAGGCAATAGGTTTAGACAAAAGCCATAAGACACCACAGTCCCACATACCACAGACAAGACCCAACAGAGCGACCGGAAGCCTCAAGCCCCCATTGATTGATTGATTGATTGTTGAAGCAATCACTGCTGCTCTGTCTAACCTGGCGCCGAGGCAAGCTGCCTGCTGAGGGGCTGTGGTGTGCGTGCCAGATTGTTCACATCCAGCACCAAACAGTTGGGGGGCAGTGGCTTGTCCGAGCTCTTAGTCTCAGAAGTTCGAGACACGGGAGCATGTCTGGGAGTCACCTCGAAGTCACTCTCTTCATTGCTGTCAATCAAGCATTTTGTTACTTAAGTACTACACCAGGACCATCTAGAGGACTTACCCAAATGATTTTTTATTATCTTCAGGAGACTGTGGTTCTTTGTCTAGAATGTCGGGTGCCAAGTGAAGTAGTTTCCTGCCTTGTTTGGGAGCATTGGGAGGCTGACGACTCTCCACAAAAAGTCCCTCTATGACACGGTCAGCGTCTGCCTCATTCAACCTCTTGGAGTCGTGGCGGACAAACATGAAACCTCCCTCACCCTCCTCTGCATCTTCTTCTTCTTCCTGAGGAGGCTTGGCAGATTCTACTGGGGTCTCTTTTATACTCTTCGCCTAAGATAAATGTTTTATACACATTACTTTAAAGTTAGCGGTGCACAACTTTAGGAGCATAAAATCTGGTAATTTAATATGTTACATCAAAATTCCACAATAAAATACTGTAATAATTTTAAAATTTTCAATACATTTTTTTATTGTTGTTACTTTCCCATTAATTCTTACCTTAATTTCTGACGAATCCTGAGTAGTTTTTACTGCTTTTGGCTCCTCCACTGTTAGTACAAGAGCACTGACAATTCGTTGGTCTAAAATAGTGGAGTAAATTGCACTATTACGAATTATTTCTTCCACTTCTAAAGGTGATAGCAGATCTTGTAGTCTTCCAGCTAGGGTATATATATCTTTAAATTTCTCTGAATCAAAGCAAGCTCTAACCTTTGACAGTGTTGCATCATCTACGTATGAAGTTGGATTTAATGACATGGCCTCTGCCAGCAGAGAGTGTGTTTGATCAACTTCCGAGTCTGGTAACTGTGCTTTATCAAGCATTAACATTAATGACGTATCTTCTACTGTTGGGTCGTAACTCAAAAGTGGATCACAGTTCATATTAGAATCTCCTTCTGTTCCTTTCCAATTGTTGCTCTCTCCATTTCTATCTTGATCATTCTTGGCCCATAAGGCTCTTGGATCTCCTTCTTCAAAATGAGTAGGGAATAGTGCTGGTCGTGCATTGTGTCCTACAAGTTTTCTACGGATACTATCATGTTTTGACAGCTCTCCTGATGCAACAACACGGCCTATTCTTGCAAATTCTGCAGCATCTTCTACTTTTAATCCCTTCATATGCCTGCGGAAACTCTCTTGACGAGACATTACCGTTGTGTATTGTTGTCCTTCTTGCAATGGAAGGTCCTCAAAATATTCCTCCAAGTCTCCTGTTGTGTTCCCATCTTGAGCTAAACTCTCGCAATCAACAGTAGAAGCCATACTATAGGAGCGTTCTGTACGAGCTTGACCATTTTCTTTAGGCTGTGACGTTCCTAACACACCAATTGAATCTATGAAATCTTTTCTCTTCCCTCCTGCTGGAGATTCTATATTGTTGCTGCTGTTGTCATCAGGGTCTGATGAAATGCATGCAGAAAGTAAACAATAATAAAATAAAAATAATAAATAAATACAAGGTACCTATGAGCTAATTTATTGTAGTGTCTACACAAATATACTTTGTTTAAAAAAAGTTAAAATAAATTATTGCAAGTAAATTGCAAAAAATAAGTTACCATGCTGAGTAGATTCATTCAATACCAAGAAAAATAAATAAATATAAATATATAAAATAAAATAAAATAAAATAAAAAGCAGTAAAAACATGATACTGTGATAGAAGAATTAATGAATAAATTAGTGTTTCACAAGCAAAGTGAGGGCCAGCCGCAGGACTGTATTCTATGTTCTTCTCAGAAGTTATATTTCAAGGTCAGTCATGTTATTAAATCATACTTATCTTTTTAACATGATATTTTACCTGCAGGTTTAATGTTACCAAAACTTTGTTTATTTGATCATAAGCAAAGTAACAACCTACAAAGTATCATATTGTGAGGTAATTTTAGATAAGGCAATACTATTATGTAGCTGTAGCCTCTGGCGCAAGACTGTTGGTGCACAAGCTCGGGAGGAGGACAATATGGCATTGTCACACTACATTACCTTTCAGCAGTCTGACATCCTTACAGTCGGGAGAAAGAACGGCTTGGTAGATTGACGGGTCCTCTTCCTCATCATCGTCCATCACACCTGCAACAAATATCCAAAACTTTTAAAATAATGCTACCTGCAATACATTAGATCACCACTACTACCAATCTTTTAACGATTGACCTCAATTGAAACCGGAAGTAGGAAATTTTCGTTGAACGGAATCGAATGAAATAAATTTAAAAAAATCGAGGATGCTTTAAAACTTAATCGCTGATGGTTTGAGCAAATTCAAGGGGGCGGATTTCTCACAATGGCTCCATTTCCGGTTTCCGTCCAAAAGGCCAATGTTAAACTTCTGCCTCAATTTTCTCAAAACTGGTCGAACAGATCCACTTCAAAAAAATTAAGAAACCTTATTGTGGCAAGCTTTAAGACTCCTGCAAGTCTCATTAAAATCAAGGGGGCCATTTCCGAGATCCAAATCAACTGAGGTCAATCCTTAAATGCTTAATTTTATAAAGATATATCTCAATTAATAAAATAACTGCATTAACGCTTAAAAAAATATGTAACTTACTTTAATGCAGCATAATATTTTTTCTTAACAATAAAATTAGTACTTCCTTCTAAATATTATATTTTGAATGAAAAATAAAATTAATCAGAGAATTATTTTTAATCAAAAATTAAATTTTTATACTAAAATAGTTGGAAAATATTCAAAAATTTGTAATCTTGACAGGATCATCTTACTTTCACACGCCTCTTCTTCAGTCAATGGTAAGCCTTGGGCCTGGAGTGACTGTCTCGTCAAAAGCTTCATCTGGTTTGGACTACTCGGGAAATCAACTGCAAAAAACAGCAAGATAAGATGTATATTACTTCCATGATGTAAAAAGAAAGGTGTCCAATGAAAATTAATTAAAGTGAGATAATAATGTTAATAAGTTCCCACTAAAATACCACTGGCGCCAACTATCGGTAGCCGCCGCAAGAAATCCTTTCGCGAGTAACTCGCGAGTTTGTTAACAACATTACCTCCTCATCGCGAGCTCAATTAACATTTCATATTACTACGAAATAACTATTTAAGACATAAAAAAATAAATAAAACGTTCAATTTCCTTATAAAATTTTATTTTCCTTCAATACAATGTGTATATATACACGTACGTATTTAAGCACCTAGCAACACGAAAAAAGTACATTACCCAACGTTGCTTTTCATTCGGAAGAACACTTATTTCATTTATTGCAAATAAATCACGCTTTTCACACACATTATAAACACTCTGCACAAATCTAAATATATTTAGGATACACCTCCTTTGCTACAGAAGGCTCTATTGTATTTTTTTTCACACGAAAATAATGTAAATGAAAATCATCACATACGGCGAGTGACTTGGCGGCAAGCAGCTGGTTGGACCACGGGGATAGGATAAGTAGAAGGATGGGTATTACTTAGCAGGAAAAAAAAACTACGACCTATGACAATCCTGATGCCTCCCACCATAGTCCCACCACAAATTTGCCAGGTGTCAAATTTAATAAAGACGGTGTAAGTCAAACAATTTCACTTTATTACTCTTTCAAAAGTCGACAAGAAATGTAGGAAGCACAATCATATTTATTTTATTATTGAATTTTTTTTACAATAATATTCTAATATGGAAGGAAAATGCATAATTAGGCCCTTAAATTTATTAAGTTCTACTTCAACTTCGTAAGTTTCTGATGCCTTTATAATCAGCTGATATTGTGGAATCCCATTGTGTAGAGTACCCATCCTTCTACTTATCCTATCCCCGTGGTCCAACCAGCTGCTTGCCGCCAAGTCACTCGCCGTATGTGATGATTTTCATTTACATTATTTTCGTGTGAAAAAAAATACAATAGAGCCTTCTGTAGCAAAGGAGGTGTATCCTAAATATATTTAGATTTGTGCAGAGTGTTTATAATGTGTGTGAAAAGCGTGATTTATTTGCAATAAATGAAATAAGTGTTCTTCCGAATGAAAAGCAACGTTGGGTAATGTACTTTTTTCGTGTTGCTAGGTGCTTAAATACGTACGTGTATATATACACATTGTATTGAAGGAAAATAAAATTTTATAAGGAAATTGAACGTTTTATTTATTTTTTTATGTCTTAAATAGTTATTTCGTAGTAATATGAAATGTTAATTGAGCTCGCGATGAGGAGGTAATGTTGTTAACAAACTCGCGAGTTACTCGCGATAGGATTTTTTGCGGCAGTTGCCGATAGTTGGCACCAGTGGTATTTTAGTGGGAACTTATTAACATTATTATCTCACTTTAATTGCATGTTAATTAAGGCTTGTTTGGCCACCTTTCTTTTTACATCATGATTACTTCCAATATTCAATAAATTTCAAGTGTTCATATGTTGACAAAACTTTGCTGTTCTTTGAGTTTTTCAAATTTCAAATATATATATATAATATATATATATATATATATATATATATATATATAGTCACATTATGTTACAATTAATATATATATATATATATATATATATATATATATATATATATATATATATATATATATATATATATATATTAATTTTAACTTTCTTTACAATCAGTCAATCATAATTTGATTGCTAAAGAAAAAAAACTGTTTTTCAGCGATTAAACACATTCATAGACAAATTTAAAGATTTAAAACTAGAATAAAAAATAATTGCAAAGTAATCAGTTAAGAAAGTGTAGCAGTTAAACTGTAATATTCAATAATTTTCCAGCAATTGTTCGTACCTGGTTCATCTGCTAGATGCTGTTCTGAAAGTGAGGCTGGTAGTTTGAGGCTTGCTAGGGCAGACGACAGACTGACCAGTCGATCTGCATTGTCTGTATCCGTGCCTGCCGTGGTGCTAGGCCGAGCGCTAGGTTTGGGTGTGGGCCTGGTAGCGGTACTCAGGCTGGTGCGTGCTGCAGGTTGCGGAGTCGGGCGGTTGTCCAGAGTGCCGTGCACCAACTCAGCGCCGAGATCCAGCCCTGGCAGCTGTGATGAACTAGATGATGCGTCGCTTATATCCATTTTCTCTTCAGAAGGGGAATCTGTCTCACCATTCTCACTGAAAAAAATATTTCAATATTGCTGTTCCATTGTTTATTTTATGATAGTACTGCACCAGTATCTATTGTTATTTTAATCAGTAATACGTGTAGTTTCTTATTAAAATAAGAACAAACATAGGAACTGTGTGCATACTTCACCGGCATGCAATTGTATCCTGCATAATATAAAACGTATTGTGTACAGTACTTTGAAGTAGAGGTATGCATAGGCCCAGGCCTGGCCCGCAAGCCTAGGTCCGCCCAGCCCGCAAGCCGAGCATTGGCAGTCTGCAAACGGGCTGGACCAGGTCTACATACTATTTTTCAAATTTTTAATGATACAGTAATGTTTTTTTGTTTTTTGTTTCTTTTGTAAGCAAAAAAGCTTAAAAAATGACGTTGTCAGTTTCATAATGAGATGTAAAGCACTAAAATAAAAAGACAAACATCGAGCGAGCCGAGGTTAAACCATTGCTGGGCCACGAGCCAGGCCGTACTGTGAAGCAAAAATCCGACCTTTTTTGTAAATCCTCTCTAACAAGTTAGAATTAAATCCTGTGTGCATAATATGATCTGATATGCATATTGTTTACTGGATTTTCACTCTGCATACTGTACACTGTGCTGTATGTATACATACTGAGATGGATCGGACCCTCAACACAATTATGTATATGGAAAATTGATAAAAGATATTGGCAACAGTGTCCATGCATTGTTAAACTATAGAAGTTGTCAAGACGATATGCATATAACATCAACAAATTACACTAAATGCATATATACCAGCTGAACGTACAGTATGCATATACATAATACCGCGTGACCCATAAAATAATACGCATACTGTACTGTTACTGTACAGTGTATCATACCAAAAGTATAGTTTGCTAGTTGGCGGAAACTTATTCATATTTGCATAGATTGATACTGTTAACATGAATTACACAGTGCGATAGTTGTTCTTAACATAACAAGTCACATGATATTGTTTTATATGGTTAGCCACATCGTTGACGTTGCTATTCTCGAACGAAATGACCGATGGCGGCGCTGTCTGCAGAGTGATGACGTCACAAAATGGCGGACGTAATGCGGCTCGAAAGAAATATGGAGTATGAAAAGCAGGTTAATAATTTGATAATGTGCGATTAGAAGCTTACATACAAACGTAAAATTTGACGCACCAGCTGTCAAATTAAATTCAGGGGCTTTACAATATTATTGGAGTCAATCGCACCCCTTTCAGCCTTTTCAGGGGTGTTTTTTTTTACCCCCATAGGAAATACGAAAAGTTTTTCCAATATGAATATGACCGAGATGTAACAATTTGAAAATTTATAAGAATTTTATGGAGAAAATTTCATACATTAGGTAATTAATTTACACTTCTGAAATAATTAATTAATACAGATTCATTACCACACCCCCGTGGCACCACCTCTACCACGCACACCCCTGCATGGAGTGCTACCCGGCCGTACCCCGTTATTCAGACCTAGCTATTAGTATTTTCCACTTTTTTTAATAAACGAGCTAAAATTATAAAACTTAATTTTCAAGGAATTATCAACCCTCCTGAACCAAGAAATAATTTTAGATTTTCTCCCCGACGCACCCTTGAGTGTAAGATAACTACCCCAAAAACCCATTTTCCTTAAAAATTGTGCTAAAATTATGAAATTATTTTGCAAGGGGTAATCGACCCTCCTAAACTAGGGAATAATTTTAGATTTTCTCCCCGACGCACCCCTGAGGGTGGAGAACTACCCCTAAAATCCACTTTCCTTAAAAATTGTGCTAAAATTATGAAATTAATTTTCAAGGGGTAATCGACCTTCCTAATTAAATTAGAAAAAAATATTGTATTTTCTCCCTGACGCACCCCTGAGGGTGGAAACCTACCCCTAAAATCCACTTTCCTTAAAAATTGTGCTAAAATTATGAAATTAATTTTCAAGGGGTAATCGACCTTCCTAAATTAGATAAAAATATTATATTTTCTTCCTGACGCACCCCTGAGGGTGGAAACCTACCCCTAAAATCCACTTTCCTTAAAAATTGTGCTAAAATTATGAAATTAATTTTCAAGAGGTAATTGACCCTCCTGAACTCGGAAATAATTTTAGATTTTCTTCCCGAAGCACCCCTGAGGGTGGAGACCTACCCCTAAAATCAGCTTTCCTTAAAAATTGTGCTAAAATTATGAAATTAATTTTCAAGGGGTAATGGACCCTACTGAAGTCGGAAATAGTTTTAAATTTTCTCCCTGACGCACCCCTGAGGTTGGAAAACTACCCCGAAAATCAATTTTCCTTAAAAAATATGCTAGGGTTATGAAATTAATTTTCCAGGGGTAATCAACCCTACTGAAGTCGGAAATAATTTTAGATTTTCTCTCCGACGCAACCCTGAGGGTCAACGGCTACCCACTATAATATATCCTTCTTTCTTAATAATCGAGTTGAAATTGTGAATTAAATATTTTTCGGGATTTATCGTAATTTTTCATAGAAAAAAAAATATCAGACTCGCCTCTTTACTTGCAGTATGATGATGGATGTCCACCGTTATAATAATTACATGGCGTGAAGGCTCATATGTTGGGGTCTGCACAATGAGGCTATGTGTGACTTTAATTAAAAACTGAGGTGTGAACATCAATTCCACATAACGTCTATCACTTTCAGCTCGTCAATGGTCTCAAATCTCTTTCTGAAGCAAAAGGTTTACAAGAAGAGATTTGAGACCAATTGACGAACAGAAAGTGGAGATAAGACGTTGCATGGAATTGGTCACAACTCAGATGTTAGAGGCCATGCACCTACACACATAGCCTCGTTGAGTGGACCAACATGTGCCATCACGCCAATTAACGGTGCTGAACACATTGAGTGAAACCATCATCATACTGCAAGTGAAGAAGTGAGTCTGGGATACTTTTTCTCTGAAAAATTTCGATAAATCCCGAATTAAAATTTAATTCACAATTTCAACTCGATTATTAAGAAAGAATTAAGGATATGGTGGGTAGCCGTTGACCCTCAGGGTTGCGTCGGGGAAAAAGTCTAAATTTATTTCCGAGTTTCAGAGGGGTTAATAAACACTTGAAAATTTAATTTTTTTATTTTAGCACAATTTTTAATGAAAATGGATTTTAGGGGTAGGTTTCCACCCTCAGATGTACGTCGGGAAGAAAATCTAAAATTATTTCCGACTTCAGTAGGGTCGATTACCCCTTGAAAATTAATTTCATAATTTTAGCACAATTTTTAAGGAAAATGGATTTTCGGGGTAGTTCTCCACCCTCAGGGGTGCGTCGGGGAGAAAATCTAAAATTATTTCCGAGTTCAGGAAGGTCGATTACCCCTTGAAAATTAATTTCATAATTTTAGCACAATTTTTAAGGAATATTGTTTTTCGGGGTAGTTCTCCACCCTCAGGGGTGCGTCGGGGAGAAAATCTAAAATTATTTCCGAGTTCAGGAAGGTCGATTACCCCTTGAAAATTAATTTCATAATTTTAGCACAATTTTTAAGGAATATTGTTTTTCGGGGTAGTTCTCCACCCTCAGGGGTGCGTCGGGGAGAAAATCTAAATTATTTCCGAGTTCAGGAAGGTCGATTACCCCTTGAAAATTAATTTCATAATTTTAGCACAATTTTTAAGGAATATTGTTTTTCGGGGTAGTTCTCCACCCTCAGGGGTGCGTCGGGGAGAAAATCTAAAATTATTTCCGAGTTCAGGAAGGTCGATTACCCCTTGAAAATTAATTTCATAATTTTATCCCAATCAGTAAGAAAAATTAACAATAACTTAATATCATATGGATCGACATACATGTATACATATTATGCATATATACCACGCGCCGCGCGCAAGACTCTATTTAAAGCAAATGACACGGTGTATGGTCACATTTATCTGTTATTTTATTTATTAAGACTAATATTTAACTTTATTATGATAATTAAAAATTTGCAAGTGGATAATATTATATAATCACGTAAATTAACTCAGGAATGGTATGTTGTTCCTATACTGTTATGAACAGCTAGCCGCATTCTAGTAGTTCACACTTTTGGCCACTAGAGGGCTGAATTTGGTTGCGTTCGCGAATAGAGAGATAGTTTGTATGGGTGCACTTGGAAAAGGCGTCAGACCGGTTTTATTTATACTTATTTATCGGGTTACGTAAATTTAAACAGGTCTAGTAGTAAACTGAGAACTTAAAAAGGTTTTAACGTACTGCTTAAGTTCCTACGAATACAATATTAAAATGTAAATCATATCTAAACTAACTCACCACATAATCGCGTGATATATGGAGGACTGGCGCGGCGCCTTGGTCAACGCCTATCGATCCAAATGACGTCTTTTAATTTGCTATAAAAAAGAATATCCACGGTTTCTCCTAGAACTATTTATTTATTACTCGTCTTAACGGAGACTTAATTGAAATTAATAACCTAGCATACTGCTGCAAGTGTGCTAAATAACGCCACAATCAAAATCACGACTCATAAACACAACGGTAAATCAAGAAGAACTACAAGAAGCAAGAAGTGACGTCTCACATTATCAGCTGTTTCGTTTTCAAGGTCACACAAAAGCCATCGTCCGTGCGTCGAAACTTTCATATTTTTTGTTCAGCTAAAACTCTTTATAATTATATCTTATATCACGACTGTCAGTAAAATAGATGCTGAACTACTTAAATCACATATTATGAGGAGTTCAGCAAAAACTCCTTAAAAAACTCAATCCCGGTATTTAATTTACTTGGTAAAAAAATGATAGCGCTAATAACTGCGGAAAGATTATGAACTAAAACAAACGCGCGATAAAATTTAATCAATATCCAGAAGGGGATGGGAACATAAGATAATATTATATGCATATTTCATTTTAACTCACCCTTTTATCTCTCTCCTAATTTTTTCTTCTTCTAACATTTCACAGACTAGATTGAAAGACATTAGGTATTCTTGCCGAGAACCCATTTCCATCCCAAGACCTCCAGCCGTTAATGAGCAGGGATCTTGTAAGGCATTGCTTGCTCCAAACGGCTTGGCGACTACATGCTGATCAGGATTATGCCATGAACTACGTAAAACCTAAAAATCAGGTCCACCTTTAGATATATTATACATCATGATTAATGCCTTTATAACAGTTTTTACCTCCTGAGTGTGACCATTATTATTTGCTACATTACGATGAAATCCATTAATTGGCTTTACAAAATTATACTTCATGTCGATGCAACTGCCACCCCCTCTCAACGGTTTAACTGTTGAGAAAAACAGTCATATTAGGGTAAAAGATGATAAAAAAATAATAAAATAAATACATACAACTAATTTATTTCTACATCTCAATCTAATAATATATGGGTCGAAGATAAAATAAAATAAATAAAATAGAACATAATGTGATGAAAACAAAATGTATAATATTTTAAATTATTTAAATGATTTTAGTCTCACTTTCTGTTATAAATGACCTCACGATGGGAAGAACTTGTTTCCGTGATGCCTTTACATTTTCTTGATTATATAAAAGAAGCTTTCCAATCGTTCGTTCCAAACATTCAGGCAGTTTTAGCTTCTTCAATCCAAGGTTTGGTTCTGTGCTGCTTTCTAGTAAACCTGCCAACTGAATACAATACTTGTCAGTCAGTACTCAGACAACAAATTTTCAGACAGTTATATTATTTTAAAAATGTTCTTTAAATCTAAATTATCCCCATTCCTCTATTTCACCTCATATTATTGAAGGTGAATGACTCCAGCTATATGATTAATTGCAAAGCGCTGCTGCTCTTTCACATACTACATGTGGCACAAGCGTGACATCATGGACACCACTATTTGAAATTTAACTGTGGAGAAGGGTGGGACCATTTTTCGAGACTTGCGGCTAGCCGGAGCCTTGGCTCCTCTCTGTTCGGGGACTCTCGGGGGCGTTCGGGTCAGCTCGTGCGATGGCGTTGGCGCGCTTTTGCGGGATTTATTTAAAACAATTCAAACATAGCAAAATGTTTCAAATTTGTAGACGAAAATGAAGAAATAAGAAATAAAATTATAAATTAAAATAATTATATAAAATTATGATTAAATTAAAGTTTAAAATCTTAGCTTAACTTAACTAAATTTTACTGTCGAGCAATATATAATTATATAATATAAGGTGACGTATTCATGCAGTGATAAAATCATAATGCATTAATATTGATAAACACGACTTTACATATATGAACTAAATAAGTAAAATGAGTCATAGATTATTAGGTTAGGTTTACTGTAAGTATTTCCAGCATTCGTGTACAAGTTAACACGATGGAAGCATCTAGCGCTGGTGCCTATCCTTGTGGTATATGTGACAAGAAGTTCTCAAAGTTAAAGAATGTTTATAAGCATAAAAGAAACGTTCACAAGCTGAAAGTGAATATAGAAGGGAATTTTAAGTGTAACGTGTGCCCTGAAACGTTTAGAAAACATATCGCATTGGTACTTCATCATGAAACAGAGCATGGAGAGAATATTGAACGTCATGAAAAAGAATTTCCCTCTAAAAATGGTAAGTAACAGCATATAGCTTATTATAATATATATAATTGGGACATCGCATAATTATAATTTATAATATGACAATATTAACTTCGTTTTTTTTTTTTTTTTAGTTACAACTAATTTGATTCTTAACTATGTGTAGGATATTTAATTTCATAAAATTCAATAAAAAACAACCTTATTAAATATTCATTAAAAAAATGAACAATTCAGATATTGGATATTGATAAGATAAATTTTACATATTGAATAATTCATGAACTGCATGTTGCAGATTTTGAGAGCTGGAAAGACCTCACTGAGAAAACCACACGATCTCACTACATTGACTCTAGAGCCCACCACACTGTCAACGGTACTGATACCAAGAGCGTTCTGCAATGTCACCGCTTCGGGATCTTCACCTCGGAGGGGACGGGTCAGCGTCATCTCAAGTCCCAGGGCTCCTGCAAGGATGGACTTGTATGCACATCACGGATGGAGGTCACTCACCGACACGACGGAACTGTTTCCGTGTTGTACTTCCGAATAACCTAATAATCTATGACTCATTTTACTTATTTAGTTCATATATGTAAAGTCGTGTTTATCAATATTAATGCATTATGATTTTATCACTGCATGAATACGTCACCTCATATAATATAATTATATATTGCTCGACAGTAAAATTTAGTTAAGTTAAGCTAAGATTTTAAACTTTAATTTAATCATAATTTTATATAATTATTTTAATTTATAATTTTATTTCTTATTTCTTCATTTTCGTCTACAAATTTGAAACATTTTGCTATGTTTGAATTGTTTTAAATAAATCCCACAAAAGCGCGCCAACGCCATCGCACGAGCCGACCCGAACGCCCCCGAGAGTCCCCGAACAGAGAGGAGCCAAGGCTCCGGCTAGCCGCAAGTTTTTTCGAGCAGGGTGGGAGATTTTTCGTGTGAAAAAATAAGTTTTACATTATCAATTAATATAAAAATAAAAGCTGAAGCTGATCCCTTTTTTTAATTCAAAAGTTTTTTTTTTTTTTTTTAAAGGTGCTACTAAAAGTAACAGTAGTGTTCTCTACATCAAATGTTGAAAAAAATAATAGGTCTAATAATAACAATATATATTATCATAAACTTTGTGATAGAAATTCAAACTAAAGCAGCCTGTAGTTGCAGTGAGGGGGCATTTTCTATAATGTAGCCTATAATATAAAACCATTTCCGATCAAAGCTCTTGTATCTATGGGGGCAAAAATTTGCCTCTAAACACACAGTATATATGGAAAAGTGGAAGTATCAACAACAAAACTCACTCATTGTTAAATCAGAGACTTAACTGGCCAGACAATAGATTATTTACTGTACATCAATATAACATTGGTATTGCTACATTTTAGTTGCACTTTAGTTTAGAAGATTTTGGTGTCTTCTGGAGTACTCTAACTACTGTACACTACAAGGCTACAACAGCAAGTGGTTGGTTGGTTACCAATGGCGGAACTTGTTTTTCAACATTGTTCACAGTGCTCTCTGGGACTCCTAATACCCAGTCTGCACGCCAGACAGTTAAGTACCGTTTCTTAGCGGGGCACGTATGTTATTTGCACAACATTCCGCGGTCTTAATCACCCCAGCGGAGTATAGACAGCCGTAAGCTGCCTTCCTCCTACCAACTATTTCATCTAGTAGCCAGTCACACCCATTCCAAGTCGCGAAAAGTCTGCCGTATTCGGGATTTGAACCGGGGACCTCTCGGACGAGAGCCAAGTGTACTAACCACTACACCAAAGAGCAGGTTATTCAACAGCAAGTAAAATGTAATATTTGTTTTCATCAATATCTAATGTTCTATATTATAGAGCTACCTTGTCTGCAGTGTCTGGTAGGGTAGAGAAGACAGCAAGCTCACGGATCACGTCTTTGGTGACCTCATTCACCTTCATGCCCATCAGCACTGCCTGATTGTAGCCTCCAGAGCTACATAGATCTTGCAGGGCAGCTATTGCACCAGCTTTCTGTATGAAGTCCTGGAGCAAGAAATTAAAATTTCAATCAATGTTTGCACCAATAAATATTGCTATACATGTTCAAAATTGTAATCCATAGCACAGCAGTATTAGCTCCTAGTGGTGAACAAGGGCAATGCTGACCCAGCCCTTGAGGAAGCAGGAATCCTGGCTCAAGAGAATGAGTATATTTGCTATATTATATACATTATCTCTGTGGGTCAGTGGTTCAATTAATCCCTATTGAAGGCAGTGCAAGCTGGTAGCAACATGTTCTCGGTACGTGAGGTCTAATAAGCCTCACTACGTACTTAAAAAAATATAATCTTGCTAAAAAGCAGAAAAAAATTTACTCAGACATCAACGACTGAGGTAATAATGCTGCTGGCTTACCCCGCAAGAGAGTAATGCAGAAAAATTGTAATCTATGTCCTACCTAGTCTTTTATTGTTTGTGCTTAATAGAATTCTCAAGTACAAGTTACCGGTACTTGCTTTGTGCCAAGTTTGCCTCTCCTCTGACTGCGCTTTACGAAGAGGTTCGGCTTTGGCTAACTCTGTGATGAGAATATTATTGCTCACCTGTATCAATTAATTTAACACAAAGTATGTGGCTTATGCTTTACACATTCATGTTAAGGTTATCAACAAAGAACGGGAGGAGGGTGGGGAGGGGGGGGGGGCAATTACCTGTAGAAGCATCTGCATGGCAGGCATTGGTGTATGACCAGCGACAATCTTGAGATCCTTGGCAAGCAGCTGAGCAGGTGATAAGCCCTCCGTGTTGGAGCGCGCGGTGTGCAGCAGGTGGAACACCTCATCACGCGCCACGCCAGGTAGCACTTGTCCCAGCTCACTCGCCATGTGGTGGTCCGCAGCAGTGGCTCGGCCAGCAGAGGCACTCAGGCAGACCGTGTCCAGTAGCAATGGACCTATAATACATGATCAGTAAGAAAAGATTGGCAAGATTGACTTGCCAACATTTTTTAAATCCAATATATGTATTATTGTTATGTTCAAAGTACGTGGGAAAATTGTACAGTAAATTGTTAAGTCTTCAAAGTTCAAACCTTAAAATTAAAAATTTTACATTTGATAATATTTTCTTGGAGTAAAAAAAAAATAAATAAATAATACATTGTAATATTTACATAATGAAAATAACAAAAATTACAAAACATAAGTAGCAATATTTATTTTTTTATTTTTACTGTTTTTGAAACTGGGGAAAGATGCGTTTTTTTTATATATACATATAATAATTATATATTTTTAACATGCTAGCTCATTACAGTTATTACAAAATACTAAAACAGAGGTATTACTTTACTAAAAATATGAGCAGGATAATAAATTATGTAATTCCCAAATACTGTATCCATTATTTAATACAGAAAAATGTAATATCATGCACTGGTATTGTTATTTGATAATAAATCAACAATGTACGGAACTGATATTAGTAATATTTTAATAGTTAAATCAGTTTTGAAACAGTTTAATAAGTTATCCTTTTATTTGCTGGCTCTGCATCTCTACACAAGACAAATTTTTATTTTGTGATTTCTACCGTAAAGTTAATGTCTACAATATTGTCACATACAAAATTATACTTCCCTCAAACAGAGTACAGTATAGTATAATAAACATAACTTTCTGACAGTGCAGAGAAATGATAGCATGGCATTTTTTTTTTTTTTTTTTTTTTTTTTTACAGCTGTTTCAATTTTGTTTAGTATGTAGTCACAATGTATCAACTGATATTTAATGTGAATAAATAAATAAATAAATAAATAAATAAATAAATAAACATTAGTCAACCAGAGTAACTTGCCATATAGAAGCAATGCCACTTGGGTGGTGAGCAGACCAGGTGCTGCCTCTAGCACCTTCCTGGCAATCAGGGTGCAGCACGAACCCACAATCTCCAAGGTGACCCGCCTGCCAGTCCACTCCCAGCCCACCTCCTGAGGCCTGCAACCAGCAGCACAATGTTAACCACAGAAATAGCCAACCTTAAAGATTTTCTTGGTGTAGAGGAGAGGAATTAACAAACCTCTGACGCAATCATTCAAAATCATACAATATCTATTAGAAATACTTAAAATAGGAAATTTTTATATTAATTACTGTATGGTTGAAAGAATATAAAAAGGTCAAACAGGATCACTATAACAACAACGGGATTCAGATGCTCTGCAATATCTCAATAACTTGACTTGTTGACTTGATTGTCTCTAATTCTCTCTCTATTGGCTAACTAGAAGTTAAATGTCTTAAACACTGGAACGTGGGCGTAAGGAAAGAAGAAGACTTAAGTCAATGCTGAAAAGTACTGGACTTAAAAATACAGAGTTCAATATTGTGTTGGAAACATTATTATTTATTTATTTTATTTATTTATTTTTTATTCACCCAAGTACATAATACAAAAAAAAACATATATGAACATATATATATTAAACAGTTTAACTCTTTTATTTTGATATATCATGCAGATTTGATTAAATTTCATGCACTACTGTATCTGGCACATTACATAACTTTCAGTTAAATTAAAATATTTGTGTACAAATGTTATAATTTCGCTTATTAATGAATTAGCCTGCAATATTAATGTTTACCTTTGTAAACACTAATGTTTCAAGATTACCTGTGGTCAATCACCTCCACGACTGATGGCTTGAGCACCTCGTCACTAGGTGTGAGAACGTGGAAGTCAACAAGCGTTAGCTGCAGCTTGTTGGCCTCATGCAAAGCTCGGAGATCAATCTGGTCCCTAAAACAAAAGAACAGCAAAGAGATATATAGAGTGCGTTCGAGGTGACTGTCCAACCCAGTCCGGACCGGTCCGGACCGTCTAAAATCGTTTTTTTACAGTCGGACTGCTGTCCATTTCCCCTCCTTACCTCCCCTCTCATGACGTCACTTCCGCAGTCCGGTCGGTGTTGAGCGGTCCGGCTAAAAAGTCGGACGAGTCCCTCTATAGTCGGACTGTAGAACTAAACTGAACAACGAAATGCGTTGCAATACTCGAAATGCGCAATGTTTTGGTAATTTTGGCGCAATCCTTGGGCGGGACGGGATACATGCACCTTTTCTCTATTAATTGCAGTGATCTACAGCAGCAGGCTCCATTTTTACTGTACCAAAAAGTACTGTACGCCTCCTTTCACGCGCCCAACAGCTGATAGCAGTCGATCCGTCGGACTGCGCGTTTTTTCTTCAAAACCAGACAGTGACGTAAATATGACGTTTCAGACCACGTGACCAAAATATGCCGCCATTTTCACAGACCAGTCCGGACAGGGTTGGACAGTCACCTCGAACGTACTCATAGAGATTTTATATTTATTGTCACAATGGATATCTCTGCTTTAGCCTTTTCTTTGGGCAGTGAACATTAAGCATTACAAAAGAAAAGCATACTATGTACCCAGTACATATTACTAATAATTGAGACCGCATTACAGAGATGGATTTATACCGTAATGTCAAAGCACTAATGAAATACTGCAATTAATGTAATTGTTTTTATTGTTAAAGTAAAATTGTTAGCTGTGCTTTAGTTTTGATAAAAATAGAAAAGAAGAAGCAATTAGTACTACTAATATGCATAGTACTACTGTACATATTAGTAAAGTACACTAATAATTTTTTTTTTCTTTTCTTTTCTTTTTTCTTTTTTTTTTTTTTTTTCTTTTTTTTTATGCTGGCCAACTCAATATGTTTTAAATTGTTAAGAGCAATAAGGCTTGTTGATAAAGTGATGGGGATAGCAGCACCACTTTGAAATGCGTATGTGTAGTGTTTCTACAGTACGGGTATAACAGATCTTATAAGACATCTTAGTTTTCCTCTAGAAAGTTTAATAGACACTAGACGGCGCCAGATGAAAAGGCTGGAATGACAACTGGACAACTTTTCATTGGTTAATTGATATATCTGGTGCCGTCTAGTCCACTGAACTATCTAGATGTAAACTAAGATCTGTTATATTATTATGTACTGTATGTTTCTTGTTTTGTAATTTGGGTGAAATAATTGAAATCAAAAAAATAAAGAGAGTAAAGTAAAATAGCTATGACTTAAATTACCTAAATATCAATAAATCTAATGGCACATCATTCTCAGCAAAGTAGAACATAATCTCAGTCTTGAGGGGCAGGTCTGATTGAGGTATGTTGAGCACGGGTAGAGTGGTGGTGGAGCCAGACGCTGGGAGGGCAGACTCTCGTAGTAGCAGTGCATACACCAACGCAGACACTGCCGAGTCCAAGTCACATGACTCGTTGCCCATCACCACCTTCACTGTCGAGAAGTCATCCAGATGTTCCTACAAAATTACACATGCTTTACCGTATGATACCGGTGTTGTATATTTATTATGTTATTAATAAGCTTAAGTGTGAGTACAGAGACCATATCAGAACCTTCCATCTAATGACCAGAAATTTGACTAAAAATGTCAAGACTTTCAAGAGGTGTGCGGATGGTAGAATCATTTTGTCACTCATGTATGCATATATATGATATAATATATATATATATATATATATATATATATATATATATATGCATACAGTGTGTTTGAGTGTATGATAATTTATAAAAATACCCTTGCAACATTTTGAGATACCAACCAGATCGTCTCTACAGTCCTGAAGAAACGCTTCCATGGTAAACTTGGTCAAATTAAAGCGAATAATCACAATTCTTTAAACTTCTATGAAACTGCTAACTTTTTGTCTCATAATTATCTAAATTTCTTTCATCAAACGCATTTTTAATTTAGCTGCGAGCTGCGAGCTGCTCAGTCAGCTGTGAGCTGTCAGCAATGCTGTGCTGCGGGTTGCTGCGCCTGCTGCGGCAACTTTTTTTCAATGCTGCACTGTAGTGCGGGGAATAACGACAAAATATCAGCTTGATTGGGCGTTTCTTGAAGAAATCACCAAAATTTCAGGGTTGATAGGGTTCATCACAAGGATCATTTTTATAAGGGGGGCAGAGTTGAGGTAACTTCCGGTTGACCTGTGGTGACCTCCGAAGTTTACCCCTTTCCCGTCCCAGCTTTTATTTTTTTGCGGCTGTATGGTTGCGCGGAGGAAGAAAACTGTTATGACAAAAAAGTTTTATTACAATATAAGCTACTTTGTAAAAAAATTTGGCTGACCGGATGTGCATAGTTACAAAATGGCGGCCACAAATATGGCGCATGGGGCGTTAATGACACCACGTTTTCTTGAATTACTTAACATATAAGCAATTACGAGCTAAAAGGTTCGTACAAAGCCTTTTCTAAATAATTTTATCTTTAATATCGTAGTACTTTCATCTTCCTAACGACATTACTTCTCGAGATATACCTCCAAACGTAACCACAGAGCGGGCCACGCGTAGCCTCTCGCGCTATGTTTACAATGCAAACACAGGGAAGAAAGCTTCCAAAGCTGCATAGTGAAATACAACAATTCTTAAAATAATTGTTTTATATTGTTTTCATGATATTTATTAAATATTGATTAATTATTCAAATAATAATAATTAATTAAATAATATAATTAATCTCTGTAAAAATTTGCATATATTGGTGAAAATTATTTTTTAACCTGTAAGCATTATAACACATGCTGTAGGGAAACCGTACTTTAATGAACTTAATGCATTATATAATAAATAATAGCAATATATCATTCATTATATGCACATGCAGCTATATAATATATATGTACAATATATTATGTATATTAATTTCATAATCATAATACAATATGATACTAAATTAAAACATAAAAAATTTACGTGATTTCAAATAAATTCTTTTTATTTGTCTAATTCAAAGTAAGTGTATAAATTTTTATTTACTTATACAGAGTTAATTACATATTTGATACATCATATAATTTTATTATAGAATATACGGTATAACATAAGAATCTTCATTTTTATATTTATCATATTACACGTGCATGCGCGTGAACTGCAAATGTAAGCTGATCAAGTGAGAACAAGGGAATTTTATGTCATGGCATACTGTGATATTTGACAATGTTTTACTGTGCATGGTTTTCCTTCGTCGATCCAAGGAAATAACGGGGCAGTTCCTAACACAATTAAGGCCACGGCCGCTTCCTTACCTATCCTAAAATCGCCATCCATTCACTTTACTCCTCTCATCCTAAGGGTTGACGGACCACCGAGGGTTCCGATTCTTATACTCCTAGCTTGAGAAGGCAAGTTAGGCATTCGGGAAAATAATTAATATAAATATACATACGAGTATTATGTGTGTTGTGTGTGCGTGTGTGCTGACCTGAGTTCAACAACAACCCTTAAATCGATATTATCTTCAAATTTATTGTATTGTATAGCTAGGTACATAATTTTATTATTGCAATATACGTGGTATTGAGAAGAAAAACAGCGAAATATTATGATTTTCTTTACGAAATACAATATAAAGAATAACACATTGTTTAAAAAGTGTTAATTCATAAAGAATATTATGGCATAAATATTGAGCTGTTGGATAAGCCTATTACAATTTTGAGTGTATATCGTAGTCCCAATGGTGATATAAATGTGTTTTTTAATAAAATTGAGCATATTGTTAGTAATATATATGCTGAGAATAGAGAGCCCATTGTCTGTGGTGATTTTAATGTTAATTTATTTAATAAAAATAATAAAAATACTAAAAATTTTAATGATATTTTAAATGTATGTAATCTAAAGCCAAGTATATTAAATGCAACAAGAATTTGTGATACAACAGAAACACTCATAGATAATATTTTAATTCCTAAACTTTTAACATGTGATATTATAGAATCAAAGGTATTACCTCTTTATTTATCAGACCATGAATCTCAGATCTTAACCTTTTGTGAAAATGTAAGTAAAAAAGAAAATATAAATATAAAAAAGAGATTCTACTCCAAAAAAAACATGAAAATATTTAAACAATCTCTTAGAGATGAATCATGGGATAAAGTGTATAAAAAAACAGATAGTGAGAATATGTTTAATAAATTTCATTCAATTTTTTGTCAACATTTCCATAAAGCATTTCCATTAGTTGAAGTCAAAGAAAATAATACTGTGAGAGTAAATAAAAATAAAAGAAATTTTATGACTAAAGGTCTAAAAGTATCAAGGGAAAAGTTAAGAAATATTAAAAAATTGAACAACCTGTATCCACACAAGTGGACAACTGAATATGTCAAAACTTATAAATTTATATATAATAAGCTAATTAGAGTTGCAAGTAAAAGGAAAAATACATTATTTATAAATAAATCTGAAAATAAATCTAAAGCAATGTGGGATCTAATTAAACAAAAACATGGTAAACCTGCTGTAAAACCTGTTGTTTCAGATTTGATAATAGATGGAGTAAAGGTCACTGACCCACAAGAAATTGCGCAGAAATTCAGTAATCATTTTCAAAATAGTATTATAAATTGTAAAGATGAAATAGGCACAAACAGAGTTGATATACATGAACATACTCCATCAAACCCCAAATCTATGTTCTTAACCCCTTTAACAAGTAATCAATTCTTAAAAATAGTTCAGAATTTAAAAAATAAACACTCTAGTGGATTTGATGGTATTTCTAATTTTGTTTTGAAATCTTGTGTATATTCTATATCTTTAGTTCTCACAACAATAATAAATAAATCATTTGAGGAGGGTAAATTTCCATCTTTGCTTAAGCATGCCATAATTAAACCAGTCCACAAGAAAGGTTCAAAACAGAACATGGAAAATTATAGACCAATAAGTTTGCTGTCAGTTTTCTCAAAATTATTTGAACAAGCTTTTTTATTAAAATTATTACCATTTCTAGAAAATAATAATCTCCTATCCAAATATCAGCATGGTTTTAGGAAAAATAAATCAACTGAAACTGCAATGTTTCAATTAATTGACAGTATACTTAATAGTTTGGACAAAAATCTGAAAACTGCTGGAGTATTCTTGGATCTTTCCAAGGCATTTGATATGGTGGAACCTAATTTACTATTACAGAAATTACACAAATATGGTGTAAGGGGTAACTGTCTAGAATGGCTTAAATCTTTTCTAACTAATAGGACTCAAACAGTTGAAATTTCACCTAATAAAAATTGTAAATTCAATTCAACCCCCACATCCCTTCTATATGGCTTGCCTCAAGGTACCTGTCTGGCACCAATATTATTCATTTTGTATATTAATGAGCTACCACTCATAATTGATAGTAATAATTGTCTCATTATTAAGTATGCTGATGATTCCAATTTGAAAGTTACTGGTTGCAACAATGAGGACTTGTTAACTAATATAACAAGTTCAATGGTAAATGTAAAGTCATATTTAAATGGACTAGGTTTAATTTTAAATTTAAACAAAACAGAAATATTGCAGTTTCAAAACATTAAAAATAAAAACCCAATTCTTGATTCTGTCTCTTTAAATAACTTAAACATCATACCAAATAATAGCACTAAATTTCTGGGTGTAATAATAGATAAAAATTTACAGTGGATTGACCATATAGATTTTGTATGCAAAAAAGTGTCATCTGTTATATTTGCAATTAGAGAACTGAGGCATGAGTGTGAAATACAATGCCTCAAAACTTTATATTTTTCAAATTTTTATTCTTTTTTAAAATATGGTATTATCTGTTGGGGCCATTCTCCAGAAATAAACAGACTCTTTATTTTACAAAAGAAGGTAATCCGTCTCATGTTTTTTATGAAAAAGAGAGGTTCTTGTGTAAAAATATTTAAAGAGCAAGGTATTTTAACACTACCTTGTATATTCATTATGGAAAGTGTAATGTTTGTAAAAAGAAATATGGCAGATTTTAAACAACATGAAGTGCATCATAATCATGACACCAGAAACCTAAAAAATGTAATAACTCCAATTTATTGTAAAATGAATATGTATAAGAAGGGACCCTTTTTGAGTTGCTTGTCTTTGTATAATAAGCTGCCTAATGATGTGAAGTGCATCGAAAATTTAAATGTTTTTAAAGTGAGTATTAAAAAGTGGTTAGTAAATAAGTGTTTCTATAGTGTACAAAACTACATGGACAATGAATGACTTCAAGTAATGTTAAATGACTCTATTTCTTAGCTTTAGATTGACTTGTCCTATAAACCTCAACATATATCATGTATATGAAAATGTGATTGTAGGAACTAATGGAATTAATAAAAGAATTTTGAATTTGAATTTTGAATTTGATGTAAAAGAATGTTTTCAGTGATAATATAAAACAGCATATTATACAGATTAAGAAAAAAATATTGGACAATATTCATAACAATGTATGGGATATAGTAAAAGATAGTATAATTGTGCAAATCTTGCGATTCAAATTTGTATCTTAATTATATACATAAATAGTGCGAAAATCTGGGAACATGACAAGCTTCTTTGTGCTTCGATTTATTATATAAATTAAGTATATAAAACTTGACAAGATCTATTGCAAGTAAGTATAAAAGATTTTTTAATATTACATAGCTATTTTTTCGGAATTTTTTTACCTTAATTAACTTCTCAATACCAAATTAAAATAATAAAATTATGTATCTAGCTATACAATAAATTTGAAGATAATATCGATTTAAGGGTTGTTGTTGAACTCAGGTCAGCACACACGCACACACATAATACTCGTATGTATATTTATATTAATTATTTTCCCGAATGCCTAACTTGCCTTCTCAAGCTAGGAGTATAAGAATCGGAACCCTCGGTGGTCCGCCAACCCTTAGGATGAGAGGAGTAAAGTGAATGGATGGCGATTTTAGGATAGGTAAGGAAGCGGCCGTGGCCTTAATTGTGTTAGGAACTGCCCCGTTATTTCCTTGGATCGACGAAGGAAAACCATGCACAGTAAAACATTGTCAAATATCACAGTATGCCATGACATAAAATTCCCTTGTTCTCACTTGATCAGCTTACATTTGCAGTTCACGCGCATGCACGTGTAATATGATAAATATAAAAATGAAGATTCTTATGTTATACCGTATATTCTATAATAAAATTATATGATGTATCAAATATGTAATTAACTCTGTATAAGTAAATAAAAATTTATACACTTACTTTGAATTAGACAAATAAAAAGAATTTATTTGAAATCACGTAAATTTTTTATGTTTTAATTTAGTATCATATTGTATTATGAGTATGAAATTAATATACATAATATATTGTACATATATATTATATAGCTGCATGTGTATATAATGAATGATATATTGCTATTATTTATTATATAATGCATTAAGTTCATTAAAGTACGGTTTCCCTACAGCATGTGTTATAATGCTTACAGGTTAAAAAATAATTTTCACCAATATATGCAAATTTTTACAGAGATTAATTATATTATTTAATTAATTATTATTATTTGAATAATTAATCAATATTTAATAAATATCATGAAAACAATATAAAACAATTATTTTAAGAATTGTTGTATTTCACTATGCAGCTTTGGAAGCTTTCTTCCCTGTGTTTGCATTGTAAACATAGCGCGAGAGGCTACGCGTGGCCCGCTCTGTGGTTACGTTTGGAGGTATATCTCGAGAAGTAATGTCGTTAGGAAGATGAAAGTACTACGATATTAAAGATAAAATTATTTAGAAAAGGCTTTGTACGAACCTTTTAGCTCGTAATTGCTTATATGTTAAGTAATTCAAGAAAACGTGGTGTCATTAACGCCCCATGCGCCATATTTGTGGCCGCCATTTTGTAACTATGCACATCCGGTCAGCCAAATTTTTTTACAAAGTAGCTTATATTGTAATAAAACTTTTTTGTCATAACAGTTTTCTTCCTCCGGGCAACCATAAAGCCGCAAAAAAATAAAAGCCAGGACGGGAAAGGGGTAAACTTCGGAGGTCACCACAGGTCAACCGGAAGTGACCTCAACTCTGCCCCCCTTATAAAAATTATCCTTGTGATGATCCCTATCAACCCTGAAATTTTGGTGATTTCTTCAAAAAACGCCCGATGAATGTTGTTATTCCCTGCACTACTGCTCTCTGCCGGAGAGCCTTTGCACTTTGCATTAATTAAGTCTGGCACTTGAGAGTCTCTGGCAGTGGCGTAGGCAGGATTTGTCCAAGGGGGGGGTTTCTTGAAAATAAATAAGATGGAAAACAGCCCACTGGGGGGTTTGGGGGGCGTAGCCCCCCAATAGCCCGCCGCAGGCGCGATTTTTTTTAAGGACACGCCCCTTTTTTAGGGTAAAATTATAAAAAAATACTATTATAGAGAATGCATGGCCTGATGCAATATTTTTAAAATTTTATTTTTTTTTTTTTTGCACCTCTTTTTTTTAATTTCGTTTCAATATTATACGTGCACTAACGTGCTTTAATTGAGTATATTTAAATCAAGTAATTCATCTAATACCACTTTTATATTGTTTTTATTAGTTTCATGGTGCGCGATTTTTTTGAAAAAGAGACGTGGACTATACATTTTTTCGATGAAAAGTTGCAGCAAATTTCTTATATTTGTAAATCGGAAATTATGTAGTTACAATATTTTTGTCACTACTTTTTCTTATAAAAAATATAGCACATTTTAAGACGATGTACTGATGTACGAGCAAGAAAAAATATTTTTATTAAATTTTCAAAACAGGAATATCAATTCATTACATTAAGTATACTGTAAAATTAATACATTTAAAAAACCGGGTTTTTTTTAACTTCAATAATAAATTCAAAGATATACGTACAGTATTATACATGAGACAATGAGACTAGCAATTGTAAGATGTAATATACCTATATAATTAATTAAAAATAATAAAATACTATGCATAATTTTTATGCTGAACATTATGCGGGGAATGCTTTCAACATTTTTTACACTTTAAATTGTTGTCTTTTCGTGTACAAAAACATAAATAACTTAATGAGGAATAGTACATATTATAATTATAAGTGGGAGGTGTGGCGCAGTGCGCTTGACCGGGTCTCGTCAGATCACCGAAGTCAAGCAACGCCGCGCGTGGTTAGTAGTTGGATGGGTGACCATTTTCAACAAAAACCACGTTTCCCACCCAGGGGTAAAACGTTGCGCTTTTCCACTATGTGGTTCCCCTGGCTTTGGACCATTGCACTTCCGGTTCATTGACAAAAGCTGTAGCGTCCATCCTGGCTGAGGTTTCCACGTTTCCCTCAGCCGCAGGCAAATGCCGGGATGGATTTGCAAGGCCGTGGCCGCCCCCGTTCCAGAAGAGCCCGCGAAACGCTCAAGTTAGGGTTTCGGAAGGTTCGGGGTTTCAAAGTAGTATGTAATTAGTAAATAGAAGTACCCAATAGGGCTTGATTAAAAATTAAAAAAAAAATAATTATAATAATATAGAATTATACCATGATTATATAATCATAATTCTGCAGACCGATTTTAAATAAAATAAATATGTATTAACGATGCCATGTGTTTCGGGGATATAAATTTTTATTTTTATTATTTTTTTTTAAGAAAATTTTTCATAAAATTTTAGCTAAATCGTATCTGTCGAGTCCCATTTTTTGTTATTTTCCCCTTAAAATTTACTAAGGTTCAGCTCTCAAGGGGGGGGTTATAACACCCAAAACCCCCCCCTTGTCTACGCCCCTGGTCTCTGGCACTCTTGTTTGCCATGCATTTTTTTACTATTTAATTTTAAATAATATATTTACACATATATTATATGATTATATTATATGATTATATTATATAATTAGTAATTAATATATATTATATATATGTATTATATGTCTCTGATAATTAATCTAGCTCTTAATAAATAATAAATTGCAATTTTTTTTTATTACTCGCGACTCTGCATGCAGTGACACATTGCACCCATACCCAGCCTCTCGATCGTTCGTAATATAATTAACGTTACCATGAGCCTCGAATCGTATACCATCTATATAATTATTATATCTATATATTATATCTATATAATATATGTTCATATATTTCTACATATAATCTTTTTCCGCCTATAATCTTTACACGACAATTAATTTTGAATTTAATAAAATGCTTATAATTTTTTTAATTTTTAATCAAACCCTATTGGGTACTTTTATTTACTAATTACATACTACTTTGAAACCCCGAACCTTCCGAAACCCTAACTTAAGCGTTTCGCGGGCTCTTGTGGAACGGGGGCGGCCACGGCCTTGCAAATCCATCCCGGCATTTGCCTGCGGCTGAGGGAAACGTGGAAACCTCAGCCAGGATGGACGATACAGCTTTTGTCAATGAACCGGAAGTGCAATGGTCCAAAGCCAGGGGAACCACATGGTGGAAAAGCGCAACGTTTTACCCCTGGGTGGGAAACGTGGTTTTTGTTGAAAATGGTCACCCATCCAACTACTAACCACGCGTGGCGTTGCTTGACTTCGGTGATCTGACGAGACCCGGTCAAGGGCACTGCGCCAAAAATGCTTATATTAATTATTAATTATAAAATATATTATATAGTACGTCTATATAGCTCATATATTATATATTTTTTATTTATATATAATAGTCTAATGGCGCACGTGCGAAGTTAACAGATCACATAAACTTAGGCTGGTCACTAATTTTTTTAAGTGATAAATTTTATTCCAAGCTTTTAAATTTATTCATTTTTGCAATAAAAAATCCATCATCGATATTTAAGTTTTTAATTTTAATTAAATATAATATGTTTCACTTAAAAATTCTTCATTTTATATGTTATATTTTACATATTAAATATATATTATCCATTAATTTATTTTCTTACACTATGATTTTCACAAAACAATTAATTTTTACTCCAAGTTTGCAATTCTCGTCTCTTTTCTTCTCGATAGTTCAAATTTATATACTCTCTAAACTCGAAAGTAAAAAATTATTTTAGGCTCTGGTAAAACTAAAAATGCTTTCTATTTTCACTTACTATAACATGTAACAAGATAAAACACAAAAGCATATATGTATTTTTGTAAATGTAAAAGTATATCAGCGACTATAGTGAAACATGGGAATAAAGAAATATATAATATAAATGTACATTTTATATGTATATTACAAGAAGAAATAAAACATGTGTTTTTGCTCGATCAATATCACAACTTATATTTTTGCCCTCTCTTTCTCTCATATTGTATAAAATTACAATGTATTATTAATTCATTAATTGATAGCAATTTACGATAAATATTGTGCATAATTAATAATTATATATATAAATTTTATAAACTAAAAGTCGAGATACCAGCTCATTGAGGTATAAATGTCTCTTTGTATAAATGAAATGTATCATGTTTATTTAAAATGAATAATATATATATATATATATATATATATTTATATTATTTATATATTATATCAATGAATGCGCGTATTATAATAGATTGAATAATTTATAACGTATATATATACATATGCATGAAAATCACTAAAAACACTCTTATACATCTAAATTTTTGTCGCAGCAAATAACCTTTTTAAGTCAAGAAAATCACATCGATCATAAAAATATTAGCAGATGAACCCCCATGTACCAGTTGCAGAAATTTGTTAAAAGTTATTAATGCTCTAACTTGACTTGCAACATTGCGAAACGCGTATTCCAACTAAAAACTAAACAACTAAAAACTTGCTGCAAATTTAATCATTCTTATTATTATAAACATACACTCATCAACAGAATAGTAAAATGTTTGTGTTTAAGCTCCTCATATATAGCAGCATATAATTAATTACTTAATTAGCATTCAAAATCATCAAATGATAAAAAAGGAAAGAAAGTGAAATAATTATTTTTTTGTATCGTATTTATTATTTATTTATTATATTTATTCAAAAAACAGAATACAGGTTAGGTAATCCGATTATAAAGAACACAATAGTTCATACAAATTCTTAGTTAAAATACACACGTACAAAAATTATTATATAACTAAAATCTTGGTAACATATAATACATTATATTTATATTACATAATTAAACATGCATTTGAGTTATTTACATATATCCTTGCAATTTCGTGCGAAGATTGATGGAAAATGTCAAGTTCGTATATGTCGAGCGTGGCGCAGTGCATTGACCGGTTCTCGTTAGATCACCGAAGTCAGGCTACGTCGAGCGTGGTTAGTACTTGGATGGGTGACCGTTTCAAGTAAAAAATACGCTGCTCCCTCCCTGGGGTAAATTCGTCTCGCTTTCCACCCAGTGCAGTGATGCACTTGTGTGTGGTTCCCCAGGCTTTGGACATCGCTTTGGTCCATTGAGAAAAAGTAGAGGTGTCCGTCCTGACTGAGGTTTTCCACGGTTCCCTCAGTCTCACCTCAGCGAATGCTGGGACGCGTAAGCATGCAGGCCGTGGCCACTATCCGTTCCCTACCTTATCCCTACCCAGTACCCCGCCGCGAGCTGTAAGCTCTTATAGGGGTGTATCCTTGTACAAAAAAAAAAAAAAAAAAAATACTGTACAGTTCATTGCAAAATGATTGAACTCTGGAAATAAAAGAATATTTATCAATATCAATTCTTAGGTTTGGTATGTAGAAAAGTTGAGATGATCTGTTTTGTCTCACTGGTACATTTAGACATATTATATATAACGAAATGGCCCTTGATGATGAACAGGATGGACTGATAGAATTTTGTACGTAAATATTAATTATGATTTTTATTCTTACTTTTGTCTTCAAAATGTATGATGAATTATGAATAATACTTCGATTTTTTCTTTTCTGATTACATGCAATTACATGCATGCAGAGCAGAAATATTAAACTGCGTTTCCCATATGTTATATTTCATATTTTTAGTAATTAATCATGTATTATACATTATTAAATTTTTAACCGTGAAGTTACATGTACTGCTATAAAATGGTATTATATACAGTTGTATGTGTATGTTACAATTTTTAAAAAAAAAAAGCTTTCATATATATCATAAAAAATAATTGATTGACGTATACACATACTGTAAATGATGATACATCTAAAGAACAGCATGGGGGCTTAATGCTTAAGTTGTTAGCAAAGCGAGTTAAAAAGACTGTCTTTTGCTCACTCAGGAGCAAATTCAATTAAATCGTTTTTCTGTATCAAACTCAACTTCAAACACAAAGCATATACGTATTTCATTGGTTGCTGTAACGTCAGTTTTATTTTTCTCTATAATTTAAAAAAAAAATATATAATTATAATATTTTTTATGACTGCTCGACCAGATTATTGAAAATATAATTATAATTACAAAAAAATTAGGTATATATGATATTTATATTTGATCGACGCATGCAGCAGCTAGGCCAAACAAAGTCTTATATATTAATATTAACATATATACAGTATTATAATCAAAATTTTATATTTATTTTTTTCCAGGTTGTATCAATTTAGCTAGGTTGCAAATTTTGCCTTTAAGGTAATCAATATTGAGTTATGGTTAATGGTTAATTAGATCGCCAGGTCACAGAGCTAATTTGTATATTAATATTAATTTACTATCACGTGTTTTTTTATACATGGCTTACTTTTATACCGTATTATATTATATTATATTATATTATATTATATTATATTATATTATATTATATTATATTATATTATATTATATTATATTATATTATATTATATTATATTATATTATATTATAATATAATATAATATATTATAATTCATGTCTCATGTCCCCTCAGGTGTAATTCAGGGGTCAGTAATTGGGCCGCTATTGTTCAATATTTTTATGCTGGATTTGCCTAAAACTGTATTTTCAAGTTTTATGCAATATGCTGATGATTCTACGCTGTATCGCCACGTTAAATCAGATAACGATTTGTATGTGTTGCAGGAGGACTTAAATAACATTAAACTGTGGTGCAGTAACAATGGCATGGCTTTGAATATTAAAAAATGTGTTGTTATGGATATTACACTGTCAACTCCATTTTTATATCCATATGAAATATATAATGAAACCTTGTCTTATTGTAATACTGTCAAAGTTCTCGGTGTTAATGTATCATCTGACTTGAAATGGAACACCCATGTAGAATGCATTAGAAATAGGGCAGCCAAGCTGCTGGGTTTTGTGTCTAGAAATCTTGGGGGATGCTCTACTAAAGTGAAGAGTCAAGCTTATCAATCTCTAATCCGCCCTATTATGTCATACGGCACCCCAGCTTGGCACCCTACAACTAAGGCAAATATGTTAAAATTGGAGAGAATTCAAAGAAAGGCAACAAAATTTATATACGGCAAAAATCACTCCAATGTTGACAAAAATAAACTACTTTCTTTTCAGTCATTTTTAGTTTATACTGATTTGAACTGTTTTTACAAGTGTCGTAATGGTATGAATGATCTTACAATTACGGAAAGTGTTGTGTGTGGTCGTGAAATCCGTGGGGAGGCTGGTGTCGTAAGGCTTATTCCCCCTAAAGTGCGTACATCACTTTATCAAAACGGGTTTGTTTATCGTTGTACCACCCAATGGAATAGTTTGCCCGCTATTGTAAAAACACAACCGCCCTCTTCCTTCTCTTTAAGTTTAAAGAGACACCTTTTGACTTGTGAATAATTATTTATTGTTTGACTAAGCCTATGGGCTATATATTATAATTTTGTATTCATTTACGGACTAATACCACTTTACGTGTTATGGTGCCTTTTTGGTGCTGCTGTATTGGTCCTCACCCTAAATATATTATTGTTATGCATAAAATATGTCTATTTTAATTTTAACTTTGCTAAATTTTAATAAATATGTATATATATATATATTTTTTTTTGTTGTTGTTGTTAATAATTATGTATGCATTTATGGGTGAAATAAATAAAATAAATAAATAAATAAATTATATTATATTATATTATATTATATTATATTATATTATATTATATTATATTATATTATATTATATTATATTATATTATATTATATTATATTATATTATATTATATTATATTATATTATATTATATTATATTATATTATATTATATTACATTATATTATATTATATTATATTATATTATATTATATTATATGTAAAAGTGCATTGCTCTTGAATGAAATTTTTGTATACAAATATTACATTTATATTGCATGACGGAAATGTTTCTCAGTACTCTTCAATTGTCCAAGTGGTATGTGCGGGCGGCTATTTGAAGTGATGCATAATTTGTTTACTATTGGTGATTATCACGGCTCCAACTAATGGAGAACACTTATTGGTCCCCCGTGCGTCATATTATCAAAAATACTAATGCCGATTCTTGTTGCTTATCTAAAATAACTCTCAGCTAATTACACTTTGTTATCAAATGTACACATAAACTTAATCCAAATGCAAACCTAAAATATTATACTTTTTTTTAATGTTTTATAAATTAAGAAAAAAAACAAACAAAATCTAGTGTTTTCTTAAATATAAAATGTAATATTTTAGTAACTGTACATATATAAGCTTAAAAAAATTACACGGAGACCCTGACTCCACGGCACAGTAGGGCGCAGTTGGGCACAGTTACCCTTCACAGTTTAACTAAATGGGACTCCCTAGAGTTAGTTACAGTTCACTCTCAAGGTTTACATGTAAATTCAATTTGGTTCAACTGTACGTCCCATTTGAGACCAGCCACAAGGGGATTATGAACTAGGCTGCCAAGTTCAAATAACATTGGAAAAATTCATGAATATTGAACTGGGTAGCTAACTGTGCCAAACTGTGCCATGATAATTTTACATGTTTGAACATATAACATCTTGACACGATATAAGATTATTTTGCACTATGGGTTTCCAGGTATAAAAAAAATGTATACCTGGAAACCCATAGTGCAAAAGCGACCATCTCGGCTCGCGATGAAACGAGTTAGTCGTTTTTGAGAGGACGCGATAAAATGAGTTAGTCGTTTTTGACGGAACACCATTGTTATGATTTAGTGTACCCAGGCTATAATGTTGGTAGCAAAAATATGTTAATGAACATGATAATTATCTAAATTTGCAAAATTATGAAATTGCCAGTGCAAGATAAGGATACTAAATTAACTGAAATTTGCAACATAAGGTTACTTTCAACTTTTTAAGATAGAAAAAGCACCTCTTATCAGTCTGGTTTTGCATCTGACGGTCTCATGTAATTTTTTGGATAATGTAAGACAAAAGTGTAAGATTAAGTTACTACATTATTTAATAAATAAAAAATTGAGTATATAAGAATGTAGTTTATTTTTTAAATTGTTAAGCAATAGTATATAAATATATAATAATTGTCATTATTATAAAGTTATTATATACTTTTGAATCTGTGATATTATAATGTTATGCAATGATAGTTCCATATTTTTGTTAAATATAATAATAATTTTTGACTCAACACGCATAATTATTTTATTTCCAATCAATTTACAAAAATCATTTACCATAAAATCAAACTAAACTTAGAAAAAATGTAAAAAAGCAATCAAATTTCATGCTCTATTTATTTATAAACTAAAAAAAATATCATGCAGATAGTATTTTCATTATTATTAAAATATGCAACTCTATATAACGTTGAAGCACAGCGGTTTGATGCGTACCACAGAAGCGTGTATTGTAATTAGAGTATACTACACCGTACAACAATTAAATTGCTGTTTAGTGTATACATGTACAGATATTTGCTTGTCTCATTATATCATAGAACATAGAAAAGAAATATAATTTTATAATAATCAATTTCTTAATAAACCAATTTAAGTGGTACATTTAATAAGAAGAAAAAAATCAGTGTTAAAACAAATAGAAACAAAATATTATGGATGTCATTTCCTGCATATACATAATTATTTTCAATGCATAAATATAAATATAATAATTAATGTAGTCTATACACTGTACTGCACAGTACAGTTAAAACTATTCTCGCGGCCGCAGCTAGCTAATTACAACAACACAATAAAACAAGACATGCTGTTATCGTATCAACTTAATTTAATTATACTGGTAATAGATAAACATAATTAATCATTATCTCTAGAAGATAAAACAACAATTATTGCCAATTTATTATAAAAGCAGCCCTTGTATACAATGTTATGCTTCAACTAAATCATATAGTTTATCATAATTTGAATCATAGTTAAAAACTGTTCATAAGAAAGTATAAATGAGTTTCAACATATATTTATATATATTATTATGTGTATATAATATATATATATATTATACATAATATTTTTTTTACAGTTATTTCTGATATTGCAAATTCTCTACGTTTTTTTTTTTTTCTTTATTTTATTTCTCTAGTGACACTAATTGCAGTAAAATATTTTATTCAAAGTTTAAATAGTATTATACTATTATAATTAAATTAAATAAGATTGTTTTGTTTTTCTTTATAAATGCTTAAATAATTTTAAGTTTTAATCTAGTTTATATTAAATTGGCAAATAATTTTTAGTTATAATCTATAGTTTATAATAAATTTGCCTAAAATATTTCTTCTTTTTTTCTCGGAAATTTCAAAGTAGATCGAGGTAACACGGATCAACTGACTGAATACCAAAAAAATCCCATTCATGAAAATTATGAAAAAAAAACGAACTCTATTTCCATTTCTCCATGTTAAATACGTGAACTTTAAAAATTAATAACTCGAAAACTATATAGCTCGTTTTTGTATACCTTATATTTTAGCTACTGATAGGGGATGTAGAGGAGAACATTTTAATTCTTTTTCATAATTTTCATGAATGTTTTTTTTTAGCATTGGGTCAGCTGATCCGTGTTATCTCTACCTTAATTAAATAACATAACATTTTTAACAATGTATTTTTTCTTTTAGATTTATTCGTCTAATTGTAACGCGCACCTCCGATAATTGCTATTTACGTATGTAATTTATGTTATCACAATTATAATAGTGAAATTAATTTCGAACTATTAAAAAAATACACAATCAATTGTATATGTTGAATAAATGATATGCTATATTAGTTGATAAGAAGAGTATAATGATGTTCCCCGATTACAAGTTTTCTAAATTCCCCAAGGTTTACTGTATATTTTTCTGCAATATATCATACAATATATCATGTCTGTTTGCTGGAAAAATTAATTAAAATAAAATATAATGATAGAAGACTTTAGGATTCAAGTACTTAAGATTTTATATCAGCCATTATATATGTCTATGTGCAATATATATATATCATACACAATAATACATTTTCAAACAGAAACTTTTCATATTGTATTATGAGGTATTGTATTACATGCGTGAATATCATGTTATATGATCGTCCAAAATTCCAGGGGGAGTAAACATACTTCAAGTACTATATAGTGTTCAAAGCAAGCGCGGATCCAGGGACGTGCCCCTCCGTCCCCCCTGAAATCCGCGCCTGGTTTAAAGCAAGTTACTTGTGTCACCTTGCTGCAGTCACACATATATTAATATATGTAATTAATTCGAATGAGCTTTTTCCGTCATCGGTACGTATCATTTTACGAATCCAAGTACAAACTTTTGAAAGAAAAGAGTGAACTTGGCCAGGAGTTGAGCCTGGGACCTTCCATTGTTCAGATGGATTTGTATGATACGTAGATACGTATACCGATGACGAACATTGAAATTAATTAATAAAAGCGTCATCAATGGAGATAACATCTTGTCTACGGGATAAAAAATATATTTAAAAATATATTACATGTAACTCGCTCTATCTTAGGAAGCTGAACAATTTGCCTAATCTCAAGGCGATATGTTATGGGGAAAACATATTAATTGTTTGAGTGACGAAATATCGTAAAATATTGATTGTTAGAACATTTTTAAAAAAAGGTTTCTAATTTATTTGCTTTTACTATTTTAACATTTCAACTCCATCAAAAGTCATTTGCATTTAGATTACCTTGAACACATTTTTGTTGCTACATGCTTTAAAATAGTTTTATTGCCATGATTATTAAAAACTTATTTAAAACATTGTTTATTTTTAGACTGATAAAAATATATTTTAAACACCCTTTGCTTCTTTTCCTTATAAATTAACTAATAAATTTTAATTTAATATAATTTAACAGTATTTTTGAACATCGCCGTATACAAAATCAGGTTTTCTTTTTCTTTTAGCCTTTGCAATAATTTATCATTATTTTTTTTTTAAAAATAACCTTAACATATCAATGACTTAAACTGTTAAAATTCCAACTATAAAATCCTATAATAAATAATAAGTTAATTTTTTGGCATAAACACATAACTTTCTTTTGACTTAGTTTTATATTTTTTATTGAAGGTGTTAAGAATTCTTAATTAAAATTGAATGGAGCTTTAAAGAAAGTTTACAAACTAGGGTTATGATGGTTACCTGCGTTTCACCTTTAC
This sequence comes from Siphlonurus alternatus, assembly GCA_949825025.1. Classification (NCBI taxonomy): domain Eukaryota; kingdom Metazoa; phylum Arthropoda; class Insecta; order Ephemeroptera; family Siphlonuridae; genus Siphlonurus; species Siphlonurus alternatus. Next base: position 25,433,538 of record OX463782.1, on the reverse strand, counting down.
TGTCCCGCTAATAAGAGGAAGGCGGGGGCGCACGAGAATGGGGCGGTGCAGCGCGTGTTGCGCGATGACAAGGGGCGCGTGGGCTGGATACTGGAGGGGAGGTCCAGGGTATAAACGTCCGGACCTGCCGCTTCATCGTCCCGTTCTCCAGAACACCTCGAGTCTGCTGCTCACCACTGCAAGTCTGCTCTACAAGTGGTCCACCTAACCTTGCCCTGCACCAAAAACATATTCTATCGGTAAGTAAGTACTATTTTTTATTTTTCATGTTAATGAGTGCGAATACTAATGAATTAAATTAAAAGCTATTTTTAAATGTTGGTTAAAATTAATATTGAGTGATTAAAAGTATCTACTTATCTAAAAATGATATGAGGAGGGAAAACAAAGTTTTAATATTTATTTTTTTTTATATATAAATAATACTTCTGTTTCCATTTGAGAGTTTAAAATAATGTAAGCCATGCAGTAAAAATGTTCATAAACAAATTTACCTGTAATTAAAATTTAAAAAAACATCTATTTCTGCATGATGAGAACTTGCTTAACAACAAATGTCACTACATAAAATTAATGTGCACAGTAAATTTTAAGTAGATATGCTATTTTAATATTGTTTTTCCATTTAAATTCTCTTTAAATATTTAATTCAAATAATTGCAAGGATTGCCTCAAGCAAGAATCAATTTTAGACTCGACGTTAAAATCACTGCAGATAAGCAGACCGATAATCTTAGCTATACACATGTCATATAAGTTGCCTCGATCGTTGCTACCTCAATGCTATCTGTCACTAAAAACAATAAATGTGAATCAAGAATTATAATTTAATAGTCTATAATTTTTTCGTTGCTCTTCAGTTAACTTCAGTAGCAGAAACAAAAATGACATGAAAAGTAGAACAAAATTTAGTAATTATTTGCTACTTTTTTATTATTATAATTATTTTTCAGCGAAGAAGTAATATCTATGTGAACTTATAATGAACAACCTACACATGACAAATTTTTATTTCAGAAATGAATAGAGGGCACCAAATTATGCTACTCTGATTTTTTTTTTTTTTTAGATTTTTTTGAGACCCGCAACTATTTTTTTAAATAATTATTGAAAGTTCTGTAAGTAAAGTTGGCACCCCTGAATCCTTAATAAAAAGGATAGAACCGAGACGCCTATTGACGCCTCCAGGGGGCGTGGCCACACTTTCAATAATTATTTAAAAATAGTTGTGAGTTTCAAAAAAATCTGAAAAAATCGGAGTATCATAATTTGATACCCTCTATTCATTTCTGCAATAAAAATTTTCATGTACCGTTTTTATTCTAAAAATGACTAGACAACCTATATAATATTATTTATTAGTTTAATTACATTACATGAATTTTTGTTGTTTATTTTTTATTTTTTTAATTCTCTGTTTTAATGAGAGTTCTCAATCATTAAATAATAAATTTTACAAGAAAAAGCCATCATTGAAAATTCATATATTTTGAATATTTTTATTAAAATTATAGTGTATAAGTCAGGTTTTTACTTTGAAACATTCTATGGCATCGTCGTTAGTTGCCCATACTTCTGATGAGTGTTTAGAGTGCGCGGTTATGGCATCAGCAGCATCAGCGCTGGTGGCGGTAAACTGATGGTTAATTTAGAGCGCAGCAGGACGCCGCGATATTGTCTCGTAAATATCTCGCAAAGGTCGGAGACTTATAGCTTCCCAGTCTTCAAATACAACGCAATTACTATGATGTGATATCACTTCTTTAAAAACTACCTTACCGTACAAAAACAATAATATTTAATTATATAATACATTTTATACAAGATCTTTAGTGCATGTAACAATGCTAATTGAAAAAATAAATTGTTTCTTGATATTTTAATATAAAATAGCATTGGTCCAGAATTAATTGTTTAGATTCCTGTTAATCATAATTTCCAGTTCATTTTTGTGTAATTTTTTAAATTGTCTAATTGAAATAAATTTTTGGCACTTAAAATCTAAGTTACTGATTTTTCAGGAAAATATTTATATCATGTCACGCATAATTACTTTTCATTAAATGTAAAAGTGATACATAGTTTAGTAACAAGTTTTAATTACTTTGCTACAACCAGAAAACTGAAGCCAGCAAGAAAAGTCCACCTTGAGGTTTATTAATCTGTTCAGCATCAAAGTGAAGTTGATAATATACAACACAAAAATTAATGGTAAAATTCTTCGCAAGATCATAATGGGCGCGATTTATGAGGGAGTTATCCAGAAAGTTATCCAGGTTTTCACTAACCGCGTTTAGTGACATTACTTTAAAACGGCACTAATTTTCCGATTGCAACTAATTTTGCCGACCTAATTTTCATGGACTAAAAATGTGGTTATTATGTAACCCGCTCTATTTTGGTGCTGCACAAGTTGCCTAATTTCAAGGTGCAAGGATCTAGCCAGTTATAGAAAATTGCTTCATTGCGGCGAGCCCATTCTTACACCTAAAATTCAATCAAATCAATTTTATGGAATATGATCAAACGCTGAGATACCAAAGATTTCCTTTTCTATACATTTGAGATAACTGTTTTCATCATTAGTATGTTTCAAGGCATAAATTAATAATAATAATAATATATCAACAAAAACAGAAGAAGTATTATTTATACGAATAAATTTACACTTAAAGCTTTCATCAAAAATAAAATATTCATGTAATCGTCAATACTCAGAAATTGTAAGTAATTATTTCTCTCATTAATTAATCATAATTGCTCTGTTGACTAAAACACGTGCCAATTTAAGTTGCACTAACTGAAGCGGAGTATAAAATTAATTTCATGAGTAACTTCCAAGTCTTCATTTAGATCCGCAGTTCTTAATTAAGGAACTTCAAGAGATTAATTAATACACTTTGATTCGTGTTGAATTGTATAATAAGTACAATGTTACGTTATGCTATTTGAAAGCTCACTCGATACTTTTGTGTGATAAAATGAGCTTTGCGTTTGCCAATCTACGCTAAAGGGGCAATTCCATGGAGCGTGGAAAGCGAGAAAATCGCGTGCCATAGCCAATCAGAGGCTCGGAATTTCCTCGCCTTGCGGGGAGCGTTTTTTTGCCAACATGGCTACCATACGAGATTGAAGCAAGTGCGCTTTTCTTGCGCCGCCAAGCCCCGCTCGACATCGCTCCATGGAAATGCCCCTTAACTCGTGTTGCCTCTGCGCACTATTTTTTTTTATTCCTCGAGGGTATTGTTTTTATGAATTAATAACGCAATAATATTTATTGAAATTCTTGCAATTGACATATCAAAGTTTTGATATGATGATTAGTTATTTTATTATTTTCATTTTTATGAGTTTTTTTTTTAAATTAAATTAAATGCTTACCGGTATATGAAAAAAAAAATATTATTGGAAAAACTACAAAGAAAAGCAATTTTACCAATTGTGTTAAATAAAACTTAGTACAACCAAAAAAACAAGAATATTCATATCAAATTTCATATTTTTTTAATTACAAAATTATTGATGTTCCCTCCCAAATACATAAATTATACTTTTTTATACTGGCTTTATTATAAATGTAATTTAAAATTAAATTATAAAATGAAAAAAGAACTGTTACATAAAAATTGCTAAAATATTGGTAAAGCAATGAAAATTTTCTATTAACGAGAGGAATTAATTAGAATAACTGGAGCATAATGAAAAAGCATTGCAAAAGATTCTTCTTTCATCGGGCTGTTGAAAATTATTTGAGCGGCTTAAAACTGATGCAGGAACGTTTAAAAAAATATGGCAATATTATTCTGAATTAAAAGTTTACTTAAAAACAACGAAACAGTGTACTTGTCAATTAATATCATGTTAATTAAATAAACAATATAATTATTATTTCAAATGTCATATAATATATTATAATATTAACTATCAAAAATATCATTTTACAAAACATTGTAGTTTAAGTATAATATTCTCTATTCAAACAAACTACAGTCGTCATTAAAATTTATTATGAAAATTAATTATATAGTCAAATCATCATAAGATAAGAATGAAAGTGTGCAAATGTGTTTCAAAGTCAATGGCTTTTCTCCGTGTGATAATTTCATTTGATGATGTATCGATATCACCGTAATGGTAATGAGTTTTTACATCCAGACTATATGAAAAATTAGTAATAATAATTATTAGCAACTCTGCTGCCTTATCAATTGTAGTGCCTAACATTTAAGTCCTTAAATGACAGTTATTTATGTGATATTAATGTAAGAATTAAAATGCTAAAAAGTTAAATCAGAATATATTTGAACATCTCTGCATGTATACATGCATCGCCTTGGAAAATTTTCCACTTGCAGCCTTGTCATTTGTCATTACCATACCCTGTGTCATTCTTAATACTGAGCATGGTGGTGTTTAACAAGGTCACAAAGGGAAATTTTTTTAGGAGACGACGATTGTACCAGAGAAGACATCTTATACTGCAGTGATAATGAAAATGTGCTCAAGAAAAACAGCTGTGGGGGCAGTGCTATAAAAATGTGCACTTATATAAAGTTATAAACTATAAAATCTAAAAACTAATATATATTATGTCATAGAGTTTATAATCTGCTAACTCATTTTCACAATCACATCTTTCATTTGATGTCAAACTGGCGTTCAAAGATGATATGTTATATTATGTCATTACACAACATAATACAACCTCAGCGTAAAATTCACATTAATATATATATTATGTTTGATATAATATTTTTTATTATTATTATTACTCATAATAATTGTATTTCCTTCCAATGCAATTATTATAATAATTATTAAGATGCATTGATCATGATATTTGGTCAGTTTTTCATCCTGCTTGTTACATCTTCAGTCATTGGTGTATAATTTGTATTCTGTCTTCTCATTGGAATTATTCTCGGGAAAACATAAAAAAAATGTTGAATTTGATGGACCCTGTATAGTAGTTAAAAGCTGTATGCAAGACTACTACATACTAGTTTTGGTTGTATGTATTTTTATATATTTTAGCTAGAACAATTTTTTTCTATATTATGCATTGTTATTTTATTAATAATTTATTTATTCTTTTGAAATTAAGACAGTGAAATAAGTGAATTTGCAATGAAAAAAATAAACAATTTTATAAAAAAAATCGAGTTACGTACTAAAATATTTGTTCTTCAATAATTTAAGTGAAAATTAGTAACTTATTAAGTAAGTTTTCTCATTTTGTTTATTTTTGTCCTCTTCGCTGGCTATAATTATATGCTCCAACTAACTAAATAACACTGACTCGCTGCTCAGCTAGCTGCCACAGTTGTTAAAACTCGCATCAGAGTGGGTGTGGAGGAATTTCGCCACAAGGCAAAATCTGAGCCTCCGGACTGTAGAGTAGAACAACAAACTGTGCATTAAAAATTATACAATTGTAAATTTTATTTTAAAATCTCCGAGTATGTTAAAAATGTTGCCCAAGAGCGATTTAAATACCCGCCCACGTCATTACTTGTTGTTGCACTTACAGTTAGAAAACTTTGTGGAGTTCTAGCTTGTAACTTTTGAAATATTAATACTTCTTTAATATTTAATCCACATTATCAAGTGAGAATATCACAAAATGAATCCTTCACACTTCTAGAAAATAAACATTAATTTTTATTTGAAATTTAGGGGTGTTAATATTTCCTATGTATTTGAATGAAAAAATCGTATCTGCAAGTATTTATAGTATATTTTAAGACAGTGATTTGGTATTGTCTGTGCTAGATTATCAAAATTGCATTATCATAACATCATAGGAGTGAAAGAATTAGTGAACTTTAAATTACTTATAAAATTATGCAGTAGAATTTTTTTCTAAGTTAACAAGATGTTATTAATTTTTTTAGCACTTGCCATCAAAAAATATAAAATATAAGGCAATTATTATTTGTACTACCAAGAAAAAAGTTTGACGCATAAAAGTTTTTAAGTTTATACATTGTTATAAGTAAAATTAATGCATGCGGGCAAGCTTTAATGATAATCAAACCTAGTAGCAAGTACAATATGTTCTTTTTTTTTTTTAGATCGTTTATCACAATATTTAGCTGACACGTGAAGATGATGTTTCTTGGGTTTTCTAGCCACAAAATATCAGCAAGAAAAGTTTGAAAAGTTTTTACTTCATCAGAGCGGTTGTGGTGGTATATACACGCATCAATTGTGAAATATCATACATACTATATATTAAAATTTATGTCTTACTAAGAAATAGGCTCAAGGAGAAGTATTAGATTTTTTTTTATTTCAGAAAAATGTTAATAAAAATTTTGATGATGTAAAATAAAAAATGAACAGGTAGTATATTTTCAAAAATGCAGTGAAGTATTAAATTAAAAATATTGTGTTTCATATACTTTTTATACGAAAAAATGCCAATAATAAGAGTTTTTCATTAAATTATAATTAAGAAGTTATTATTAAAAAGATAAAGAATTTGTATCTTTATTGGGTTAAAAAAATAAAGATTAAAAAAATAATCGTATTATATAAAAATTAAATATTTTTTTATGTTATATATTTGAAAACTATTTTTAAACTAGACATAAGTTGAGTAATATCGACTGGAGAGTAAAAAAAGAAACATGATCCAGAAGATCATTTCTCAAGCTACAGGTGGTTCCGAGTGTATCATCCATCGTCCACTCTGATCGCGCTCCAAATCCAAAATCGTTTAGGCACACGTCACTGTAAATCTTTTGCAACACCATTCATGCTCCATACGAGATTAATGGTACACTATTTTTGTAATACTATCAATGACAGTAAAATATATTCAAATAATTCAATATGATAATTTTTATTTGTAGCATAATTATTTTTCAATCAATCATAATTTAATTTATAATATTTTTTCAATGGAACTACGTATTGGTAATAATAAAATTTTTAATATTTATTGAAGTACTGTTGATAAGTGATATGAAACACTGATAAAACTATTTTTGTTGTGTATTTAATTTTTAAATTTCGAATTCAAACTCAATACAGTGCATGCAGTTACATTGAAAGTAATATTTATTATAAATTATATTATAACATGATGTACTGTATAATTACTTATTTTCATCCTATATGAATTATTAATTTTATCCATAAAAACAGAATTTTCTTACACAGTCCTATAAGTTGACAATACAGAATATTTTTTGACATTAATTACCAATTAATCGATGTAACTTTTTAATTTATGTATTTTAATTTGCAATGAACGTATAGGTCAAATATTGAGTTGTCGACCACGTCTCAAACAACACTTCCAATGAGAACTTGATAACTTTTTTTGGTGTTCAAACAGAACCAGAAAATACATATAATATGTCATAATAATTATGTATATAATTATTATATACATATATAATATACGATGTATGATGTCATATCTCTGTTTAAACCAAGGACGCACTTGTCAAGACAATTTAGTTGTCTTGTGTGACTCAGGGAGCTTGGGGAGTGAATTAAATGTTAGTCTCATAAATAATCTAATACGTTTTCTGTTTAAATTTGTGCCACCATTATTTTACGCTCAACGTTTGTCAGAACCTCAGCTTTGGCTAAATGTTGAAAGTAGCAAAAGTAGCAAGGGACAAAATATTGTAACGTGCTGTAACTCTTGTCATTATAAGTTTACTTAACACTTTAAACTTTTAAGTAATAACAATTCCAAATAATAATTTTTAATGCTAAAATCATTGTATTGTTGGCATATTAATGCAATTATTTAAAAAAAAAAAGTTTTATTTAATTTGCCGAGAACAAAAATGAATTGATTGCTGTTTTCCTATCCATTTTTTTCTTCTTTATTGTAGCCATTATAGATAAGTCCAATTTTGCAATTTCTTTAATGTTATAATCACAAAATATATTATTATTTTCCATTTAAATTTTAAAGCAGCAAGCAACACAAAACAAAAATAAATTTCCTTCTCTCGATTGTTTCTTGTGTCAGCAATAATATATTATAATATTATTAATCGCATGAGAAGAAAATTTAATTCATTGAAAATAAACCCGTGCATGATATGGATTCCGTATATTTTACATAATTTTTTCCCTGTTAGTATTATAATAAATATACATATTTTTTATGTAACAAGTACCATGTGTGAAAATTTAGTTGAAGTGGTGCTACTGGAATCGTTTGAATATGCGAGTGTTTGTTATAAGCGTTCTCTTAAGTTTTAGTTCTGTGTAAACAAATTCATATTAAATCAACAATTTTCTGTTCAAATATGGAACCCACGTTAATTTTCAATGCAAATTTAGAGGCTAATCAGATCAATTCATAATTTGCAGAGATCTAAACTATATTGTTTATTTATTATTATTATTTTAGTTATTTCATTATCCATATTGATGTCACAAACAATTTTAAGTCATTTAAAAATACATTTACAATTTGGCAATCCCAAATTAAAAATAAATTTGCTATCCTTAATTGATACAGCGTGTAAGATGTTTGATCTGCTACATTTGATGAGACAAAAAGACATTTGCAATTTTGATAGCGGTTAAAAGAGTAACAGACACTTCGAAAAGTTTATGGCAACCGCGCCTCCATAGATGCATGGCTTCATGGCTTGACCTATATATAAACATATAACAGGAATAAAATTAGTACCGTCTCAAAAGGTGTCTTTTTAATGTCAGTTTGCAATATATAAAATATTATGTTTAAAACCTACTAAAAGTTCATAAAATACAAGAAGAACAGTGAAGAAAAAAAATCAATAAAGTACCACAAAATGATATTTTCATTTTCTTACCGTGTTGTTAGTTATACCACGTACAAGAGTGTCAAACATTTTATTATAAGTAATGAATGATAGGATCAGCTGTTATTGAATGGTATCCCGCTCTAACTACATGACATTTATTGGTTTTCCAAAATTGCTAATCATGACTCTTGTTTGATGCGTGCATGTGTCCTGCATACCCCGTGGAACGTGCTTACAAGCATAAAGGTCACAAGTGGGAAGGGCAATTCCGGTCACGCTCTCGCTAGTTCCGGTTTCAATGTCCATTATTAGAACCCCAAGAGCAGTGAGGTGATTACCATTATCATCACATTATAACTTAATTTTGTGATTCAGATATGAAACAGTTATAAGCTTTAACTGATGTACATTCCTTGCCTCTGAAAAGTTCCCTTTTTCAACCTTGTTAATCACCAATGTGATATACTCAAAGAGCATGGTGATTAATAAGGCTGCAAAAGGGAATGTTTCCGAGGCAATCACTGTATAAAAATTTGTTAAATCTCAGTAATTTAGTTGTTAGAAAATTTAATTGCACATCAATAAATATTATAATATAAATAAAATAACTCAGATATTTTTCTATTCAAGCAATTAAAATTGAGATAAAAAATTCATATTAAAACGTTAACCTAAATCTGTAGTTATAAGTTATAAACAAGGAGCATGAAAGTTGCTCATCAAGATTTTATTAACACAATCTGAATTAAAGAATATCAGAAAAAAATGAAGAAATCTTAAGAATATAAAAAATTCTACTACATGTAGGTAGCTGCATGGTGCGTTCTATTTTCATCCTCATATCAACAGGTCAAAGAGCTAAGAGAGCAAAGCCATGCGTTTCGACACCTGAGCTCTGATTTACGGCGTGAGGTCACCTACGTTATTTCTCTAGCGTCATTGCTCTCAAAGAGTTATGACCCAACCATTGACGTCGTTTTGTTATGTTGCCTTTATGTTGTTAAAAGTCTTTATACTTTACCAGAGAAAATTAGTACATCAAGTCATTAACTCTCTATATATTTATAGTGATTCTGAGCATAAAAAAAAATAAAATTTCCATTCAAATATATAGAATACATTGTTCGGATGAAACATTTATAAAAAAATTATTTTGCAACACAGAAAAGGTAAAATAAAAATGAAAATTTTCATTCGTGCTATACAATATTAAATTATTAAATATAAAATATTGTGAGTTTTTTTAAGCATCACATTAACATAATAAAATAATACATTTGGGATTCATATTTGACAATAAAACCGTTGATGAACTTCAAGCAATTTTCATCTGTTCCGTGTGCTCACTTTTTTCTGTTCAATAAAAAATGAAGTGCAAAATATTTCCCAGAGAGAGCTTTACTAAACATTCAAGGATTTGATATAAATAAAATTTTAATAAAAGTAAATTCTACTTTATTGAAGCGCATATTCAGGTTTATTAATAGGTCCGTTCGTAAATTCACAATCAGAAAATATTAAACTATTTGATGATCCTTATGTTCCCTAACTTCACCCTACACAGAAGTTTCATCTTATTATTGATTCATTAATCGATTGCGCATTTACAAACAGATCACTTTACCATAAATTTTTTTGTACTAATTTACTATACTTTTGAATATTTATCTGTATAAAAAAATTGTGTTTAAATTAATTGCAAGTTGATTACAATTAATATTAATTAAATTTAGATTATTTAAACTCAACATAGAAAAATAATCACCCGATAAAGTGAACTACAGTTCAACATATATACTGATAACAGTAATAACACTATTATATATAAACTAGATCTCTGTACAATAGTTTTTTTTATAAATAATTATGATTAATTTGCCAACATTTCTTGTTCATAAAATTTCTTTGTGAGCTCGTAGAGCAACGATGACCGAAGAACTTTCTTTCAAAACCCCTTCTTAGTTATGCAACTTTTTAAACATGAAAGTAGAGTGGGTTGCCTAAGTTAATTAAAATTGTCAACCTAATCGGGGCGGTTGTACTTAAATCATATTTGTCTGTTTTATGAGTTTTATAAAACTATAATAAAGTAAAAAATGATACGATGATATTCTTACTTACTTTCCATAAAGAAATTAAACAAAAAAAATACACTTAACAAATATTTCACAGAAAATAGCTGGAAAAATGAAATACTTTGATTCTTTTGTTGATTTAAGAAAAAGAAATGTGGCTATCATATAAAGTTAATAATTTTTATACATTAAGAATGGAATGCATTACATTGCACAACATTTAATTATAACACAATTTCTGTAATTGTTTAACAATGCGTATGAAAGAAATTACCACTTCGTGTACAATTGAGTATTGCCAACATATTTTATTATACTGATCCCAGCAGTATCACCTGTTCTGATCTCAAGTCGTGTTGCAGATGGCTCCCCTGCGTCCCGCGGCGATGCTGATCGTGTTAGCGGCCCTGGGTGCCCTCGCCGTGCCGTGCTGCTGCGGCCTTCGACGCGACTCCAGGGACTCACAAGACCTCGTGGGACCAGAGAACGTGGCGCGACCCAACCGACCCAAAGTATTCACCTCGCCGGAGGAACTTCGCGGATATTTGGAGGCACTTAGTAATTACTACGCAATTGCAGGCAGACCCAGGTACTATCTACAAATTGGCTTAATTAGTATTTTATATCATAAAGAATACTCATAAAATAGTGCATTTTTTTTTTTTATGATGGATCTAAAATATTTTACATGCAAAAGAAAGGACAAATTAACTAACTAATAACCTGATGAAGTAAAATAATAATAATAAGCTTATTTTTTGTATTTTTTTTTCTTGTTTGAAAAAGATACTTTGTTTTTTTTTTCCAAATATATTAATAATATAGCATAAGGAAGATTTGATAAAAATTTCAGAGTGATCTACCATAATACTAGGAACACTGACACTCACTCTTAAATGTAATAGTTATCTCATACTAACCTGTGATATTACTTTCCTCTCTCTCTGCTCTTATACTAAGGTTCATATTTAACTTGATATTCGTCGGAAACGCTCGGGTGTCCTTCGGCTGGACTTGGCCAGTGCAGTTCTTCGTTATAAACTACGTACCAATGTCTGAAGACGTCGCAAACACAACGAAAACCAAGTTAAATGGGAACCATAGTATATAACCATTTCCCAACACAGCGTTGTAAGACCATAGTACTGAAATTGCTGTTCATATAATAATGGTCATTTTGTAGTGTCCATCTCCTAGTTAATTTTTATTTCTTTGCTAACATTAAGATGTCCCTTTTCCTAATTTAGTTATAATAACATATTTTCTATCATAACATAAAATATATTTTAAGTTCATTCTAATTAGATTGTTTCAATTTTTAACCAAACATAACACAATATTATGATAAATTATTACAAGAATACTCAAAACTAAAATCAACTTGTCTCTTGAAAAGTATGAAGATGGATTATATTGTATTTGTTTTGTAGATTTGTATTGTTTTAGTTACTTTAACAAGTTTTTAATTAATAAACTTCTTATGTGCATTATCAGTACACTTTACTTTCCTACTATTATCAACTCAAATGTTTGAATACTTGAAATAACATGAAACTGGCAAAAGATAATAATTCAAACTCCTTTCTCCTTCTTACACTCCCACAATCTCGAAGAAACAAGATTACATTTTTTTTTTTTTTATTCATTATTATAGAATACATAATACAATTTTAGAAAATTACAATTTTGTAGTTTTGACCTCTATGAGCTTTAAGCTCGAGCAGATAACAATTCAATACATCCCAACACAACAAGAGTAAGAGTAGGTATTAAAAAAATATAACAACTTAGGAAAAAAACAAGTATTTTTGTACATTTTGTTCCAATTGATTCCCTGGATCAATATATTTTTAGTTTATAGCATAATTATATTATGTACTACGAGTGTGATATTTGATTCAAACATTAAGTAATACAAACCTAAAAAAAAAAGGACTGAATTTAAAAAAAAAAAAAATAATCAGTCAATGGACATTCTTTATGATTTTTGTTTCTTTTTTTTTTTTTTTTTTGCATATTTGGATAGAGGACCTCAAGTTACGGGTTATCAATATTTTTTATATTTTTTTGAACCTTCCAACACCCTTAAAATCATGTTGTAAAACGCTGTGACGTCATAGTCATGCAATTATTTAACACGCAAGCATAGTGAAATGCGTTGCATGACTATGACGTCACAGCGTCTTTCCCCTCGATTTTGAGGGTGTTAGAGGGTTCAAAAAAGAGTTGAAAGAATGAGAAAAAATATTGGCAAGAGGAGTCCAAATTTAACATGGTTTAAATTTTTTTGAAAACTTGTGATATATTTGTATAAAATAACAAAATATATTTTGATTATATTCCTCTTTTTATGCTTAAATTAGTTATTGTCTTATTAAATAAATAAAAAAATCAAATCCAACATTGAGTGCTTTGGAGTGTCTTTCTTTTATAAAACAAATGTAATAATATTGCGTATTTTTATATTATTATAGTATGTAAACAATTTTTAAAACCTATTCGTTTCTCTTTTGTTTTTAAAGGTTTGGAAAGAGAGTACCAGCGCCACAGTCTTTGTATGACGTCAGCAGTTTTAGGCACCTTCCCAGTGACATCTACGAACTTCTGGAGCCTCCTCAGATGCTGGATGACTAACGGACCCTCCTTCCACCGCCCCCGCGAACAACCCCCCCCCCCCCTCCTCCCACAACATATCAGCACCAACCGTCACCGCCGCAGCCGCCGCAGTTGCCGCACCACCCCCGACTAAATTACTTCGAACTTGCTCTATCATACATACAGAATACAAGTACCCTAACTCTTACCTAGTATTGAAAAAGAGATGGAATTCATGTATTCTGAATTATCATAAATATATAATATAATATTATATGGTAAATTGTACTGTACAAAAATTTTATTTGAACAAAAATGTTTTCAGAAATTCGTATCTTATTCCAGAATAAGAAAAAAAAATGTGCTGTAAAAATCTAATTATTTGGATGAATGATGTAGACACTAAATATATTAGTTCTAAATAAAATATAATAAAAATGATGTAGAATTTGAGTATCTATGTATGATTTTATTACTTATATGCACCTTCTTCATATTTAGTTCTTAGTCTGAAAATTAAAATTTTAAATTTTAAGAGTCAGAAAAAAAAAATCTATATAATTATATACAATATAGTAATTAATAACATAATGATTGCATTTATAAGAAAAAATATATTACATAATTACATTTTCCAAGTTTAATTAACTTGAATTGTTAATAATATAACCATTAATATAATGAAGTTTATTTGTTAACCAATTTAAATTATATTAGGTACTCTTGCGAAGGTGGTAAATATTTTCATTACTTTGTTGCCTTTGTTACTGCGATTTCTAACTTATCAGCGATAACACTCGTCTCTCCCACGCGTCTAACACGAGACTTGCCAGGTATAATAACAAAACGTGATTTTCAACCCGCATGATTTCCCTTGAGGTACTCTTGTAATGTTAAGTATAGAAGATCTCGTCGTGTGTTTCCGTGAAAGTTTGGCTTGGGCTTCAGCCAATGGAAAAAAAATAAATTCTCACGAATTATTAGCAATTTTCCAAAAGACAATTTAAAACTTTAATATAAGCAAGTAAAAAAAAAAGGGGGGAGCTATTCCTTTTAAACTAAAGTAGTATCAAACTACAGTATACATTATTTTATAGCTCTAAACACAAGAGTGTTTGTTATCAAGTTTTTTCCTGTACTGTGGCTCATGTCTTAATTTATACTAAATTAATATTAAATTACATTTTTAATAAATATTTTTTTTTAAATATTTTTAATTATGTTCATTCCTTTTGCTTCATTAGAGATTTATATAAAATTAGTAAGATTAAGATAATTAAAAGGACTTGTTTCTTATTAATTTACGTTGTACACGTCTTGTAGGAGTTTAATTAATATCCATCGTAGTTTAGAAAAAAAATGGACGCTTTTATTTTTAAACTTTAAAAAGCTGGCTGATTAAAATGTTTCAAATCTAATTTATTTGACATGAATTTTAGTGTAGGCGGTGTCTTTAAGAATTAAACTTCAAAGTTTTGTTTCAGATGTCTTCATGCATTAAGAATTTGCGTTATATAATTCAACAACCTTAAACATCTATATTATATAATATGCTATTATTGTTATACCCTACAGTAACGTGGAAGCAGAATGAACTTTTGTGTACCTTATGAGTCATATAAATGAACAGTTATTACTAAACTTGTATTACTGTAACAATTCAGCATATTTTTTTCAGTGATTTTCATTCTTCATATCAATGTAATGTTGTAAGAAAATGTTGTATATTAAAGTAAATATATGTAAATAAATATAACTGCGTATATAACTATAAATATTTTAACAAAAAAGGGTAATCTAGTTATATTATACTGTTACAGAACTTATAATAGCTAAACTAATGAATTGTAAATTTATTTACGATTAGAGCATTATAGATTTTTTATTTATTTATTTTTACTCTTTATAAAAATTAAATTTTAAACGCTAAATTTAATTTGTAAACTATCTATATAACTGCTTTACTTTTTTTCTGAAATTCAAGTAATAACAAACACTATTTATATTTCAGATTGTTTTTTTATTTGAACAATATTATTCTGAATTATTCTGTAAGATTCACAGATTAAAAAAAAAAAGTTACTGTTTATAAATGTAAAATAAAGTGAGTATCAAAAATTAGAAGAACCTTATGTTGCTTGCACAGAAAATTTATCTTCTTCTTGATATGAATGAATTGTGAATTAACGAATACGTTTATTGTTTATGGTAATTGAAAAATTGCAAATTTATTAAATTTATAGGTACTTAAAAAAATCAACAGTCTAAAAACTACAAGCAAATAATTTTTATATTTTTTTCCCTGACTGAAAGCTTCATTTTTTTATAACAATATTACATCTACTACAGTATATTACACATTAAAGCCTATTCAGTCGTAACAAATATTAAGGATGTTCATAATTAACAAAACAAATTATTTTTAGAAAATTTTATTTCTTCTATTTTACAGACACCTACAGCTTGTGTTACCAGACACAAATTCATGCAGCGGAAGACACTATAAATTGTCGCAACAATAAAATCCACCATTTAATACTACCAAAAAAAAAATTGTATTCAAAGTGTAAAGTTATCCACTTCTTGTCCCGTTGTTAAATCGTCATATTTCTTTATCAGGTACCCTATCGCAATCGATCGCAATAACATTTTGCAGCACATCACGGGATTTAAAACTACATTAAAAATAATATTATTATAAATATTGCAGAGCATTTTATATGAAAAATATATATATATTGCTGTCATATAGTTATATTGTCTCTTTTATTATAATCACAATCATTATACTTAATTAAGGCACTTAATGTAAAGTTTTATTTTTAAAATAAAAGTGATGTCAAAAATTTGCATTAATTAATTCAATATATATTTTAATTATTGCTACATCGATCATTCGTAGATTCTTAAGAAGAAGAGCTTGTCACATCACATTTCATTAAATTATATTAACACACTGGAACGAATTACATTGCACTTTTCTTTGGGTTCAGCATGTAAATTACATTACATGCTTACCAATTACAATATGTGTATAATTTATCAGTCAAAAAATATAATACTCATCGTGATTCTCCATTGAATCTTCTTTTAGCTTTGTATGCACTCAACTGAGAATTCATTAATCATGAAGATTTAATTATTATTTATTATAAGCAAATTCTTTATTCAATTTAAATTAAATAATCAATAATATTTATATTTTATATAATTAAAATAATCTTCATTCAATAATAATTATCCAAATATTTTCATTTAATTGCATACATATTATTATAATATAGGCCGTAATTTTGAATATAAAAATTAACATAAAAACTTTTCAGTGAATAAAAATGGGATAATTATCTAAAAATGCTATTAAAATTGTTCGCAAGCACCAGTTTCACAACTACGAAATTATTAAAAATATTTTCCATTTCTACCATTTAAATCCACTTTAATTTTTTTTCTTTTTTTTTTTTTTTAGTATTATATAATAATATTATTGAGGATTTCATGAGAGCATGTTGTACAAATATTTGAGGCAGAACACGGTCCTGAATCTAGTATCACCGTGCAGGTCCTGCTGCAGGCTCACAGGGAACAGGAAATGAGCTTTGTCCTCGAAGAGTGGGTAGCCTGGCTGGACTGTGGCGGGGGTGTCACTACCGAAGAAGCTGCGACGCAGAGCGAGCCCTTGACCAGGTACCGCCAAACCACGCAATAACAAAGGTACCGCCACCTGATCAGGCACTCCAAACTGAAGGAACACGTTAGCCAACAGATAAAAGGCTTTCTGTTGCGACGCTGGAACATGGTATACAGGATAAGATGTATAAGGAGGTGCAAAGTCTCCTCCACGATGATATAATTCATTTAAGTGTAAGAAAAAGTGTTTTAATGATTGACACAAATCAGTATTAGAATTATAACTTGGTATTCCAGTATCATGGCATCTTAAATGTTTAAATTCTCTTGGATCTAAACGATTATTTTGTATATTTGGAATAAATGATGGTATTTCTTGAGTTGTATTTAAACGTGATATTACTGTTGAAAATAATTCTTCAATATATTTAAAAGTACGATCCATTCTACGATCCATATAACTTGATAATGGAGCTTCTATTTCTATATCTCGTTTAGTGATAATTTTAGGTAAACTTTCTATACCATCTTCAGCTTTTCTCTTTGCAAATCCGTTTTCAGCTGATTTTTCAATCTCTTCTGCAGTTTGGCTACTTAAAGTATCATGTACTGGATTTAAAGAAGAGTCAGTTAATTCATCAATATCTAAGAAACTTGTTATGTTAAACTGATCGTTATTCAAATCAGTTTTTTCTTTAATTTCAGTTTGTTCTTCAGGCTCAACGTGATATGCAGGTATTTTCTTGTCATTAACCCTGCCTTCTTCAAGGACAATGAGACCAGAATCTCCATCGCTATCAAAACTACTAGAGATATGAAGTTCTTGACTATGACCTTTTTTAGGTACAATTTCTTCTTCAATTGGTGCAGTAATATTTTGTGGCTCATCCATCGTCTCGTTACTCGTAGGCCACGGTATTTCAGATGGCGGTAATGTTGGTTCATCAGAAGTAGAATTACTACTTGCAGTGGTGGTTGACGATAGAATGTATTGAACTATACCGTCCTCGATATTAGATGGATTTTCTGATGCCACGTCTTGTAACCCTACGGACGGTGATGTTTCGTCTGTATCGATTGTGCTGTGTGATTCGATATTATCGTGATTGTGAGGCTCTTCGTCCTCGAGGATCTCGTCCACTATCGAATGTCTTTCCTCGGGAACAGCAGGGTGGTCTGTAGAGCTTGGGGTTGACTGAGAAAATGAATGAATTTCAGAGTTAATAATAGTTTCTTCATTATGAGTTTTAGCATCTGTATTGTCATCGATTGAATATGTACCACCAGTTGACGGAGTATCATATGTTTCTGAATTTTTCTGTAATTTAATTTCTAAGTCATCTTCAAATGTCTCAGGTAGTATGACGTCATCATTTTCACTGACATGTGTATCTGAGTCATTTGATTGGTCAACATCAGGTAATCTAAAATCATCAACCCCCTCTTCTTTAGAGAATGTTTCAATATGTGTATCTGGTATTTTTGTTTCTGATTTTTCTTCATCAATATCAGGAATTAAATGAATAGATTCAGGAATATCTTTATCAGTAACATGACCTGTTGTTGTGCTAGTATCAGGATTATGAAGCATAACAAGTTCAGAGTTTAGTTCATCAACTGATATTGATCCACCGGTTTGAGAACCATCAGTCTCGTCATGTAATTTAATTTCCACATGATCATGTACTATATCAGCAGAATCTAGAGAAACTGTACCATTTACAGGTTCACTGACATGTTCTTCTTTAGTTTCATAACTATACACTGAGCTCGATGTGTTTGTGGAGCTACCGTCAGTTACTCCTTCAGCATGAAGGTGTAACTCAGGTATCTCCTCCGCAGGTTCTTCGTGATGCGGAGTAGGAGAGGGTTTTATTTTGTCTTTTCCACTATCGTCCGGCGTTTGTCCTTCCTCATCAGGTATCATTTCATCTTCAATATCATGTTCATCATGGTCCGGCTCATGCACGCCTAATAAATGTGCAATAAATTTAAGAGCTTGTCCAACAGCTTCAACAACCCTTGGTAATTTTTGACCACCAGGATCAATATCTCTCCATTGTGTTCTTGTAATAACTTCATCTTGATTTATTTCAGAACCATACCATAATTGTGATCTATTTAAATTAGACATTGTCCATGGTAATAATAAACTATCTGATGTTACTAATAAATAATCATCAACATGATAACCCATTTCCATAGCACCAACAAGACATTCAAATCCTGAAGTAGATGCAGGTAAATATGATAATGTTCTATTTTCAGCAACTTGGAATTTATGTGTATATATATCTAATGACGCATGTGGTGGACCGCAGTATAAAATATTTTGGAAGTGAGGACGGTACATAATTTCAATCATTGGTAAGAGGTCATAGCCTCCCTCTGCACTGAAAGACACAACCAGAAGCATGGTGGAGAACGCTCGGTTTGGCCTGGTGGGTAGGAAGTCCGAGAAGCCAAGACACATTCCGTCCACGGTCTCTCGCTGAATGCTGCTCTGCTCGGCGTCTCTCTTGGCCTGACTGTACGGAGCGCTCATGAACTTCTCCAGCGAGGGCAGCTCCGTGATGACTGGAGGCTCCACGTCGGTCGTGCTGTTGGTGGAAGTGATAGCGGTGGACTCTGCGGTCGAGTCCGTGTCGTTGTTATGACTCGAGTCCAGCTGGCGGATCCAGTCGAGCAGCGCCAACTCCTCCGAGTAGCGGCCGCGAGCGCGAGTTCGGCGGTCGACCTCCTCGCGGGTCAGAGGGGACGCAGAATCCAGCGGCCAGGCCTGTACAGAAGGGAGATTGTCGTCAATTTCACTTACTTATTCTTTTAGTAACTGTCAACAAAGCAAAAGTTTTGCCACTAGAATTGTGTTGTTGTTATTATTATTATTATTTATATTATTATTATTGATTGAAACAAGTACTAAGCCTATAAAACATGACAAGTAAATTTTAAAATTATATTAAAATTTTGCATAATAATTTCTTTTTCCAGTTTATAAAACCTGAATAATAAGGAAATTTAAGTAAATATTCAACGTTTTGCTTTAAATTATTAATATTATATAAAACTAAAAGTAATATATATATATATATATATATGCATGCCAAAAAATATTACACGCTGATTAGGTATAC
Organism: Siphlonurus alternatus; assembly: GCA_949825025.1. Classification (NCBI taxonomy): domain Eukaryota; kingdom Metazoa; phylum Arthropoda; class Insecta; order Ephemeroptera; family Siphlonuridae; genus Siphlonurus; species Siphlonurus alternatus. The sequence goes on along the minus strand of OX463782.1, from coordinate 25,413,339 downwards.
CTTTTAGACGTAATTCATGTTAGTATTTCCGTAACTTCAATTTAAATAACTCTCGGTATTTTTATAATTAATACTCGGTGTGTCCTACCTGGAAGGAGAGACCTCCGAGGCCGTGATGTCCCAGGCAGGGTGAGCGCAGCCCCCCTCGTCTGAGTGGCACCACGGGGGGCTCGAGGTAGCGCAGTCTACGCAGGTCGTTGGCCCAGGTGGCGAGGAAGACTGCGGCCTCGTGGCCCAGCAGCGGCGCCAGGTCGCGGCCCAGCTGGGTGACGCACGCCAGCGTGGAACGGCTGCTGCAGCGCCACCGCAGCACCGCGGCCGCCAGCTCCGCACTCGCAGACTCAGCGCGAGTCACGTTCTGCAAGCTGAGGGACAACAGAGAGTTAGACAAGGTCATAAAGTGTGACACCATAGGATGCATCCATGTGTTTTGGAGTATTCTATCTATATACGAAACATTTCACTTTCTGATAATGACCATTTTCAATTTATACCTAATGTATATAATTATACACATGAATATACTGAATATACTGCAGCACAGCATCGGATGAAGAGCAAATAACAGTTTTATTTTTTAAGAACCCAGACCTTTTCATCAGATGATTTTTTTTATTTATACTGTGCTCGTTAACAAATTTAATATGAATTATTTTTACATAAAATGTAATCGAAATTTTGGTCAGGAAATACTTTGCTAACGTGCGTCATTATAAAATGTATCATAATATATGTTGTATTAAAAAGAAAGTACATTTTTTTGTTAATTATAAAATAGTACTTAAAAACTTTCTAATAATAATTTGGATTCAAACTGTACAAAAATTGAATATTAATTTTAATGTGATAATTGGTATATTGACATTTACTTTATTTGTAATCTAAATTTCTAATAAATTACAATTTTCCGTTCCAGCACTGTCGTGAACTCACGTGTTATCAAGTCGCTCCGGCGGGAGGAGCGGAGAGAGGGACACCTTGACGCTGGCCGCTATGTTCGCCAACAGAGGGTAGGCCCACAGCGTCCTCAGGAGGTGTGAGGGCACGGGGTGCTCCGCGGCTCCCGGCAGCAGAGCCAGGGCCCACAGTGCTTCGCCGGAGTACAGCGAGGTCTGCGCGGAGGCAGGTGCCAACGTGTCGCCGGGGATCACCACCGCGGGAGCCGCCACGTCCATCGTCAGTCCCGCGCTTGTCTGCTGGTGCAGGAACTGAGGACAGAGTCGGTTTGCTCACTTAAATTATGACATGCAGGGAACAGATAAATAAATCACTTGCAGGGTTAATAGTAGAGCCTAATAATATCAAATTATAACATAAAACATGAAGTTCGGGAGCTTCATGCAGGTGACAGTTTTTTTTTATGCTAATTATCCTTGATTGCTTCTTAAGAAGCATTAATACTTAATATAATTCTCTTAAATTTCTTTTTAGTGAAAGTACAACTGTTTAGTTCTTATGCAATAAATTGATATGAAAAATTGTATTTTATTTTTTTTATATATATTTTCTTTAACTACTTATTTATTCATGAAATAGACATAAGATAAATTAAATAACAAAAAATATTACAGTAAACCCCACAAGAGTTTGAAAAACTCGTGATCGGGAAACGTCAGTTTAGTCAATTATAACTTTTTCTGACAAGATGAGACAAAATATAATTAAATATTTATAGCAAGTGGAATAAGATTGTGACATTGTGACAACAGTAAGAAATATAATAGATTTTGTTTTAAATAGAATGTATTCGTGTTGAATTTATTTTATGTGATTGCTTCGTTTACTGTCTGTTTTTTTTTTTTTTTTTTTTTTTTTTTTTTTTTTTTTTTACATCATATAACCTTATAATCCAAGTCTGCATTTTATATATTAAATGAAGATGTTTTTACGTTTATTTATATATTTTTTTTAAACAAAATTTAGTATTTTTAAATTATTTTAAAGAAGCCATCTTGGTATTTAAAATATTTAATTAAAGTTAGTTTAAGATGAACTGCACTTTAATGAATTTGCAGACTCAGCAAGGTTACATAAAGGTGTCACGAATGTGCAGCCTGTGTCGACAAAGACCTAGTTTACTGGACCTTGCACATACCTTCTCAATGGAGGGCGGTCGAAGCTCGCACACCCGGTACCTTTGGTGGGGGCTGGGGTTGACGGTGGCAGAAGCGCGACGGCGGGGGGGTGGGGGCGCCTCGGTGGCCCAGCGAGGAACTAGCCGGCCACGAGGAGACGATGACAACAGGCCCAGTGACACGTGCCGCTGTACACGTGTAAAATCTGTTAGCACTTAATGTAGACAGAGATGTGGAGAGAGAAAGATTTGGCAGTAACGTAACAACACGTAACATCATGACAAATATTGATCGATGAACATATTGCCAACTATGTAAAAGGCTAAATAACGGTATTTTTTTACGTGCAACAAGTTAAAATTACGTTACAACACATGTCAAAGATGCTGAGATAATGATGTGCCAATATATCGATATGGTGTTTTGTGATAAAGAACAAATAATAAATAAGAAAAAAATATATATACATATCAAATATTTGTATTTTCCAATTTTTTTTTTTTATATTCATTTACGCAATACCTCTCTAAAAGGTTGTTATGACAAAAATAAAATATAAAAATTGCATAAGATGGTACACTCGAACAAACATGCTTTGCGGGCTTGTTAATCTCCACTTCTTGAGAGCATATTCTTGAATATGTTCAAGAAAAATAAAAATACATTATATACGTGAAAAAAATAATTGGTTGCATACTACAATTCGTGGAAACTACAAATCTGTAAACGGACACGTTATATGTTTGCTAGAATAATGTACCAGATGCTTAAGTCTTCAGCGCACGATACCACCAATTATTATTCTCGTGCTGTACCTGTTCTGGCGGCTGGAATCCCTCGGCCCAAATGTCTGGACGTCCGAAGTGAGCGTGTGGGTTGTAGACTCTGCGGATGGGTCGTGGAGAGACGGCGAACAGCGGGGCGTCTGCGGCTCGCTCCAACACCAGTCCGAGGGACACGTCCAACGTGGCGGCCTGCAGCAGCTGCGCGGCGCGTCGCTGGTAGTCTGCCACTGTGGAGCAGCCAAATACATCAGTACCGGTACCTCGTAGCAACGTGATGTGTTAAGGGTAAACCGCACCTTTTAACTCTTCTACATTGAATATTGATGGATGTAGTTGAGAATAAAATTATGCCACAAAAGTTTAGGATTTTTTATTATTTATTTTTTCTTTTGGTGAAAAAATTTAAACATCAATAAATTGTTTAAAATTGGTCAGTTAATACAATGGAGTATCGACCTCATTTTTTTTTTTTTTATTGCAGAAATGGATAGAGGGTGAAAAGTTATGCTTCCCTGATTTTTTTTCAGATTTTTTAGAGCCTGGGAAGTATTTTTAAAAAATTATTAAAAGTCCTTTTTGTGACGTCACGCGGCGGCAAGTCCTATCTTTTTCTTGAAGAGCGGCGTTTCGTGACGTCACAAAAAGAACTTTCAATAATTTTTTAAAAATAGTTCCAGGGCGCTAAAAAATCTGAAAAAAAATCAGGGTAGCATAACTTTTCACCCTCTATCCATTTCTGCAATAAAAAAAGTTGAGGTCGATACTCCATTATAATTGTAGTCGATTTTATCTTTAGATCATAGTGTATTTAATTATATAATAAAGAATATAATTCCTATATATAATTTTTTTTCAATGACATTTTATTTTATTGGCTTTACTCTAAACTCCTCTAAAGTATAAGAATAAAATAGGAAAATAAAAAGACGAACATATAATAAATAATTATAAATATACCCTTGACTTTTAAATAGGAAAACACAATGGAATATCTGCATGTTTTCTTGAACCTCCGGTCAAGTTCAAATTATCCTGACTTTCCGGTTATATGCATAACAATTGAAATCAATTAATCAAAATAAATCTGGCCGGAAAGTCCGTTAAGCCTTGAACTTCTGCGAGACCGGAAAAACTTTCTCTGTGAGAGGTCACACACCGTAAGTGACATCCAAGGTGCATTCAAGGCGGTTAACTGAGGCAGACGTGGTTCACCAGCGCACCGGCGCACACTCGATTGTACCGGCACGGTAAACATCAATGCCACTTGAACATCGCTCTGGGGTGGAGATTTACGAGCGGGAACTTGCGAATACTTAATTTGAGGTCGTTCCAAGGATTCACATGCCCTTGGCATTGGAACATCAGGAAACAAAATTATCAAGGCTTGCTTCTTGAATTATATTTAATTTAAGTACAAATTGGGAGAAAATAATATGCCTGGTTTAGTGACAAAATTAATTAAGGAGATTAAAATTATGCACTTTCATGAATTTTAAAATGCAAATATAATATTGATGAAAGTAAAATTATAAAAATTATTTTATAAATAAAATTTTAAAATTAAGATCCAAAATTATCAAATAATTATTAAAATTAAAAATAAATGCAAATAAAAATTAGTTCTAGTTTAATTTTTGAATTATGAACTGATGAACTGGATTTTTTTATTAGTAAAATTAACAATTAAATTTCCGTGCGATTAGTCATGCAGTGATATTGCTCAAAAGAAGGTGTGGAAGACAAAAAAAAAGTTCTTCTTTATAGTTAAACTTTTTTAAATAATGTGCAAACTCTTGCATAACACATGACTATTTAAGCTCTAATATATAATTAATAATTATATACATATTACACTTAGGTCGAGGTTAACCATTGTAAAAAATAAAAATCCGTTGTTCTAATTACACGTTTTACTATATAACATATATTGAATCATGCATAATATATAACATACAATAACGTCATTGTATATAAGAGGCGTGTCTTAAACATTTAGAAAAATGATTGACATATCGTGTAGCTTGATTGCGGTTTAAAAAAAATCAGAACATGCATGTATAAGCAAGTTTTGCATTGGGCACAAGTTGGGTGCAGAACCAGTCGAGTCGTGAATATAATTATTACATTTTTTTTTTAAGCAAGAACTAAGGCGGTGACGGTATCACTTCCCTGTTGGCCCTGAGCACTTTCACCCGCCTCACCAACCAGACTATTATAAGATATTATATAGGATCATGCCCTCTTGCGTCACAACGGATCAACATACACTATATTATATTCACAACTACAGAAAAACAACGTTAAATATATGTCATAAAATATTACACAATTTAAAAAAATTCGAAGGATAGAACTTAAAACTAGTTTATAATTGTAATATTAGTGTAGGCTGTGTATAGGATTAGAAATACAACACAAAATTATAGTGTAATATTAATAGATTAAAAACTAAGAATATACGTGTTTTTTTAACAAAATGTAGAGATCTATATAGTAACATTTTAAATTGGAGTGGACATCAAGGTTAAAGATTTAGTCTCACTGAGAGGATTAATTTATCAATATAATATTATATAACAGTAGGTGGTATATTGCTGCTGAGTTTCAAAATATGAGAAAATAAAATAGATTTGATGGGAACAAATTTTATCCTGCCCTACACATTTCTATAACAATAGGAATAACAATATGATTGTTCACTTATATTATCCAATAAATTTGAACATTGTAAAAAAAAAAAAAAAAAAAAAAAAGAGTGTGGGTAATAGTTCCAATACGTCCGCTCATGTGTGTGAAAAATTAGACGCCGGAGGGAAGAAAGCACTGGAGAAAAGTGGCTCATGACCGAAGATTGCGATATAAAATAGTGTTAATATTATGTAACAACGTTTCTAAAAAACTATCCTCAATATCCGATTAAATATCGATATATTATTACATCGTGTTTTAACAAGTTCAATTCCAAAAGTCGAGGGCAAAGATTTTTTTTCAATGAGGAAATATATAGAGTTGCATGTTTCAAGCCTTGTATTGTATTCAAGGGCATTTTTTTTAAATTGGTGATATATTTAGAATGCATGTATGCAGTAGCAAATATACAATGTCTTTAAAATAAAAGTGAACGTGTTTTCATTGAAATGATTTTAATCTACTCTATTCATGCTGACAAAACGTGATAATTTCAGACTGCAAATTTGACATGCGTTTTTTTGTTGATTGTTAAAATCAGGGTCAGCTTAACAAACAAACAAAAAAACACTGCTATGGAATTAACAGGTGGGAGTAATTCTTTTTGTACATAATGGCACTGTAATCAAAGTAAAATTTTACTCTCAAGAATGCAATATAATAGAGAACAAAATACACATGCAGGTAATATTGAAATTATTAAGATAGTCTTCACTTTTTTTAACGTAACAAAATGCATTTTATATTTTTGTTTTAATTTTAAACATGACACATTGGTTTATGTGCATGGTTCTTCAGCGTTACTGAAAATGCTATATTTTTATTTACGTGTAGTATAGGATTTATGGAAAATTCATATATTGACTTCTCATTGAGAAATGTTGTAACTTCTGTGGCTTCCAGTGGAAATCAAGAATCAACGTAGCTGTATGTAATGGGCCTCACCTGATCGCGTGTCCGCAGGCTGCGGATGCTCCAGGTACCAGTCCATGAGGAAGCGAGCACCGTGTTGGATGGCGAACAGGAAGGCCAGGTTGCGCTGTGCTGCCATATTGGATTCCGCAGATCCATTCAGACTTTCGAGAAATGGTCGTAACTCATAAGGTAATCGGGCGCGTTTCCCCGAGTGTAGTAGCACACATCGTGGCTTGCTAAATCAAGAAAGAAAAAAATTACAATCACAAAAATGCACTGGTCCCAACAAGTTTGTAACATATTCGCTAGCCATTTTTTAAAACAACAAACGTATGGACCTGCCAAGACACCTTCTCGGGATGTAAGGTGCATGAAGGCAAAGGGAAAAATTTTCCTTGCGGAAGGGCGATTTTGAAGGTGACAAACAGCTTTCACCGTAATGGCTACTCTCCAGTCCGTCACCAAAAGGGCGAGTGAAAATGAGAAGATTATGGGATTGTATACTGCCGCCTGGAGAGATAATTTTTAGATGGAAATGAAGAAAATTATAGAGTTATTAAATTGAATAATGTAAAATAAAGATTAAAGGAAGACTGTCCTGTCAGGAGCGGCACAGGAAAAATGATGTAACAAGTTCCAGCACGCTTTGAGGAAACATGATTAATTTGTTCAACAATAATTGGGCAGCTGCTTTTTAAAATCTATAGATGGATTGCATTTAAAAATAAAACTATTTAGTACTAAATGAACATCCTTCATGAAATTTTTCATTGCATATTTGGATAGAGGACCTGGAGTTATGTATTGCCAATTTTTTTCAGATTATTTTGAAACCTCAAAAATCGTCATAGTCATGCAACGCATTTCCCTATGCTTGCGTGTTGCATGACTATGACGTCACAGCGTCTTTCCCCTCGATATTTAGGGTGTTAGAGGGTTCAAAAAAATCTGAAAAAAATTGACAATACATAACTCGAGGTCCTCTATCCAAATTTGCAATAAAAATTTTTCATGAAGGTTAAGGTTGTCCATTATCACATCATATTTGTTTAGCACCACGTTTAGCACTATATTTAGCACTTGAGTGGATCTCTAAAATTAGTGCTAAAACTTAAGTAAGAGCTAACAGCTTTGTGAATACCGCCATTGTAGCAACAGAACTAGTCCATACACCGTCTCTCATTATCACTGTCCTAGCAAACCCCCCTTGGTTCCGAGACTGACCTGCAGCAGGCGACGTGTTCGGCGAGGACGAGCGGCCGCCAGCCCTGCTCCACGCTCGCCTCCACGACTGCGCACGTCAGCTGTTCGCGCACGTCCTGCTCGTCGCCCTCGGCGCGGGGCGAAGGCTCCACGTGCCCCCACGGCTGCAGCACCACCCAGCGGTCGTGCGTGATCACGTCGTTGATGTCGAACACCGCCGAAGGTCGCCGCGTGCTCGAGCTGAAACCACAGCTCGTCAGCAAAGTGTCTCACAAGATCATCTCATTGAAAGGAAAGAAAATTTTCATTGACAAAAATTAACTGATGATTATTTAAAAAATTTAAAAGAATAATAACGTGAATATTGTGAACGACGCCGTAGGGAAAATCAGTTGTTGGAAATAAAATTAAATCTATACTATGTAGCATTGGACACAGACCTTAATATTGCAATGTGTTTTTAATTAAATCAGGTGTATTTGTGATCCAGATTTTTGAATCCCCCAGAAATGTATTTTATTTTTATAACTTTTATTTAATCTCTATGTATGGAGAGGAAAATTTTTACAATGTAACGATCTTCATATTACAAGGGATAATTTTGTTCGTAATTGTTTTTAGTTAGACACAGCGTACACAAGTTTTTTGGAGAAATTTGAGAGAGTTCTTGATTGCCCATTCTCATGCCATAATATGGTTTATGATTATTGGCTAATAATTTATTAATGAAGTCAATAAAATCAATTGTATAGCTTAAAAGTAATGTAACTTTCAATAAAACATTTGAGTAACAAAATTTAATAAAACTAACTTTATAAGAATTATATATAAGTACTAAATGCCGTTTCTTCATCTGGGAAGGAAGATACGTATAAAAAAATATTGCAGTATTCATTTTAAGAGTTGAATATTTTATTACATTGGAAATAAATTTAAACTTTGCTATAATAAATTTTATAATGTACTTGAACATCTTAAAGTTACGTTAATGTGAGGACAAAAAAAAATATATCATAATATACAGATTTATCTGGTTCTAGAATTTTGGCCTTGAATGAAAAAAAAAAAGGTATTTTTTAAATAAAAATACCGACTATTAAATTTTTATTGAGTTATAAAAGCATATACAGATATTCATTTCTTACATTTATTTATTATGAAATTATTAGATGCTGTTAGGTTCATACAGAGACAGGTAATGCGTCATTATATGAACTCCACCCACTACAAATGGCTGGAGAAAGGAGCAGGTCTCCATCCCTAGCATGAAAGTGTGGGGTAAACCAAACTGACTGATCTAATAAAAAATGGCCTTGGAATAAAAATATATACTAACTTGAAAATGGTAATGTAAAAAACTCAATTGCGCAATCAGCTAAGCAAGATTTTATTAAATATGTTGTCTGTATATGAATCGTAATACATAATATTGTATTATTTAATATTTTTATTGCAATATAAAACAAACTATACATTGTGAATATAACAAAATGGTCATTTTTTCCCCTCAAAAAGCAGCAGGTATAAAAGATATGATCAAAGTGTCACATGCGAAAAAAATATTTAAGACAGCAGAAGCAAAAATTAACTATGATTTTTTTTTTTTTTTTTTTTTTTTTGCTAGGTATGCATTATAAACATAAACTATATAGACATAAAAATGTTAAATCAGTTAATAAGTGTTATTTATTATATAATAGTTTAAAAGAATGTGTTCAGTGTGCTCTATTCGCCTACAGTTCATTTATCAAAACATACATTAAGCATGACATAAAGTGTAATAACCAAGTACTGAAATATCAAGGATTACAGTAGTCTTGAGTAAGTAGTCTTTTTTATACTAAGTTTATTAATATTTTTTTTTACGTATTTAACTTATATTTTTTGTACCTTTATCCTTGATAAAGTTGTATTATGTGAAAGGTTTAAAACAAAAAAATCAATTCAATTCATATAATAATTTACGATGTACCATTAAATAAAAAATGCACATATTTGTAATTTCCTACATAAATGTTATAAAAAACAGTAACATAATTGCACTTACAAAAAAAAAAAAAAAAAAAAAAAACGACTAGTACATCATGTACAAGATTTTTTTTTTTCATGGTAAATAATTGCTTTGAAATATTTGCTCCTCCTCAGGCGTATTTCAACTGTATTCGGTAGACTGAATTACAGCAGGTGCATGCAAGAAGACACTAATGCATATACAACAATAACGGTGCTCACTTGGTGCATTTCTTGTGCGTGTCAAGCGGGGGAGCACCTGGTGGTGGTGGAGGGGACACGCCCACAGGTCATCACCAGTAAACTAAAGGCCAAGGCTTGAGGTGGTATTTCCTGAGTCTACAAACGAGGTGCTCGCTACATGAGAAGAAGAAGAAGGAAGATGGTACCAAAATAATACAAGGTGAACCACGCAAAGGTGTAGACTCCAGGTATAAAAACATCATACACTTTTTTTAACGAGATTTTATAACACACTAAAATAATATTAATAAATATTAAGATTATAATACATACACAGTTTTTAATCTATAGTAATTAATCATGTCAAGTATAAAAATAATAAAGTGAAATTTTTCGTAATTTCTTCATTGTAGAAAATTTTCTCTAAACAAAAATATTTGCATTTCATATGTCGGATCTTCATTAAGTAAAAGTCAATTTTAAAAATAAACTAGCTTGCATAATTATTTCAAATATAAACAATATGATTTTATGCTTTCTAATATTTCCTCATAATTATACTTAAGTTGTCTGGTAATATTTTAATTGTTTAAAATGTCCATAAAGAAATTTAAAAAATAATTATAATAACAAATTTGACACTGAAAAAAAAAATCTACTGTCTGATGTTTTAAAACTTATTATGATACTCGAATAACTTAATTTAAGCAATTTCTTGCTAAATTACTTGGCTTCTCCACCCAATTCCCATATTACTTACGATCAAAAATCTCGGCAAGCAACAGCAATTCCAAACACCATTCTCGCAATATGAACACGTACTAATTGTTTCTCGTATAACTGTATTAAAAGTTGTTGTTGTTGTTTTTTACAACTGCTTTGATGTTGCTGTTTCCTCTACATCAACAAATAATATTTACATTTCATGTACATAAATATTCCTTTTTCTTTTCTTATATTAAAAATTAAAATATATTAAAATTGATGACATGAATCAGAGTTTTCTACATGAATTTATTCACGTAGTATTTTATTGTAGTAAATCTTGTGCGTACTATTGTGGTTTTATATTATCTTTACGTGCACATCCATGTAAACACGGTGCATTGTTTTTCTTGTCATTGTTGCGACATTGCAGCACGTACAAGTAAGAGGTACAGACGCTCCAGATGGTTAATATCAAGCTAACACCATTTTTATACATTGTCCCCACCAATAAAGTAATGCATTAAATGTTAAATCGAACGCCTACTGAAGCTCTAGAACTAGTTTGTACTCGATTTCAATTACAGTTAAAATCACTTATCTTGATATCGAATTTGTAAATGCTTGCCATATTTATATTAACATGCAGTATTTATCATTAAACTACGTAATTAGTTGCTATATCAAATAACGTAATCATTTAGAAGCAATTAATGGTTGCGTTAAAGAAGTTATTCTGTAACTTAACACTAATATATTTTAAAAATGAATAAAAAATCATTAAATACCAATGGCATATTATATTTTTTTATAAACTTAAATTTAAAGAGTAATTCAACATATTTTTGTTTGATTCAAAATACTGTATATTTATGATAATTGAATAAAATTACAAATTACGGATTACGGATTATAAAACGGTATATAATAATAATTTTACAACGCAATATGAAATGCGTAATTTATAGTGCATATAATATATATACCATTACTGTATCATCGAATATCCTACCATATAATTAAGTGACATAGTATATGTAATATATATTTTATAAATTAAAATTTATCTTACATAAGTTAAGTGCATTTCATAAAAAAAAAAGTTTGAAAGTTGCTTTTAAAGCAAACTAATAACATTTAATAAATCTAATAAGTTTATAAATTATAATAAAATGAAATTCATATAGCTCTAGTCGTCCTAGTTTAATTGTGCATCCTTAAAACTTGTATGGTGACATTTTGACTCACGTTGTCACGCAGTGGCCCTGGTTTAATGAATGTTTGCGCGGTCTAGTCGGAGTAACGGCACCTGATGGCCGGTTGGTTCACAGACACGCGGTCTGGTCCGCCCCGCAGCCTCGATCACGCCCGCACGATACCGGGTCAGCTGGGGGGCCAAGTGGTCAACACTTGCCGTAATGTTCATGTGTATCAGTGGAGCACTTGCCGAACCATCAGACTCCAGGGTAGTTCGTGAACGGAGCACAAAGAATAACATATTTGTGGTATTGCCAATCTTTGAAACGTAAAAAAATATGCACATCATGAAGAGCATAATAGCATGCACTTACCATAAAGAGACACACCTTTTGGTTTCCGATAGTAATTACAGACATAATATATGATTATAGACGCAAAGCTAAAAAATCCCAATTAATTATATGGGCATATAGCAATATGCTTTTGTTACTATAATATTCTAAATGGAATGATGGCTAAAGTTTTGGACACATTTTATATTTTTCTTTTTAGTTCTTAGTATGCAGCATTATATATATATTTTTTTTAGTTTTTCGTATGCACAAGGAGATAAAAAATAATAATAAAATAAAAGTTTGAGATTTAAAAAGAGTTTGCAAAATTTATACAACCCTCATTACTCATGACAGTCATGGCTAGTTTTATTTGTCAGTAAATAATCGAGCTTAACAACACTTCAAGGTATTTTCAGAAACAAAAATATATATTTTCAAATTGGCATAAACTACGAGCCTATGTCTGTTGCAGATTATATTTTAACAAGGGCTACATAATATTATAGTAGCATAAATAGGATGAATACGGTCCTCAAGTAGAGTTTATTTATTTAAAAATTATACATCAATTGATCTATTTTTTAGTAAACATTTCATATTAAGTCCAAGTATGCTGGCCATCGAGTAGGCAATTCAAAAGTCGGGAAAGTGAACAACGCAATGACAAAGAGAAGACAAAATTTACCTTTGAAATGTTAACATCAATAAATACATTTGTGTAAAAATTCAAATAAACAACCTGTACATCGAATATCAGACAGTGTTGCCAACCTTAATCAGTTTTTAATGATTATAAAGATTTTCATTTATGTTGAAATTTTCAATTCAAGAAAACTATAACAAAACATTGGCATTGCTAATACAATTTTCAAATAACGTTTTATGATAGTTAATTATTTATAATTATACATAAAGGACAAGGATTACCACATTACCATCAAGACTACTTAGTTTTCAATCATAAATTATTATATTATATAATTTCAAAAATGCCTAATATTAAACTAAAAAATTATTATAAAAAAAATTGTAAGCACATAAATATTTTGAACACCTGCTTTGAAAACTTTCATTGTCACATATTTTAAACAAATCAATCATCTTCAATAAAAATATAAACATTTTAATAATGCTGCTGCATTTCAGGATTATGCAAATTGAAGACCTGGTAAAAAGGTCGAGGCTAAGAAGCACCATCAGGTGAACGTAAAGAAAGGGAAAGGACGCCACCATCTCAACCTGCGTCATAATATTACTGTAGTAAACAAAACATGATTTATTAGCAGAAAAAAAGTTGTTCTCTGCATTTTCATATATAGCTACATACGCATTCTCAAATTCTATGTAAGAAAATTATTCTTTATTGCTTGCTATTTTCTGCGATACTAATTTTTTTACCCCATGTTTTCACACTTTTTTTTAACTTAATCTACCTTTGTTGTTTTCTAGCATGACTCTTAAAAAATATAATATAATTATATTGTATTACAACAATTTTATATTTTTTTAATTCTACACTATTGTATGGACTACTATATTTTTTTCAAGGTTTTATTTATTAAAATAAACATGTAACTTCTTACTTTAACATATTTTATTTTTCTTCACGTTCTAACATTATCTCTTTGCAATTAACAAAGGAATTTATATAATATTTATTGTATGTCATCTTTCCATCTTTTCAATGCTTTGCACGTGAATATGATGTAGCATAAATAATAAATACTTAAATTATGTTTATTTATAATGAAAATAATAACATGATGGTAGTAATTATATCATTACGCAAAACTGAATATAATTGTATTATAAAAACATATAATCGTACTATCACTTTAGTTACTTAGACAACCTTGAATTGGTTAACCATGAAACTGATATTTAAGTAGGAATATAAGTTACTTCATTAGAATAATTTAATATCAAGTGGGCTGTTAATTAATCAATATAATAAAAGTTGACCCATATTAATAATATTGTCAATTATATGTAAGTGCTCATAAAATTCGATCTATGATGTTTGATTAAACATAAGAAACATTACAAAATGAAATATATATATATATATATACATATAATAATATTTTGTAAGAGAATATAAAATGTACTTAAAGAGAATACCCATGTTAGTTAGTCTTTCTGCAAGATACGACGAGAAATTTGTTTCATTACATTTCACTCTTATGTAACTTGAAACACCTGAAGTTGCAGCCTATATTTGTTATGTAATATTCTGTATATAATACTGTTCACTTGCTTTTACAGCAAAAAATATATTATATTATAGTAAAATGCTTTTGTATCTTATTTAAATAGAGAATGTTTATTTTATAAACTCAGTTCCTCACGACACTTTTATAATAGGGTTAATTTAAACAGAATTTATTTAGTAATAAAGTACAATATATTGTTGGAATTGTATGACCATTGTTGCTAAGTCTCATGGTGTTACTATGCAACATGAAGTTTCGACAACTCATTGTCACATCTAAGACAAGTTAAACTACCCACAGTAAATTTGTAATAACTGAATAATGTACTGACTATTGTAACACAGTAGCTTTATGTCATGTTGTATATTCTGACGTCAATTCTACAATAAACAGGGAAAAATCATTTTTTTTTTATGAAATTGTTAGAAGCAAATTAGTTGAAAATGTATAAACTTTTTCTTACGTTACGACGCAGATCCGTCAATCCGAGTTCAAGACAACATTTTTTTTCTTCTAAATTTTTATACACGTTCTTTAATATCACGATGGTGTTGTTGGCAATCCCAGTTTAAATTATTTTAGTTCAACGTACAGTGCGAAAAAAAAAATGTTTTGACGTCTATAAGAGCTTGCATGGCAAAAGAAAGATTCAAGCTTGTGGTTGTTGTAATGATTTGGTAATTCTGTATGTACACTTGATATCCATGAATATTTTTTTCATCAACAGAAAGCAATGGAGTAGCTATATAATTTATTTTTGAAGCCATCTATACTTATTGATGAGAGAAATTTACCAAGATAAGAAGGATTATGAGTGTACAATAAAAGCTTTACAATAAGTTTTAATTCTTGACATACGTGTAAATTTGATCTCGAGAAAATAATTGAGCATGAATTCAGATGTGAGCTTATGATATCACTCCAAAAATTATATATAACAAAAAAATTGTCACATTATTTCCTTAATTTGTAGGATCAGTTATTTTTTTTTTTTTTACAACTTATGAATTTTCCTTATGACCGTGATACAACTGTACAGACTTGTTTTTCTTGCTTCTCTTTTGGACATAATAATATATAAAAGGATTTTGTTTATTTCACTAAATTAAGAGTACTATAGAACTTTAACCTCTCAGTATATAGTCTCAGTAATTGATTGTTCTGAGATTTTTAATGTCGTTCGTTCACAACAAAGGCTCCAATTGCAATCTCCGACGTCAAAGATCGAGTGACGGATCGTGCCTGGTGGACCATACAAGGTAAACTGCGACCTGAACAGCTGGTGACTGGTCATCGTTCTATCACTGTCCGCTTCTGCAGCTTCTCACAGCGATCCACTTATGAATCGTAATTACTAAATAAATAGAGCGAAAATTTCTCCGTATAAATACACAAGAAAACGCCTCGTAGTAAAGCCTATATATGTACTTCATTATATTAAACTCGAAAGAATGTATTTAATTATATATGTTTATACTGTATATGGATATAAATTAAATGCTTCAAATGTAAATAAATTTCACTTACAATATTTTGATTATTATTATAGACTTCTATTAAACATATCATTACGAGTACTATGTTTTTATTAATTAAAAACATTAAATTCAATGCAACATAAAATATAATGAACGATGGATGTGTCAATTTTGTTTAATATTTCTTATGTTTCTTTACTGACAATATTATATTGAGGCTATCACCAAAGAATTTATTATTATAGTACGGCTGCTGAAATGCTAACTGCACGTTATAATGATTACCATAAAATCCATAAAGTTATAATATTATGAAGTAAATTTAAAATCTGTATATAGAATAAAAGAAAAATACATTATTTATGTTACATTACGTGATTTAACTACAGTAAAACAATTGCAGCATTTTATTGTAACGTGCCAACAACATACCAAGCTTGGTAATTGATGAATCCATAAAATGACGTATTTTACTAGACAGTGAATATTCTGCTGTGACGAAGAGTGAAACCTTGATCTACGTAGTCTACACGACTTGGGAATAACAAATGTTCGTGGCCGGAGAAAGGTGACTTGTCGTTGAGACGCTGCTGTGACAGTGGTTTAGTCACGGGGTGGACTTGTGAGGGGTGGGGCGAGGGAAAGTGATCGTGACCAGTAGCTGCACGAAGAAAACTTTCAATATGTCACACGTACATCGTAGGTCACGGATTTTGTGTCAGTCCGGCTGATACCTTAATTTGGTTCGGTAAGACCTCATTAATACAGTTATAGATTTAATAGCATATTTAAATGACAGCTAGGATTATAGAATTAGCATTGAAATGTTTGTGTGTGTGTGTGTTGTTTATGACACCTTTTATATCAAGTTTATATTAATTATAAATATTATCATATTTTCAAGATCACGCATAATTTTATTTATATTTAATGCGTGTTTGAAATATCCTATATATACAATAAACACTGTAATATTTTTTGCTCATAGTTTGCATATTTTTACTAAATTATCTGAACATTTACGTACACTATATAACTAATTCAAGCAAATGAAATCTAAAAAGTAACAGTGTGCTCTCCAAATATGTAATAATAATAAAAAAAAAAAAAAAAAAAAAAAAAAAAAACAGTGAATTAAGATAGTCAATTTATTAAATCAATTTTAATCAACTATAAGAAAAAAACATAGTTAAAATTAAAAATATGTATTACTTTTACATATGTTTGACATTGTTGGATCAACAATGCAGGCTGACAATGTAACGTGCGTGGTCCTCAACGGGCGGTCATTAACCGAGGAGAAACCGATCGTTTGCATCATCACGCACGAGTCACGAGACTCAAAACGTTTCAGGCGATTCAATTTGACTGGTTATAACCATATGCACCGACTGCTGTTAGGAAATGTAATTGCTTTATGTTGCACTCGAAGTAGATCACCAAGGGTAATTTTTTTATAACTTTCAATTTTTTAATTAATACATAATAATAATAATAACGAAAGGTGAAAAAATAATTTATTATATAATTTATAAGGAATTATATAAGACGAAAAAAGAGCAAGAAAAGTAATTAGTTATTAACTGATATATTGATTGAAGAGAAATTGCTGACCATGCATTACACTCTAGTTTTTTTGTACTATATAATAATAGGATCTAGAGTTCGTATCTTGTCTTTTAATATACGCCAAGTCATATTATATTTCATAAAAATGACTGTACAGAATTACATTTATGATTTGTAATACAGATTATGAAAACAAAAGCTTTTTTTATACAATATTTAAAATTAAAATTGGTTCACTTGTAATTCTTTTAACAGATTGATGAACATTTTGGTCAATGATAAATGTGAGCCATTGTCGTTGCTTGATGACGCAATATGAACGTTGAAAAAAAAAAGATGTGTTCATGTTTGCTCTATTTTACTTCATAATTATATGGAAAAAAACGGAAGTAATTTGAAAAGTTAAAAAAATACAAACAGTTTCGTAATATAGGAAGTATAGTTTTATACACAAAAAATACTTTAATTTATCAATAACGAACTCCATATCAAAATAGGACATCTATTTATTTTGTTACAAAAATAACGATATTTTTTAATTGCGTAAATAAAAACTAATGCTGATAATTTTTTTGTGAATTGTAAATTATCTAATTTTTTATTATATGAAGTTCGAAACAACAATAAAATTAACATAACTGAGTAACGAAGGTATAAATTAATGTAGACTTCGTGTATTTTGTTTCTAGATATGCACCATAAAACTGAATCTGCATACTAATAAACTAAAAATTTGTGGCAGGGCAAGGAACTTTTTCACAAAATTACATATCTTGACAAAATATTCCGGCACTGTTGCATTACTGAAAGGAGTCAAAACTAAATATTATAATACAAGGAAACCTATTATAATGTAATGTATGAACTTTACTCATTTTAGTGCTTCATTTGGCAAATATAACACATAGAAGCTAAAAAGGAAGTGAAAGCTTTGTAAAATCCCTGAAAATTTACTAATTTGTTTAATTTGTATAGACTGTTATTGTGTCTCAGTGATCTTTATTATGACTCTTTTCATGCGTTTTTTTTTTTTTTTCAAGGGCATTCTTATTATTGACTGACCTCATATTCTACAGTGTCATGTGTTATTTAAAAAATATTAAATAATTTCATGATAATTAAATATTATATTCAGTGAAATTGTGAAGCATCGTGGATTTTTGTATTTTATATGGAGTTTTAAAATAAGAACAGTATAATAAATCATTGTACTTACTACATGATGTTGGTGAGGTTGATCCTCGCTGAGGGAGTGCTGACGTCATCGTCATCTACATCAGGGTGCTCTCTGGCTTGGTACACCCCCACGATGGCCCCCACAGACACGAGGAAGAGCAGTGAAAAGCGTACTGAGCGCCATTGACAGGGGTTGCATGAGCCCTTCTCCCCAGAGCCCTTTTTGGTACACGCCATGATGTGAGTTAAGTTGTCCTTTGTTGTGACATTATTTTAGAATCAGTTCCTTAGTAACATTCTGCTGAAATTGGTATCAATTAAATTTTGTGTTCTCTCTTTTTTTAGAAAAAGGGAGGTTTTTAACAACAATAATGGTTTTATTTCACTCAGTTTTTTTTATTGTAATCACTTGGTTGTTGTAATTGGTCTGATGTTTCCGCCGCTTGTGTAGAGATTCGAAGGAGTTCAGTACTGGAACAAGACCAAGAGAAAGTGATATTATTGAAATTGTTGTTCAACAATCAACTGCACAGTGAGGGTTCAATTATTGTAACTTGGTCAACAACTTTATAAAAACCGTATTATAATAAATCAGTTTATTGCTATCTAACACCATATAATTTTATAAGTTCATGACTTTATAAAATATAAAAATCTATGGAAATATTATACCTCAGCTGCAGGCTTAATTCATTTTATAAATATTTCAAATTAAACTATTCATGAAATATATGTGGGAAATAAATACCCTTTCATATTATTATTTATATTTTTCACTTTCTATTTGGTTTGCAATTTAACAAATTCGTTACTGCTGACCTTTTAAAAATATAAATCTGCAATTTATTTATTAAATTTATACTCATCTTATTTTATTTCCTATAGTTAACAAATTTAAATTATGATCATTTCTTATAAATTCGTCATATTTGCATTAACTTTTGTACAGTTTACTATGAATATCAAGATGAACAACATTTCAATTATCTTATTACAACATAAGCCGTTCATATCCTTATGTCTTATGATGATCATAACAATACACAGGTAAATTTTGCTTGTAATGTTTGATGATTACATATGCTCATTGAGATTTTGTTTAAACAGATATTAAAGAAAACTTTCGCTCTTTTCTCACAGTGTGTGTGTGTGTTAGGTAACAATGGATGAGAGGTCGCAAACAGATGTTGACCTATTATATTTATGTAATTAAGTGCATGCAAATTAAATTGTTTTAGGTGTATACGTCTATAAGAGTAATTTGAGGTCAATGATCATAAATAATGTTCATGATACAGTATAATAACCATACTGTGAATCATATATACAGTTTTGTTACGCAATAGAATATATAAAATGTATTATATAGTATATTATAGCATATATAAAAAAATTTTGATATATAAATAATAAACTACTTTGTCATGGTTCTATTGTGTTATAAAGTTAATGATAGTGTTTTTGTTTTTTTTTAATAAATAACATTTCAGAGCTTAATGTACTCTGAAGAACTTAATCGTCACTGCAGGTGTCACCTTGAATAACGTCATATGGTATATATTCATATCGTTTAGTGGACGATTTATTACTATAATAGTTGGCTTTTAGAAACTGTGACGATCTCTCTATTAATTTCATAGAGACTTTATTTTTCCAATAATGACATGGAATAATTCCTTGTATTTTTAGGGGTACTTCAGGTTCACGTTGAGATTTTTTTTTATGATCAAATTAAACTTAATTCTATATAGAGAACAGAAGGGTCAGTACAATCTGTAATAAGAGATAAAAATAATTTAACTGCAATTTTTGAATAGCTTCATCGCAGATATCTTCCTCGAGCGTCAAGCTCAAAGTACCTAAATTGGGTAGACTTATATCTCGTCTAATTTCGTGAGTTACATTTTTAAAGACTCCGAGTCTGCAACGTTACTTGCTGTTTTTGGGTACATGATATGGCTATACTTTTATATAAGTAAAAGGTCAAGGGCTCAAATCCATTTCATCGTGAGAATGAGGCTCCAGATCTTGCTGTATAATGAATGGTGGAGTGCGGCCGGCTTATTGAGCCATCGCCGGCTGTGGGCATTGCGTGTATGATCGCCAGGGGCCACGTGGTGTCTGCGGAGCAAGGTCGAGTCAGGTCACGTGGTCTGCTAGGTGCGGGCAAGGTCGGGACAAGGAGCGATGCTGCAACCATCGGATTTAGGACAAAAGCGACGAGCGCTTTAGGGGATGAGAGAGAGAGAGAGAGAGAGAGAGAGAGAGAGAGAGAGAGAGAGAGAGAGAGAGAGAGAGAGAGAGAGAGAGAGAGAGAGAGGAGAGAGAGAGAGAGAGAGAGAGAGAGAGAGAGAGAGAGAGAGAGAGAGAGAGAGGATATACTAATTTCATGATATTTGTTTCTACAAAATATGTTAGGCAATATTTTTATAAAATTTAATATTTAATAATAATGTACATAATATATATAGTTAATTGTCTCTTTGTTTCTATTAAATTTGTTTGCTTTAGATTAATATTTCTTATGAAAAATTGCCACTTTGATTTTAATCGATGTAGGCAATTTTAAACAATTATTATTAATACCTATTTTGCTATACATTTAGCGTTTGATAAATGTTTATATATATTTTTTTTTTTTGTTATAACATAAATAGAGACTAATTGGTATTATAATATTCATAATTGTATCGTTTTTATTATATTATATATCATTTACTTAATTATTGACTAATAGATGACTGCAGATTCGACACTATAAAATTTGACTATAAATTACAATTATCAATGCCATTGTGGTGCAGCAACAAAAGCAGTTATTTTCTATTATTTGTATTGTGATTGCGAAAAATTTGTATCATCATCTCTTGCATGTGTGCAAATTAGCGTGACAGTAATTCATACCCCCCTATAATCTGTTCTTTGTCATAGAAAATTGCACAAATTAAATTGAATCATTGTTTTTTTTTTGGAACACAATGTACAGTTGCTACATAATGCAATAAAATTACTTACCTTGTGTATGTATGATATATGTAAGTATAATATATATACTGTATAACCTGTAAGTAGCTTTTTAGTCAATTTATTTGCGATCTATACTACATTTTCCTGTTTAGTTTGTTATAAAGAAAAAATGCAAGCGTAAATAATTACTTCCTGAATAAAATATATATTTCAATATAAATTCAATTCAAGTTAAAACATTTATAAACAAAACTGAAAGTAAAAATACAATTGAAAGTAATATATTATAAAATATATATTTTTGTACTTATATAGAATTACAATGAGTTAATCAAGAATTTAATAATAAGAAAGTTGGCCATTGTATATAAACCACTATAAGAGGGACTAGTTATGACGAGCACGATAACAATTTGCCACAATGTTGCTACGTAATGCCCAAACAGAAAATCGATCAATATCGCACACGTCGCTGAATAACAAAGACAAAACTACAGGAATATACAAAAAACACAAAAAAAAAGCTTTCACTAAAATATTATAGAATTAATATCAAAGTGCTTTACTGCATTTGAAATCTAATTCAGCGGCAGATATTCCTTTGTGACGTCACGATCACCAATATCATATATATGACATACAGGGGCCAAATCTAGCCAACAATACTCAGGTGAAAGGTATGAAGTTTTAAAACTTTCCCTGTATGATTAAATCATCACAACACGACGCCCATATTTCATGTGTACACACCTACACGCTAAATATTATGTCGAGTTAAATAAAAAATATATGCAACATTTGGTTTTTATTTGGTTATATAAACATAATAATTTTTATTGTGATTGTCAATATTATACAATACAAGGTAGGTCAAATGCTTTAAATAAGAAGTTCATTGAATATGATGTGTTAATAGGTTGTTATGAGTCATTGTTTTATTAACAATCACTTTTTCCAATTTCAAAGGAATTAAATGTAAAAGGAAATACAATCATAAATAAAAGTTGAACTGTTGAATCACAAGTTGCATCATTCAAAATCTGATTATTAAACAATTTATTCATTTAATCTTAATTAATCCTTTTTAATGTCAGTTCTAACAAAAAGAAATTTTAAGTTTCATCTTTAATATCCAGCGTTGATGTCTCTTTTTAAATGCTTGAACGAATCGTTCGACCTTATACTTAAAGTATATTATAGAAAGTAAAATGAATTTAAAATTAGTACTAAAATATTTACGTTTATTTATTTAAGTATAAAAAATATGCGGCATATTTCCATGTAAATGTTGGCTATACCTTAGAATCAAATAGTTACAAAAAATTCTGAGTGAATATAATGAACAAAATAATTCCAGTGAACCGCGCACACACTACGCATCTTGTGGTATAATAAGTTAAAGGTATAAAGATAAGAAACGTCATAAGAACGCTTTTTAATTGTTATTCTTCTGTGAGACGAAACTAATAGGTGACTGACAGTACGGATATTCGCTTGACAAAATTTGTTATTGCAGTGTCAAGGATGGCAGCAACTGTCTCATTTTTGTCATGCACTTTGCGTGAAGTCTCGCACAACTTTTAAAATAATTGGTCTATTATCATTAATTGTAATAACAAGGTACGGATGTGCATGCAGAATTCTCATTCTCATGAGATCATTAATTCAAGTCTATACACCAAAGAGTACGTAGGAAGAGGTTTCCTACCTTCGTCACGTGACAATTTCCAGGCTGTTTAACTAAGACATTTCATTTAAATAAATTACAATAAATAGCTTAAGGGTAAGGTAACGCCACCAATGTTAAAAAAAATCCCTCTCACAAAAATTCTGAAAAAAATTTAAAATGTTCTCCTCTATACCCCCTATCAGTACCTAAAATATCAGGTATACAAATACGATCTAGTTTTTGAGTTATAAATTTTTAAAGTTGACTACTTTAACATGGAGAAATGAAACTCCCATGTTAAATTGGTCAACTTTAAAAATTCATAACTCAAAAACTAGATCGTATTTGTATACCTGATATTTTAGGTACTGATAGGGGGTATAGAGGAGAACATTTTAAATTTTTTTCAGAATTTTTGTGAGAGGGATTTTTTTTAACATTGGTGGCGTTACCTTACCCTTAAGTGATAATGGGTGCGATTCACAAAGCAGTTAGCCAGGTTTCTAACCACGTTTAACTATTCGTGTTAAACCACCTAGTTAAACGTGCATGGTTAAGCTAAACGTGGTTAAAAACCTGGCTAACTGCTTCGTGAATCGCGCCCAATATTACTTTTTATACAGCAAGTAATATAGCTTAAATATCTGATTAAAATTTAACAATGTACGTACTTTTATAGCTTAGTAAAAAAAATGTTCGATTTTGATTTTTTATTATTAAATTTTTTATAAAGCAAACGAGACCTTGATTTATCTGTGCTAAGCGTGAAACAGTGCTAACCCTTTGGAAAATGACACACCGATACAAAAACTAGATCGTCACGGGCAGATTTTTTTGTCTGTTTTTATTTCGCCCCTTCAATCCCCGCCCTAACTGCCCACTGTCTGCAGAGTGTGTACCAACAGATCCGGTTTGTTTCTGTCTCAGACACAAGGTCACGTGCAAACATCTTGGTGATGGTGGTTGGTGCTTGTAATGATGGCCAAGTGCACACTTTCTTGAAAAATAATACTCCCCTGCAGTTCCTTTCACTGAATGCAATAATAACGCAGCGTTTTATTTTACTATTATTGTGGTTTCCACTAGCTTTTTGTTTAGCAAGGTTCAATTTGATATTGAAAATGTAATTTATATTTTTTGTTTTCTTTGCTGGCTTTCACAATAAAAAAATTTTGTTAGCAATATAGAAGTGATGGGTAGAGAAGCCAAGTCTATTTTTTTTATAACAGCATTGTTTACTGAAATAAAAATTGTATTTTAAATTTATTTTATGATGTGATTTCTTTGAGTTTAGAAGTCAGCTTTTTTATGTCTATTTAGTATTTACTTACCAAAGTTTTAAATTGTGTGAAAATTGGTCTTATAGAATGCAGGCTACATGTTTAACATTAATAAAAAGTGAATTATATAGAGATATGAAATCGTGGAAACGTAACTTTCAGTTTAAATTCATCACGTGTCTAAAAATATTATCTTTATGTGAGTTTTTCTTAGGAAAGGAAAAAATATGCAAAATACGACCGTATTCCTAGAATAAAATTATATTACCTATTTTCATCCTTCAAATTTTAAAATACATTTTTTTAATCCAATTGTTCATTCTTTATAATAACATACAATAATAAAATTAGCTTATTGTTTTTACCGATGCAGTGAGCATTACTATTAATTAAGTATATTAAGTACATCACTTACTATTACCTAAGTAATTACTTATTTGATTGAAATTAATTATAAGCTAGTAAAATTGTTTTAAAAATGAGATATTGCGATATTCATTTTGTTTATTAATGATAAACATATTGCATTATTATCTAAACACGCTCACACTGTTAACCATGGGTGAAAGTAGTTTCATTTGTTTACTGGTGCACTACATTGTTTTCATGACGTCATTTTGGTAATTGCATTGATAAAATAAATATTAATTGTAATTTCATTCGCTCTACATATCACACGAGTGTATCGAAGCATAATCATTCATGGCCAAATTTTGTGATTTGGACTGCAATTCATAAATAATTTATGGCTTGCTTGATTGTTGCATATGGCAACTTTTAATTTTTATGTTTTCTTCTTTATCTTATTTACAATTAAGTAATCCAAAAATAATTCTCTTCAGCTAGTCAAAACTGAATTTTGCACAATTTTTAAACATATCTTTGTTTCTTGTTATAGACCGCATAAGAAATTTCATGTTGAAATAAAATTTTAAAGTAAAATGTCACAATTTCTGTCATCTAATTTCTTGGTTATGCATACATGCATACAGTTTAAACGTCACGTTCTACAAAAGAAACAAGCAGAAAACAAAAAGCATTATAAATAATGTCTTTGCAGTGAGGCATACAGAGGAGTATTTTGCATTGTGTATGTATAGCAACGATATTACATGTGGTGACATGCAACGTCGGAGCTGTCTTCACGTACTTTTCCATCATGTAGTAATCTTGATATTATAAAAAATTTATTGTAGAATTATAAGATTTATAATAAAAACAATCAAACCTTGATGGTATTATGAGTGAAAAAAAATATTATGAAATATAACAATCATAATAAACATTACTTGGCCTTTATAATAATATAAAAAATATAGTTAAAACAAAATGACAATATATTATATATAAAAGAATGATGCTTTATTAATTTTTATGATTGTCAAGGTTATTATTATTATGAAAAAGATTGAGTTTTTATATAAGATGCTATTATGATTTAGTTTACATAATTTCTTATTGCTATTACTAAGGTATCTAAATACGGTAAGAAAGCTAAAGCTACAAATCGCAAACATGTGTTATAATATGCAGTATGTCTTGTTCTTACTCTTGTTGACCTAGGATCGTGGTTTACATAAAATGTACACAAGGAGGCGGTGTCACTTATTTATGTGTGCCTTATAGTCGTAGTGTGTTTGCTCTTGCATGATGGAGACTTTCCGCACGACTTATCATGATCCCCCTTAGTCAGACTGCACTTACAATATTATAAAAATGGAGTAATAGTTTCGTGACCAATGTAAACTAAGGCATTTGTCAATAGTGAAATATCAAGGTGATTATTATCAAACAATAATTCAGTCAGTCAAAATTAACTATATAAGTAAATTGATTTATTTTAATATTGTCATAATTAAGTTCATTCTATTCATTTAATTTAAAATATCAGTTTGGTGTAATCAATTATGGTGTCTTTAAATTAAAAATAAATTAATTGAAAAAATTTTTGACCAATAATCTTTTTATATATATATAATGCAGTGTTAAGAATGTTAAAATAAAAAAAAAAAATCCATTTAGTAATATGAATTTGTGAGCATTGTAATGAAAACTACATTTTAAATGTGTTTTTTTTTTTTTTTTTTTTGTAAAAAGTCCTTGACTCACAGAGAGTTAAGGTAGAGATAATGTCGGTCAGCTGTTTTTTTAGCTCCATTTGATTAACATGTACACCTTAGCAAATTCATAAAAATTCTGAAATTTTTTTGAGAGGCAGATATTAGTGCTTAAAAGCCATAAAAAAAAATTCAAAACAATTTAACGAGCCGATTTTTTTTAAATTAATTTTTTAGTTTGTCTCTCCATGGGAAAGGCCTATGCTGAAAATTAAATAAATTAATTAAAAAAAAATCGGCTCGTTAAATTGTTTTGAATTTTTTTCTATGGCTTTTAAGCACTAATATCTGCCTCTCAAAAAAATTTCAGAATTTTTATGAATTTACTAAGGTGTACATGTTAATCAAATGGAGCTAAAAAAACAGCTGACCGACATTATCTCTACCTTAACTCTCTGTGAGTCAAGGACTTTTTACAAAAAAAAAAAAAAAAAAAAAACACATTTAAAATGTAGTTTTCATTACAATGCTCACAAATTCATATTACTAAATGGATTTTTTTTTTATTTTAACATTCTTAACACTGCATTATATATATAAAAAGATTATTGGTCAAAAATTTTTTCAATTAATTTATTTTTAATTTAAAGACACCATAATTGATTACACCAAACTGACCAAACGTTAAATGTTTTTGAAATTTTTTTATGGCTTCTTAAGCGCTAATATCTGCCTATCAAAAAAATTTCAGAATTTTTATGAATTTGCTAAGGTTTACATGTTATCAAATGGAGGTAAAAAAAACAGCTGACCGACGTTATCTCTACCTTAAGCGTGCAATATTTATATTTCTGCTCTTTGATTGATTCATTGATTTATATTTTGGGGCAATTGACACATTTTGGTCATGTATGCCCTTTGTATAATGACATTTATTTTGTGAATCTTCTATACATTTCTATTTCTATAATCTATACATTAGAATATAAACAACATTTATTAAAATTTTACTATACACATTTAAATCACATCATTAACATATATATATGTATATATATATATATATATATATATATATATATATATATATATATATATATATATATATTTGTACATTAAAGCTTTCATATCCTTTATCTGACGTACTAAAATTCAATGCATACTGTGACTATAATAAAAATTATAACTTCCTATACGTGATTATAAAGACCTTGTCATAGCGTGATTATGCAGCATGTACAGATATACACTATCGCATGTATCGCACTGGACATGCAGTATTGAGAAATACGGAGGTAATATATTTATAATTATTAATATTCATTCTAAAGGGCAAGGTTGCACCGCTCTCCAATATGGCGACAAAGCGCATCACAACATAAGCGGAAGCTGCCACACGAATAAAATTCCTCCACGAGACATGAGCTCATGTGGGACATGATGGGTATATAGAAGAGTCACCTGCTCGAATGTTAGCAGGTGTAACCCTGAAGGTAGAAATGCACAACACGCACGCTGGATATTACTGGAAATTAATGGGTCAGAAGAATCTGAATTATAATTATTGTGAAATTCTGCTAAACAAAGTTTAATACAATTTGGAATTACTGGAACGTACCTGTTTTATTTAGTTTCATATAATTGTTGATTATAGCTACTGTTATATACTACTGTCGTCGCCAAAAGTCGGGACACCTGGACTTTGCAATTTTACTGTGCACTACAGAAAAATCGCAAAATTTAGAAAAAAATATTGCATTAAACCGGCAAGCCTCCTCTATAACTTAAAAAATATAACAGGCCGATTAATTGCAAAGCTAATTTGTTATAATTAAGGAAGTGACGCAACCTACCCAAAAAAATGACTTTTTCACGAGATGCCCGTCTTTGCACTCTTGTATAAAATAGAGTTATGCAGGTAGCGCTTTCATTTATTTTTTTCCTAATAGCCAAATACTTCAAGATGTGAAATCAATTTTTAATTTAAAAAAATTAATTATTCCCTAATTACAATTAAACCAAACGCAAAATTAAACTCTAGTTTTGCAATTTTGAAGCTACATGCTCGAAAAAAATATCATTATACACAGAAAAAAAATTAAAAATTTTTGGTGGTCGTCGATTTTTTATAAATTTTTAATTTTTTTTTACATAAATTAATGATGAAATTACCATCTTTCAGGAATCTGCTGGGTTGCCATATCCTAACTTTTGCTTGGAGTGGCCTTATTCAGTAGAAAAATAGCAAAGTTGATTGACAGGCCATAAAAGATAATAACAATGAGAGTCGTTCTCTCTTCAAAGGCGGTGTTCTATGTATTGTGTCTTGCAGCAAGCAGCAGGAAGGAAGGGTTGTTATTTTAACATTCCAGGTAGAATTGAAATTGCATCATGGTTCGATGATCTCGATTGTTTATTGAAACTCTCTTTAATGTGCATGATGATGAAGTGGTTGAATTTAAAATTAAATATGAATAATATATCTTTTTTAATCAAAATTCTAGCTGCATTTTTGAGCTTATTAAGAGATTTTTGTAAGTAATTAAAAGTTCATTATAATCACTAATAATTAAGCTAGAAATATGATTAAAACACTCAAATAGATGCTGAATTCATTTTAAACACAATCATGTCAACTTTAGTTGCGTGTTTCTCCATCTTAATGATATATAACTGGCTTAGCTGAAACAATAGTGATCAGCCTCGGGCAAAGAGACCCTCATATAAAAAGCTTTTTGTACACATACAGCAAAGCTACTGTCACGGCTGGGCATTATATTTCCGTATTCAGCAGCTGAAACCTGGCAACGCTGCTCTTAATTAAAATGTAAACATTGATTAATATACAAATTATAAAAAATCGGCAACCACCAAAAATTTTTGATTTTTTTTCTGTGTATAATGATATTTTTTTCGAGCGTGTAGCTTCAAAATTGCAAAACTAGAGTTTAATTTTGCGTTTGGTTTAATTGTAATTAGAGAATAATTAATTTTTTTAAATTAAAATTTGATTTCACATCTTGAAGTATTTGGCTATTAGGAAAAAAATAAATGAAAGCGCTACCTGCATAACTCTATTTTATACAAGAGTGCAAAGACGGGCATCTCGTGAAAAAGTCATTTTTTTGGGTAGGTTGCGTCACTTCCTTAATTATAACAAATTAGCTTTGCAATTAATCGGCCCGTTATATTTTTTAAGTTATAGAGGAGGCTTGCCGGTTTAATGCAATATTTTTTTCTAAATTTTGCGATTTTTCTGTAGTGCACAGTAAAATTGCAAAGTCCAGGTGTCCCGACTTTTGGCGACGACAGTAGTTCCAAGCTTCCTTTCTTCCATTTCCGATAATTTTATATTATTTTACTGATAAGCAAGTCAATAACAAACCTTCTAGAAAATGGAAGAAGAGCCGTTTGGAACCAGCAAACCTTAAGTTTTCAGAATTTCAGTTGAATTGTTTCAGATAGATGATTGTCTTGCAACTAAACTGCATCATCAGTCTCTTAACTGCGTGATAGACATTTATTTGTTGTGTTTATATTCGTGCACTTTCTCGAATAATATAAATACTTTATGATTACTTGAGGAACATAAAAAATATTACATGATTCGTTTAGCATTGAAGGCTGCAATAAAACACGTCTTGGCTTACTTGGGGACTAGGCTGCAAATGTTATTTACTCTCCCGCATATATGGTTTGCAACGTTCGTTAAATTAACAATTTAGTAATAACATTTTAAGACACGTTCTCTCTATTTTCCTGTAATCAACTCATTAAAGTCTGTATCAGTTAAGAAGATTATGTATTTTCTTATAATATTTTTCCCATTGCTTAACCGGTTCAGAGATTTTTCAAGGATTTTTGTTTGGGAATGTTTAAAATAATAATTTCATGGTACAGTAGACCCTAAATTGTTTTAATATCCTAGTACTTAAATATTATGATGTGAGACTAAAATCATTAGTTTACCTTGAAGTTTGCATTAATATAATTACTTATAATTATCGTTGTGGTTATTTTATGCATATTTAAATTGCAATAAAGATAATTATGTTATAGGAAATTTCCAACATTTGATCTTTGAATACCCTTGTCAAAGTGTACAATAAAGATGTACAGTAGTCATGCCTCTGGAAAATTTCCATTAATAACTTCGATACAATTTAAACAAGGATTGACGCTATAGTGCCACCTATTGATGAAGGAAATTTTACAATGCAAGGAGTACACAAAATGCATCGTAAAAAAATCATATCTCATGTTTACTGTATATTATATACAGATAAGCAAATGAGGGTTTTCGTATCGTATGGTGGATTTAACAAATACGATGTTCATACTCACAGCAAGGCTTGTCTATTGTTGACTATCGATTATAAAAAACTTCGTAAGAGAAAATAATTAATTTATTAAGTTAATTAAATTAATTATTTTTCTCCTTGTCTAAGACCTTGTAATGCATAAACATAACCCACCCATAATGTCACCTTAGCTTTATGACATGCACTATTGCCTTTTTTTTTTTAAATGTCTGTGCTCTAGTTAATAATTATAATGAGTGCCGAGGTTAGTGTACCTTTAATTAACATACAGTAAGAGAATGACAAAGACTTTTATAAAAGGTCATTATATTTACCAGCATTGCTTTCATTTGAAGCAAGCGTGGTCCCAAGAACAGTCAGGTGGATTTGAGGCCCTTGAACTCACCTCACTGAAGTATATAGAAGGAGGGGTTAGCAGGCAGGCGGGAGAGGAGAGGGCGGTATGACAAACCACGACAATATTTTGGTTGGAAATAATTCGAGTCACGAGACAGTACGAAAGTAAACTACGATAAAGTCACGTCAAAATCGTGGAAATTTGATTTCCGTATAGAAGATCCAACAAGCGAGACATGCATTTTGATAACAATAAATTTTTAATACTATATATATCTATAGTCATTGCAGTGAGTTTATATTTCAAATACATGCCAAAGAAATAACGTTACTTTTAAAAATATTTTATTGGTTTGTATAATAAGCTTTGTAATTTCAAACATAAATACAACCTTGGAATTTATTTTATTGATTTTGAAACGTTATTTCAAGTTATCTGCCAGAAATTTCTGGACATATATTATTTCTACATCACATGCAGGAGTTCATTGAATACAAATTATATGATCAACTAAAACGTCATAAGGAATCTCTACAAAATATTATAACAAAAAGTACTTGAACTTCAGAATCCATTATCTAAAATAATTATCAATGAGGGTCAAGCTCTTATAGAAAAGTGCTTATCATCTCACGTCATTAAAAAACTGGTTAATACCTCATACATTTCACCTCATTGACATTGACTCTGTAGTTACAATTAATTACATAAATTATAACAACAATATTTTTATAAACATGATAATTGTTAAAAATAATGCGTTCGTAAACAAATAAAGGGGCATTCACAAAGCCTTAAGGCCACATTTAAGGCTCAATAATTTAAGGTTTGATTTTAGACGTGTTTTTTAGACCCAAAATTTCTGGTCTTAAATTATTGAGCCTTAATTGTGGCCTTAAGGCTTTGTGAATGCCCCTTATAATATCAACTGTAGTGTTATGCATTATCAGTTCCAAATTCTTATGTGGATTTTTTTTTTACCTTTTTATTTTATATCATTAAATAATAAATTATTTTAATTACTATAAAATTTTATTTACAATACTCCATAATATATTATTTTATTAACTAGTTATTGTAGCAGTCCTCGAGATAATACTTTTGCAAGTCGTTCTACATTAACTATATTATGACGTGGGATGTAGAAAAAATACATAATTCAATAATATAGCACGACCTTAGTAAAGGTTTCCATAATTCCGGTGTCAGCTTGTTATATCCACCGCGTGTTGCATAATAATGTAAGCATTGAAGCATGAATAAATCGTCCTAATGCAGGCGGCGGCCCCTATGCAGCTGTAAATGACGGCATGCATGTATGGTGATGATTGTTCAGTGGAAGATAACGTGATGCACTTTCACTGCTCCTCACGCTGCATTATTTACTTGAATTATATTATATACTAGGTAATGTATTGCATCCATTCGTCAGTGGCATGTACATGAAATGAAAATGCATCATACGTTTTAATGGTAAAATATAATAAAGTTACATTTTGTATTAATTTCAAGAGAAATTTTGATGGAAATACGTTTACTTCTACAAAATCATCTCCTCAGAATTGAAGTTTGATAACAATAAAACTTTTGGAAGGAATTATCAACCTTATTACATGAAATAAGATATGTATTGAAGAGTCAAAATCCCATAAACCTTTTTTGAAATTATCCAGCTCTATAATAATTTTAAGTAACGACATATTAATGATGCAAGATATACTTTGATACTTCGAGATACAAGTTACTTAACTTTTATTTTGTTTTCATTTTTAAGTTAATATCTAAACTTGAAATACGCATTGAGAGCTTTCGATCAAAAAAGAATGAAACTACATTTCATACATTTTCTTATATTTTTTTAAAAATGAGAACGGACCGTATGGCTTTTATTCGATTTTGGACTCAGCATGTTACATAACTATACAGCAATGGACAACATACATGAAGAAATTTTATTGCAGAAATGAATAGAGGGTACCAAATTATGCTACTCTGAATTTTTTCCAGATTTTTTTGAGACCCAGAACTATTTTTAAATAATTATTGAAAGTGCGGCCACGCCCCCTGGTGGCGTCAATAGGCGTCCAGTCTATCCTTTTTATTAAAAATTCAGGGGTGCCAACTGAAATCACGCAGGACTTTCAATAATTATTTAAAAATAGTTCCGGGTCTCAAAAAAATATGAAAAAACTCAGAGTAGCATAATTTGGTACCCTTTATTCATTTCTGCAATAAATTTTTTTCATGTATATGTTGTCCATTCTAACGGTTTCTTGATCAAAGGTATTCAACAATCATTTTCTTTTGTTTTCTAAACAAATCTCTCTTCTCTTTCATAGAGTATGCAATAAATCAAATCAATACATAATATTTAATTATTGTTTGTTTTCTACATATTATATATATAATATATATACATATATATAATATTGTATTGTTTAAATTCTTTAAATATTTTTGCTTATATCATATTTTAATATATCCAAGAGATTTTTTTAATTTTCTAATCCGACCTTTAAGTGCTTGTTTCTTTGTTTAATACTCAAGATGTTTAATAAATTAAAATACAATGATGTTTAAAAATATAATATTATAGTGCATTACGGTTTCTTTCACTTGAAATTATTCAAACAATAGCGTAAAAAAAAACATTTTAATTTAAAAAAAAACAAAGCATTATTTAAAAAAAAAACTTATGATACAGACAAAAGCATTAATTACTAAACATTTGATGATTTAAATAAAAATAAAAATTTTATTAATTAAAATAATCGACAAAATTTCCATTTTATAAACAATGAAGGTGCATAAAGTTATAAATGAGCTATTGTGTTAATAACTACCGTCCTATTGTGCTAGAAATCAAACAGCTGATTGATAGCGAACATATTAAAACTTAACAAGAAAGTTATATAAAAGTCCTACTTTTTTCTTTTTTAAATGGCAATAATAGAGATAAAATTAAATTAATAAAACAATTTATATTCACTAAAAGTATCAACGAATTATAATTAATTTGTCATTTAATATAAAATTTATTACAGAAGTGACAAAAGTTCATCATTCATATAACCATGTGACCTAGCTGTGTGCTGCATATATTATATACATCAAGTGAAAAGTTGTTTTGATGTTTATTAATGATG
The DNA here is from genome assembly GCA_949825025.1 of Siphlonurus alternatus. Classification (NCBI taxonomy): domain Eukaryota; kingdom Metazoa; phylum Arthropoda; class Insecta; order Ephemeroptera; family Siphlonuridae; genus Siphlonurus; species Siphlonurus alternatus. Next base: position 25,379,026 of record OX463782.1, on the reverse strand, counting down.
CCAAAGATACTTGAGATTATCTTTACATGTTGTATAACACGTGTAATTTGAAACTTTTTTCCAATTTAGTGGACTGAAATCAAAAGAAGATACGTCCATCACTTTGTTAAAAAAGAACGATGTTTACATGCTGGTTAGCAAGCTAAAGTATGTTGTTGGGTTGCTTGTTACTACGTTTTATATTTACAAGAGAAATTTTTTTGAAACAAATGTTTTTTTACATATTATAAATTGAGGTCATTATATATTCTTTTTTTTAAGGATATCGAGAATTGATATATAATTAAAAAGGTAGCAGAATAATATATTTTGTACTTTTCAATGGGAAGATAACAATTTTTGGCGACATTGACAATTGAGAATTTTTCTAGTTTTCTCACGGGATATTTGTGGATAGTGAACGGTACTGCAGTCGCGTGTATGGGGCGTACCGTGACACAATCTCAATTGCATATATGCAAGTAATGTTATAATGGAGACCAAGTGGAAGCAATGTGACGTTACTAGCAAAAAAACGCGTTTCTTTTGTTATAACCAATCGTTTCTTTCTACTTTTTACCAAAGATAAAGAAGCTAAAAAAATTACTTTATTGGTGTAAATAACAATGAAATATAGAGCAATTTTACTGAAATCATATTTTACTATAGAATTATTTAGAGAAATGCTTCATTAAATATCTTGTAGTTAATTTAATACTTTAGATTTTCTTTTAAGTATTCAATTCGACACACGAAAATTACTGTGTAGATTTGGTGAAAATTATTACAGTTTTTCTTAAAAAAAGTACAAGCTGTTACTACCATCAACAGAGCTCTAAGTTTTTACCATGCAGGACCGATGTATAGCTCGAGATACAACTAATTAAGGGAGTATATGACGTCAGCTGTTTTCTAGGTGATTGCGAGTGTACGTAACGGCATGCACTCGATCTTTTCTTGAATGTGACCGAGCTTTACGTGCGTCATGAAGATATGTGTGAGGTTTTTTACGTTTTAGAACAAATTACTTTGAGAACAATTTTCTTTGAACTAAACGGATTATTCTTGTTTTTATATATTTAACTTCATCCTGCATTAGTTTTACTTAACAATTAATTAAGGACACTAGTTCATGTAAACAAAGCTTTAAAGCTACTATACATTTATGTACAAATTAAAATGTCTGTAGGATCTTAAATCAAAGATGTATAGTTTAATTTTGTTCTTTTTTTTTTTTTTTATCTATCTTATTATTAAGTAATTTAAAATATTTTATGACAACTTAATTAGTTTTGATAGATAAAATGGAACATCTGATAAGCTCTGATAGCTTAAGTATCAAATTATGTAAATTTTCACTTATCGATTTGATTAAGTTTGCCAATCCAAATATTACTAAATTGCACTATCCTATCCATCCTTAAATGAAAAAAAAAAAAAAAACACTGTACAGCTATATGAAAAGGGGAGGCAAACCCGTAATTTTTTTATTTTTCATGTATTTTTCTATCATTTTAAATAGGTATATAATGTATAGATAATAAATTAAATTGTTATTAAAAATATACAATTTGCAAATTAATAATATTACGTAATATCCTCAACTGACAATAATTTATACATTTAATGCAAATTTGCCAATATTTGCTTACTTTCATTATAGTATACACCACCACATTTAATTAAAAAGTTCCAAAACATTACTGTTGGGACACGGTAGCTAATTCTATAAAACCTCATTTTGCTCTAATTAGTAGAGCTCTGTACTAACTGTTCACCATAAACTTACGAAATGTCAAATATTGTTGGAGAAGCAAGAAAAAAAAAATTATGAAATGAGCAGGCAATGTACTTTAAAATTATTTAAAATATTAGAATATTAACTAACATACTCCTGAAAGTGGGGAAAAAAAAAAAAACTAAAATTTGTAAAAGAAAATGTTGAGAATGATTTATATTATGTAAAAAAAAAAGTGAAATATCAAAAGTTAGATTCTTTTATGTTTTGGATTCTGTATTGTTCATACAATGTTTGTACTAACTGTTTTGCTACAAAAAAAAAAAAAAAAAAAATCTATATATTCTAGAATGCATTTATTCTATGTAAGAACTGCGGAAGGACTCAAGAAAGTAGCATGAAAATTTCAATGCTGAAAATGCTCTTTTCTTTCTATTCATAAATTGTGTTTTAGCAAAAAAAAATAATAATAAAAGTGAGCGTGAATTTTATAGAAAAAAAGTACCGATACATAAAATGAATTGAACTGTGAATTCAATGCTATACAAAAATAAAAGCAAATTGTAATCTGAATGCAAAAGGATTCGGAAAGTAACAGTGTAACTTCACGCCAAGTTGTCTGTACGAACCAAATAAGAGGAGGGAGGAGGCTGCCTCAGACGCTAAAAGTAATAAAAAAAAAAACGTATCAAGCTCGACCCCACCTGGTTTTTCCCAACAGGATAAACTGAGATCCAGTACCTCATGTAATACTCCCTTCAGATCATAATTGCTGCACATATCTTTATACGTTTTAAGTAGGAAATACCTTGAGATGAATAAGCGCCAGGATATCAAATAAATAAAAAGTATTTTTACATAAAAATGAGGAGAAAACAAGTGTTTTTTTTTTTTTTTCCGTCTCGCCATAAATAGCAAGTTAGAGGCAGGTGGAGCAAGAAGCAGCTTTGAATTTTAATATATTATAAAAATATTTTACATTTGAATAACTAAATTTTGAATTATATACAGTTTTAATTAAATATCATATAATTTTATTATAATATATAGGAGAGAGTTAAAAATTAGCGTGATAATTTTATAATAATTTATTAAGATATCATCATTATTTGTCCTAAGGTGTGAAAATATAACAAACATAAAAATTTATATATTTATATTATTTTGTAGCAGTTATTTTAGCCTCAAGATGAGAAAGTAAGTGGGAAAAAAAGCAAAACAATGAAAAAAATAAAGTTAATAACTTTACTATGTAGCATTTTGTTTTCCATTTAAAAATTCATAATATTATTGTTAACATTGATATTTTTAACCAATCGTGAGAGGAATATATTGACCACTGTATGTCCTATTATAGCAAAGGTTTGGATTGTTAAAGCGTTTCGATTGTTGCGGTATTTGTGTCATGCAGTGGGTGCTGCTGCTGCTGGTATATAGAAACATTATTATTTAGACCCGCTGGCAATACATATAGTGTATGTTCACTATATAATATACATATTATATAGTTAATAGCTTGAAATCAAGTATGGCCACCATTCACAAAATTTAAGCTATAACATCGTACTTGGGGGCATTTCTGTATATAATATATCTGCACGAGAGCAGTGGTTTATACGGCTACATGGCCTCGTGGTAATTTCAGACAAACTTTCTACCAAGAAGGCGGCGGAGACTTCTATATCTGCTGCTTGATGACGAGCGAATTGAGAGGAGAAGGACCAAAACAAATGACGCCTTAATTAGTGTATAGAAATCTCATCATCGTGAATATTTAGAAATTATGAATATTTAAAAACACAAACCAATTTACGTCAATCAATAGAAATTTAATTCGAATGTTTTTAATAAAATGGCATGCAATTAAATTTTATGCACGCCATGCATGCATATATTATAACTTAAAAGAAAATTTTATATCTGTGTTTTTATTGTTTTTTTGTAATGTAATTTCTGATTTCAAATTTTCTGGCTGTATATTTAATTTATATCTATAAATATTTTACATCTTCAAGTATTAAAATTTTGATGATACTTTTTCACTGCATAAATCTGTATTATAAAATTGTGCATAACATTAACTCTTGTACGTATGTAGATGGAAAGTTTATAAAATGCATTTAGTGCTTGATGTGATGATAGTTACATTTCAAGTTCCTTCTTATAAGCTGCTGTAGTTTCTCAGTAATTTCAAACTGGTGCTTACCAGTGCAAACTGTCCATTTGTAATACACTCGTTTTTTTTTACTTGAACCTTTCACATCAAGAATCATAAAACGTAATGCAACAGACATTTAATACTTTAGTGTAATGTGTAGGTTCGTTAAGCGGAAATTTCAAACCTTATATGATTTCAAAAACAAATAAAGTTAATTAAAAATAAATATTATTAAACTGAATAGAGAAAGAAATTAAAATTAATGTAACGTAAAAACTGCATTCTGCTCTCATTGCAAATTCACTTTTCCGTTCACCAGTGACGTCATTAGTCACGTGACTTGGTCGTTAACAAAGTTCTTACTATATATTTCATTTTTTTATAAACAAGGGATAATTTCTTTAGATCTATACAAAGTAATTTGCTAATGTAATGTCATAATTAGAAAAGATCCGGGTTTATAAACGTGGAGCCGAGCACCAAGTTAAGAATATTATACATAAGACGGAAGTATGTCGGTCAAGCCTATCACTGGTGTTGACTTATACCTTTCGCAGTTTTCTATCATTTTTTTTCAATACTTTTTTTCACTGTTAATAATTTTGTTGTTGAATGTTGTTGTTTACTATTTTTGTTTTAGAACTGTGTGAATCATATCAACAAAATTAATACGTACAAATATTCTTAATTTTGACCTATTTTTATTAAATATTGCTTCTCATAAATCTAAACAAATTTATTAAAAAAAATACATTAATTTAATATAAAAAACATTATTCAATTGGCAAGAACTGATCTAGATTGAGTCACTTACTTGTTGAGTTTATTTCCGTGTTGGTATATAGTTGAGGTGACACTTGTAGCTCTCAACAGGTGAGAGAGAGAGCGTGGTGTGGAGGCGTGTTTCTTGGACTCGCGACTGCCGTTGCTGCACTCGCGCCTTGCTGCTAACTGACTGAATGGACACCGCGAGTAGTCTGACGGTGGCAACAATCGCCTCCCCTCCCTCCCTCCTCGCAGACGCGTCACAGGGAAACTACTTTGCCCTGCTTGCCTGCTAGCCAAAGTGGCGGCGGCAACCTCAGGTACTACCAACCAATGTAAAAGACCACACATGCATTTATTTTATATACCTTTTACCTTTCACCTGAATTATTTTATTATGTCACAAGTAATTTATTTTTATTTGCAACTTTTTTACGTAATTTAGTTCAATTTTATATATATAACGATTGTAATATTTATAATATTATATTTCAATACGAAATATTTCAATTTATGAGTTATATGACTAATGATTTATTAATTACTAAACTGTTAATTATGCACAGATATTTTCTACGTTGTTATATATCCATGCATTATTGCTAAATTATAACTTCATTACGACAATTTCCTGATAATAGCATTTATTTATAAAGTAGGCATTTTTAATATATTTAAGTTATGTAATATATGCACAGAGGGGAAACTTGCAGCTTGCAGCTAAATTTCATTGTATTTCAACGTCGCTAACTAAATTTCACAAATCCAAGTCACGATTTAATGAATATTTTAAAAAAGGTATGAGTATATTTAATTACTACTATATCACATTTTAATTTGACATTTCTTATATTTAAATAACTTATAATTAACATACTAACATTTAAGCTTCTCCCGCGCCAAGCGGTCACATGCAAGAATGGTCTCTCTGCTTACGTGCTTACTGATGACCAGTTTTTTGCAGACAGATCGCGGCCAGACCTCTCCATGGAAAACCACAAAATACAACCAGTAAGTCAGGAGCTCACACTACGTGTTTAATAAGACGCATAGCTCTAATTGCTTAGCTTAATTTGTAAAGGCAAAATGTCAAACGGGGTTTTTAAGAGAAAATTATCAGTATTTATACTAGTTTTGAAGGCATGTTGCAACTGTCGATTTCTGCAATCTTGAGCTAGGGTATTGACCTCAACATCTAATTTAACAGCTATCTATTTTGAATTATTTTTACGTTACCGCTAAATTACATTAAAAAATATTATAAATTCTTGCATGGAATTGAAATCTCCAATTCATATTTTAATTATTTTATGAAGTGCATATGAACTGTAATGCAAAAAATAGTGAATTTTTATGTACCTTTTAAAAATTATATTTTTTTGCAACTTTCATAAATTATTGAAATAATTTTAAATCATTGTTTATGATTGTTGTATTAATATAGTATGGAAATAAAGCATTTTTGTTATTTAATTTACAAGTAATTGGCATAAAATTATTTAATGTTTACACTTTCAACTCTTTAAAATACTTTGTTTTATATATTTTTTTTTAATATAAATGCATTAAAATGCTGAAAATATCAAGTTAAAATTCCCTGAATCATGCACAAAAATGCTTTTGAATATTATCAACCTTGAATTGTTAAATACTTAATGATGCTAAAGATAAGAGATTAATTTAGAAACGATTGAGATGTTACGCCACGTGGGTCTGCGACGCCTCTGCCACGCTTGTCAGGAAAGCAGCTGACCCACATGAAGTCGCCGCGAGGTGGCGCTCGTGGGCGGCGCCTCGTGTGGTTCCCCGCGTGGCTCCAGTTGCAAACCACAGCGAGCTGCACGCCGAGATGAAACCACAAGCTTGTGATCAGCTGATTCTTCATCGTCAGTTACACGGAGAAAAATTGTTGTACAGTTGCCCCACATAATCAATTTTTTTAACGTGTCAATCTTATGTCGATAATAATAGACATGTATTATATTTCTAAAATTGGTTTGCTTTAAAATTACTAAGCATGTAATATGTGCATATGTAATACCCTCAGAGGTTTTCAAAATATTGCTGTCCAGTTCATAGTGAAACTATGAATCACCAGCTCGAAATGCATAACTTTTTCCGTGTACTCTCAATACATAGAAAAATAGGTCTATAATATTGATTGATATAGTGATGTCATAATCATTCTCTCTTTCTCTTTGGTTTAGAATGCGTTCATGCATAAAAATGTATTATAATTATTAGAAAAAAAATGTATTTCACCATACACTTTTTTTTTTTACTCAGCTTGTTCCATTTTTTTATAGGAAGTGAAATGGTTTTAATTACCTACTTAAAAAAAAAAAATGAACATGAACTCCTCATTTTTTGACACTTTAAATATTCCACAATTGCGTGAACAGTCTCACCCAGAAGTATACCTATAAAGTATCGAGGCAAACTGTGATTGTTTCAGCATGCATATTTCGTACGATAAATCGTGAGAATTATATATTATATATAGATAGGGATATTATTATATAATTTTTACCCCACACATGGAAATAAGAATAACTGTATTGTTATAACACACTATTATAGTGAAATAACTTCACATAAATCAATAAAAAGTTACAGGCTAAAAAACAAAAACTTTTAAATATATACATGAAAATATGACGCATTCGAAATTATATTGCTCAATAGAGGCTTCAAGTGATGCGCTTTCGCTTCGCAACTGTTTGTCGCTAAGGTCCATCTTGCACTTGAAAATGAAGCAAAGTATTTTTTTTAACTTTTCTCGGTTATAAATCAAGTAAAAAATCTAAATCTTGAATTATCTACTTTATTTTTCAGTTTGGACCAAAGTTCCGTAAAGGAATTTTCCCTGAAAAATCTTATTCTTGGTGAAAAAAAACGAATTCACATTTTTTTTACATATTGGTATGCGGGTGGGATCACCGAAAAATCAGCTGACTTGAAGCCTCTATTGTTAATGTGAATCTTTTCTTTATAGGAATGCCCTCATGATCAGCTAGTTGAGCAATTCCTTTGAATAATTTCTGATAAAGTATATTTTCCTTTAATTTCTGATATAAACGTATTTTCCTTTTATGTTATCAATGGTTATCATACGTAAAAAGAACATTTTAGATTGATGAAAATGTAGTTTCAAATCTAATCAGCTCTCAATGATGAGAGTTTTTTTGCGATAATAATTCAATTGGCAGTGTAATTAATTAATAGGATTTATTACCAATGAAACTTAAATGTAATATTATGTGAGCCTAATTTTTTAAGTGTGTTTCTAAGAAAACTAAAAAATATAAATTGTATTGATGATAAAAGTGGACAACGCGTTAGATGAACTAAATTGCGTTTGATAACATTTTGATATAGGACTATTGACCAGCAGATTCTGGTTCTCCACGGGCTTATCTGCTCTAAACGCTTAACAAAACACTCGACGAGTGAGGGCGGGGAATTTTCCACGACCCTCGCACCGTGACGACGAGCTGACCTCGGCCGTGACGCCGCGTGCTTATCACGTTCTTCATGGCACCTGCCGTGTCCCGTATATAATCTAGTGCAGTAGGAAGCGTGAAACCAGAAACCATCTGTTAATCAGTTGTTATTATATAATATGTTACGATCTGTTAAACAATTCAAAGTTCATTAGCGTTCTTTGAGAATTTTAAAATCATGATCATGATCAAAACAGTAGGCAAGAATGTTGCAATTTTCTTAGTAGTCTTGTTAAAATTGTTCTGAAAAATTAAAGATGGTAGTATCAGTTATCTCTCAGAACTTGTCAGAAGTGATTTTACGTCAAAACAAATTTAACACTAGTTTGTTTTTTGTTTGGTTTGTTTGTTTTATAATGTTTTATTCTGTGTTCGTATCAATGAAAATGCTAGATATATTATTATTATTGTTTGTGTTTTTAACTCCCAACCTAGTTGGGGTGGTTAAGCGCCAAAACCGGGCCCAATTGGGCCAAGATGGAGGCGCCCGCTGGTCCTGTTGGAGATGTTACGATCCAGCGTCTCCTACTCAGCTGCGGGCAATGAGGGCCTCCCTGCGGTACACCCGATGTACCCGATGTGTGATGGGCTATTTAGCCCATCACACAGCCTTTCGGGCTAATTATTATTATTATGGATGGAAAATTTTACCATAATAATTATTATGTACACTCGTCGCCTTGGAAAATTTCCCACTTGCAGTCTTGTTAATCACCAGGCCCTGTGTTATTCTTACGAGACATGGTGATTAACAAGGCAGCAAAGGGAAATTTTCAGAGGCGACGACTGTACATAATATATAAAAAAAAATCAAATGTTCCTAAAATAAGAAATAGAAATGAATATATTTGATCTCTAACAACTCAAGTATGCTATTTACTTTTATGATTCAATTTAGAATTCTTCTATTTCATTATTTTCGTGAGAAGCGTGACTCAAGCTTGTTGACAATGTTGCAACTTATAGACTGACTTTTCTTAAAAGATACATATTTAACAATATTGCTAGGTCAATAATACGATTATTCTCAGAGGAGAGGTCACTCATCTAGAGTAAACATTTAATGCTGTTGCTATCCAGTAACTGAACCATGCAGCTATAAGTGAAACAGTCTTACAAAATATTGAATAAATTCGTTATAATATACTCCAAAAAATATTAATTATATAATATAGTTTTTAAATTATTTATTAAGTTTATGTTTGCTCATAAATATAATATTATACAATACATAAAATGCTTATTTTTTAATTTAATTTATAACAATAATTAGATAATCTAACTATACATATTTCAATACAAATTACTTTATACATGTACATGAAATATTGTAATAATTATTAATCATGATTTAATGTTGCAATTTTTATAACAACAATACTGTTTGTGTCAGTACGAAATTGGATTAAAATGGAAGCTACCTTATGCTTACAAAATTTTGTAATTGACATGTGAAATATAGGAATCACCCTCACTTAAAAAATATATTTTGATACAGGCTTGTAGAATAATCTGGGTCTGTTCAGAAGAGTCAGTGCTAGCTATCTAGAGAGTGGTGATCACACCCCTCATTCCTCCAAGCACGTGGTCAGTTCTACAAGGGGATCACGGCTGCGCACGGGTCGACACTGTAGCACGGCAGCGTGGCGATCTGCGACTGCGGGACCTCCTGAAACAGCTGAAGCAAGACGACGAGGTCAGTCTTTGAAACATGGATAGTGAGAAATGTGCTGAACCAAGTCCTTCTGTCAGTTCTTTTAACCATGTAGCATTAATTATCATCAAGGACTTTATGGTCCTGTTGTGTACTTTGAGGGAGGGAGAGGGGAGGCCGAGGAGAGTCATTTAAACTCGGATATAATATTTATGCCATGTTTATTTATTTTATTTATTTGTTTCACCCAATACATAGTATAACATTGGGTGGGGATAATATAAAAGCGTAAAAAATACATTATAACACAAAAGTGGCAGTTATATAATAATTATACTGTACATAATTTAATTAACATTAAGCTAAAGTTATAGCTAATTAGCTATAGGTATCACGTTTCCCTAATATACTAATTTATTAGAGAAATATATATTCTCGTTGGCAAGCTAAGGATTTTGTTAATAATTTAAGATATTATTATGAATATACATACTTAATTTCGTTCGTCTTTTTTGTTCCCCGAAAGTAATTTTTATGTATGTAAATTTGATTTAACAAAACACTAGCTCATTGCATGCCAGTGGTAACGTTATTGTAATGCAAAGTGTCTGACTGTGAGTATGATGCGATTGGTGGCCCATTTTTGATCCATTTATCTGTCTGCATGAGCAGCGAAAGTGCATGCAGGGAGGCAGATGGTGCATGTGGTGGTTGAGAAAGCGAGAGTCAGAGCAGCACTTTTCAATAACCAAATGACAGGACGAGGAAATGAAAATGGCCATGTAATTGCTCCGATCAGGAAGAAATTTAATGTTGGGAAATAATAACCCTGTTCATATTAATCGAAAATGGGAATTCACTTATTTCTTTTTTTTTTTTTTTTATTATAAAGGTTTTATAAAATCCAAAATTAAATTTTTAATAATAGATTGTGAAGATATGCAGTATCCACAATTAACACAGCTTGTATTCCTGAAAATGCCATTGCAGCATGCATGCAGTCATGTGAGATTCTCATGTAATTTCAAGGTAATTTTAATTAATAAATTATATTTCGTGTATAAAATTATTTTACAGAAACAAACTATTATAAAACAGCAAGGTGAAAGTAAACCATACAATAATAACAGGACATATGCAGGCGTCATCTGTGTGCCTGATGGCTCTTTCAAACTTAACCATTAACATGATGTGTGAATTCATCATTAGTCATTAAAAAATTACTTTTTTGGCACTTAGATGAAACTTATAAATTTTTCTTTTAATTTTCTTGCTATTTTTATTATTTTTGTATAATTTTAACCTTCATTGTTTTCTTTTCAACACGACACGTCAGTTACCTTCCCCTAAGGAAGGACAATGAAGTTAGCCCACCGTACACCTCAAGCCTCACCTGGTTGCCGTTGATGTCCACGCAGTAGCAGAGGCTGCGGCTGCATTGCCAAGCCTTGAAGTTGCCATTGGGACAACAATCAGGCAGCTTGATGGACAGACCTGATGACTCAGCCGCCAGCTGAAGAGTATTCCGGGTGCGCGCGCAATCTGATGGACGAATAAATTTAAACACAGAATCACGATGTAATCGTAATCAGAAAATATTGTAACAAAGAAAAAAATCAAGTGTTGTGCCATCTCCATCAATATTAATGAGCTCAATATATTATAACAAGATATAATGCATGAAATTAATAAAAATAATCTAGCATTGTTTTTATGTTATAGTTTAATAAATTTACAATGAAAACAATAATTCAATAATATACTTTAAATTTTTTAACTTTTAATACATTTTTACTAATATATGCGCTTTCGAGTATGCGATAGGGGATAGGTAATGTATGTACAGTACATAATATCAGTACATACAGTGTATTTTAGAAACCTCTTCCCTCTCTCTACCCCTTACCTTGCAGATCCGTTAAACCACCAATGGTTATTAAAAAAAACACAAAGTCTCGCTTAAAACTTGCATGTAAAAATTATAAAAATCACAATGGAGTATCAACCTCAATTTTTTTTTATTGCAGAAATGGATAGAGGATTGTAAAGTTCTGCTACTTTAATTCTTTTCAGACTTTTTAGAGTCCGGGAACTATTTTTAAGAATTTATTGAAAGTATAGAGAAAGTGACGCCTCTCTTAATAAAAGAATAGAACCTAAAAGGGGCGTGAGTTCAAATCCGACCTCGGCAAAACTTTTTAGTAATACTTCCCAGGCTTTAAAAAATCTGAAAATATCAGAGTGGCATAACTTTGCACCCTCTATCCATTTTTGCAATAAAATTTTTTGAGGTCGATACTCTAGTTATTATTACTTACAAAGTTAGTTATACGTTTGGGTAATTTACTTACTGCAATTCATTGCCTTGGCTTCTGGCTTGTATCTGTTCATCTCGAACTGCTCAATTTTGTTGCCGTCAGCGTCCGTACACACCAGTCTAGACAAGCAACAACCACGATCGAATTAGACATCACTTTTAAGTACCATATTTATCAATGAATATAGACGCAAGGATCTTGGCCAGTTCCGAATAAGTGTTTGCTGTATAAAATATTGAAATTAATCACACGTAATTATAGTTAATTAAACTCTATAGAAAGCAAACCCTTAGTTTGTCAATACCAAAGCGTATAATTGTATTCATCGAGCTCGCCTTTGTCGTATAATTTCCTCTTTGTGCTTCGAATGTCTATATACTAACTCTAGCGCCATGAGGGCGCCAACATCAGGCGCCACATAAAGTTTATTCTACAATGAAGGGTAAACCTCAAGCCACATGCATGGCAACCGGAGAATTTTTGCTCTCTTCAAGTTTCCTTCGATAAATGCAAGTGTTGATGAAGTTGACACATTCTAGGGTATAATAGTTTGCAATCACACCTTTAACTGCACTTAATGTTTCTCGATGTTTCTTACACGTTCAATGTGTTTGGTGTGGGACTCGTGACACAATTCTTTATATTTTGTTCATTGCTTTACATTCTATACTAGACCTGTTATGTTTATAATATTTCTTACGGGAAAAATATTGTATTTGCTTGTATGCTTTAAATAATTAGGAATATATTTTAATTATAAAACTAATTACTGAAACCAATTTTATATAATTTATGAAATGAATAATATTTATGTACTGGTGTATACGTAATAATTTAAAGTATTTATTTTTTTAACAAAAATACTGTTTTGATGAGGGTGGATAATATAAATTAGTGCTCTTTATATTATACCTTTCTCCATTTCTTCATTAATTAACACATATTATATAAGGTGATTTATTAGAAACAAGTTATAATTAAATAAAAAATCCCAGTCAGTAATTTGTCGTATTAATTGATCATAAAATAGACAATGTACTGTCATAATGTTAGGTTGACGAATCGATTACAGCTGTGAAAAAATACCCATTTTTTTACTTTCCATTTACAGCTCCCCTCCGTAGTTTTTTAAACCTCTAGATTTATTTTAATACGTACATCTCATGCTGGGCCTGCAGCCGCTCGTATCTTCCATCAAGACCACAGTTGGGCAGGTCCCCCATCACGGCAGTGGCGCCTCCCTTGGCCACGTCGCGCCATCGTGCTAGCAGGTCGGAGCGTTCAGCCTCGCAGGGTCGCGCCCACACCCCCGGAAGATGTCCCAGAGTGCGATTAACTGCAGGCAAACACTCATGTAAATGATGCAAGTGAAATAAGTTTCAAAGTTTTGTAATAAATTAATTTCACGAGATCACATTTGAATTAAATTGTGTCGTCTTAAACTTGTAAATAGGTAAACCACCTTGTATGCAAGTCTAGCTTTTATTTCAGTTAAATTCTCTACTGTTGATGTCATGGGAAACATGCCTTTTCCAGTGAGTTTATTTCCATATTTACAAAGATAATTGTGTATAAACAAGTTTCTGTATTTATACAATGAGAACAATAAAAGAATTATTATGTTTAATTATAATTATAAACATATAATATGATCATTGTTTTTATATAACAGAGGTTCATTAACCGATAAAAAATGTAAATAAAAACTGGGTAAAACTTAAATCCTGTTCAATATGTATTCATGTAATTAGGAAGCAAACTCCCAAAAACATGATTAATATTCATGTGTTGGTTTTCATACGATTTGTTTCCTTGATGAATTCTTATATTGTTTACATAAGTTTTAACGTAACTAATTTGGTTCTGCTGGTGTGGTGGGTGTTAAATTGTTTTTGTTTACTTAATTTTGCAACATTTACCTTTAATTATAATCTTACAATGTGTCTCTCAGTAAGCCATGGGAAATTTGCTCAGCAGTTATATAACTGAAAAGTTGACACCGCTCACAAGCTCACCGACCAGGTAATATTTGTCTTCCTGCCTCTTGATGATTTTTTTGCCCTTGTAAGTTACGTAACTAAAATTGCTGCAACGACGGAGAGAGAGAAGACTGCAAGCGGCACGATCGCGAGATGAGAATACAATGCAATGTGGCTGCTGCTAGCAAACTGTACCCACTCAATGTGTAATCGAATTACAAGGACTTCTACTGTGAATTAATCATTTTGTAGACTGAGCTTTTCAAATTTTTTGGGTCATACTTCATGCATTATATAATTAATGTACTTTACAGCCATCTTTCATAATTTATTGTAGTATTATATGAACGTGTTATTTTTGTATTAAAGTGGAATTCAATATTTATATAAAAAATATTTATTCGCTGCTATATAGTACTTATATGATAAAACGAGCCTTTTTTAGTACTAAAAGTGCATCAATAAATTTAATGGATTTTCGATAAAACCTACTTTCTCTTATATATAAATTTGAGTTTCATATATTTTTTTAACATATATTCTATAGCCTGCATTTCTTAAATTTATATAGTAGTATTTTATATATAGTCATTACACTCAGTGAGTAAAGTTTCATTAAAAAAGTACTTATTTTTAGGGTCCGGTGTCCCTTTAAGACTACTTTTCAAGTTTGCAATAAAAAATACAGTTCTCGGTAGGTGTACCCTCACGTCTTTGAGGAACTCTATTGAAACTGATACTAGTTCAAATGGTAAATATTGGTGGATCATATTGAGAATTCCTTACAGCATGACGGTTTGGTGTCGTTGAGCAGCGCCACATGGATGAGCGAGGTGTCCGGAATTGCCTCCTTGTCCACGCACGTGCACTTGTTGTCCACGCACTGTAGAGGATCGTACGAGCCGTCCGGCATGCAATGCGAGTACACGGCGTCCAGTCCCAACGACAGCTTCGAGGCACGCCACGCATCACGGGAGCATCCTGCAACACGAAACGAGATTAAAATTCTCTCACCTGCTCGCTCGTCTCTATTGTGTTTATTTTATTGGTCTAAAATATAAATATAATATTTTTTTCTGTTGTGTGCAATTATTCGTTCTAAAAATTAGAACCAATATGTATGTTACCAATTAACAAAGTAAACAACATTTTGAATTAAAAATGGGATTTTTTTTTTTATTATATGTTTATGTATTATTATTTATTGTATTTTTACGATTATTCCTCACTATTTAAAAATCAAAATTAAATAATATGAGACATATGAGTGAAAGTAACATTGCAGGATTCGGATTCTGGGGGCATGACAGAAATTGTTTACATTAATTTTATTTATATTTTAAATAAGATTGCAGTCAGTAAAATAAACACACTCACTCAATTACAGTTGCACATCTTAAAAAATCCATTCATGCGCACAATTACGTAAAGATAAACATTGAATGGATAATTTAACCTGTACTTACAATTTCTTGGGAATTCACACATGTTGATACATACATGCATGTCAACTCAAACAATTTTGTCCCCCTCTGACACTGTGATGCAGTACTTTTCCGCTATTTACTTCATGCGCTATTGTTATTTAAAAAATATATACAGTTAAAATATTTTACCCACACTGATTTAAAGTATACTTATTACTTATAATATACAGCTAAGGTATGCACACTCCTTATGATCATGAAAGAGTCCTGACAATTTTATGTGCATGTGGGTGTACTTAAGTTACTTACTGCACGCCATTGTGCGTTGCAGCTCCGGTGAGTCGAAAGCTACTTCTCCAAATATTCTCTTTCCTTCAGGGCTGGTGCAGTAGCAGCTGAAACACCATCGAGGTGAAAACATGTGTGAACTACGTTGCAATGAATCTTCATTTTATTTAGAGTTGTAAATGATAGCATTGATAGTTAAATAACTAATTATTTAAAACAAGTAAAAATTTAATATATCAAAATCTGTTTCCAACTCATGTGCAAAATTATAATTTCCTATCATGAATATTTAAAAGGTAATTTTTAATACAATTTTACCCTTATAATAGTGTATATCACTAGTAATTAAAAGCAACGCTTGAATTAACAACACTGCAGTCAAAGTTATTTTATATTCCACCTGGAATTAGTCGGAAGTGAGAGATTTCTGACCTTCCTGTTTTTGTCTGAAGTTTGAAAATTTACAAATAAGTCAAAATCCTTACAACAAACCTCTCTACGAAACTTCAAAAATTCAAAAAGGAATTGAAAGGCCAGAAACCTCTCATTTCCAGGTACTTGTGATGGTTATGTTTAATTAATTTGACTGTCACATGTTTGACTCACATCGAGCCGGGAATGCAGATAGCCGGGGCGAAGTCTCCATATTCGTCACACGCGGGTCGCTGGCGCAGGTGACCCAGGGTGCCATTTTTCTTTGCATCGTCGTAGTCATCCTGGGCTATGTGACACTTGGTGATCACTGCGACAGTTGACCGAGGGAAAATTAATTTAGTCGTGGAAATCTGACCTATCTTCTAAATTTCATACAACCCTGATTTTTTTATCTCATTCTTATCACAAATAGCTTGGCATAGATTTAGGTTATAAATTTTTAGTGCCAGATTTAGTACTCAATTTAGTAGAATTTAATATAAAATATGAGTATTAAAACGTTCCACACTAAATTCTATATGATAAATTCTTGTAAATAGCTCTGTGTTTTAACATATATTTTTCTTTAAAACCTAAATATTGTGTATAAAAAACAATTCTCGTTAGCGTGGAATTGAATTAAAGTCTTATTACATCAAGTATATTTTTTTTTCTTCCATGCAAAGCCACACGTTGACAACTTAGGTTTTGATGCAACATGCATCAGGCTTTTGGTGAAAGGTTATTATTTATTACTAAATGTATGTTTTTTGATCCAGTGAACTATTTTGGAAATAATTTCATTAATTTTTCTACAAAACTGAATGCATATATCTAACATTTATGAGTTAACATGCATTTATTGAAGATACTTTTTCCAATCATTCGTACATGTATATAAGAAGTACTACACAATTTTATTTTAACTTTGTTATGTCACAATAATTTCACTGGCTTTCCTTTTATTTCTGAACGTTTTGTTGCAAAATAAATTTTTTTCCATGCTAGCTGTAAAATGCATTTAGTATTGACATAAGCACCGTTACTACAAATGCGTACAGTGCATAGTAGTTATACTCTCTCCTATTTAATGTAAATGTCTTGTTGCGAAGTCATCAATGAATTTAATCAACATGAGAGGTAATTGACAGTGCAACAAGAGAGCAATGACCTTTCAGTCTCATAAAAAACCTTTCTTGGATAATATCAAAGAGCTTACATTGTTCACTATAAGATCTCTGGTAATATTTCATATACTTACAGCAACTTTAAAATAATTATGTACCTCGTAAGGATGTATACATTACATAATATTATACTCCATTAATAGCATATAGTACCAGAGATCTTATAGTACAATGTACGCTCTTTGAAAGTACTATAAAGTCAAATATTCGAATCAAAGTTTTGTAATTTTCTACATTAATGGAGTATCGACCTCAATTTTTTTTATTGCAGAAATGGATAGAGCGTGCAAAGTTATGCTACCCTGATTTTTTTTTCAGATTTTTTAGAGCCCGGGAACTATTTTTAAAAAATTATTGAAAGTTCTTTTTGTGACGTCACGATACGCCGCTCCTTAAGAAAAAGATAGGACTTGCCGCTGATGCGTGACGTCACAAAAAGGACTTTCAATCATTTTTTAAAAATACATCCCGGGCTCTAAAAAATCTGAAAAAAAAATCAGGGTAGCATAACTTTTCACCCTCTATCCATTTCTGCAATAAAAAAATTAGGTTGATACTCCATTGGTGTATTTTTATTGATCACAATATGCAAAAACTCATTATATATATGCTAGGGTATACCTCATCTTTGATATTAATTAAGAAAAAAAAAATACAGTAGAACAGAGGCTATACACATCAATGATATCGCCATATAAAACCGTAGCATTCACAAATAAAAAGTCAGCAACAATTCTACCAGTACCAACAGATAACAAAGTTCGCCCAGGAAGAATGTACTTCAGGTTCAGGGTGTAAGGGTCCACTCACGTCTCCTGCAGACGGCGTGCTCGAGGCCTTCCACCCTGGTGCAGGTCAAACTCGGGCCGCACACTGAGCCCGTCGGCTGTCCAGGCTGGCCGATGTCGCAGAATTCATCCATCTCTGCAAATCACAAGGTCAGTATCATATCAAGCTGCTGTTGGAATACAGTATAGTCCTCCTCAGTTGATTGTACATTTTCTTGCATCAAGAAAAACAATCGTGTAAAAACCATAAAAATATTTTTTATATATAGTTAAAAGTTATTATTGACTTTATATTTTTACTCTGTTTTCTTTCCTTAGGCCGTAACAATGTAATGATACTATTCGCAACCTCGTTGTGATTTGTTCTTTAAAGGACTGTTATAGTGTCACCTGCCAACTGTTATGTATGTAACATGTGGGAAATATAATAAAATAAAATAAAAAAAAAAATGATTTTATTTGTTAATTTTTCATTCAAAATAACTCTCTCTCTCTCTCTCTCTCTCTCTCTCTCTCTCTCTCTCTCTCTCTCTCTCTCTCTCTCTCTCTCTCTCTCTCTCTATATATATATATATATATATATATATATATATATATATATATATATATATATATATATATATATATATATATATATATATATATATATATATATATATATAGTTCAATGTGATGAATTAAAGTTCAATGCATGGCATCTTAAATGATTATAGAGAATAAGAGAAACAATTTGTTAATATTTTCCATAGTACTGATCGAGAGCTGGTGTAAAAATAAAACATCCTTTTAATTGACTAATGGTAACTTTGCTCCACATGTTTTATGACATCGATTCAATTAAAAGCTTAACTTCTGACGTCATAGAGATAACACGTCACGTGATTAATTACACTTGATAACTTTTTTCTAGAAAAAAAAAACTTTTGATGACACCATGTCAATATAACACTTTGTTTAAATTATTGTGCGAGTTGATGAAATTTCAAAAAAACTTAGCAATTACAATGTTGATTTTAAATTCCAACTATACGATACATGGTGTATATTAATTGTTTATTATAAATTTCAAAATTTAACAAATCAGTATAATATATCATTAACTACAACACTGAGTAATGGACAGCCTGTTATGGAATATTTTTTATTGCACAAATGAATAGAATCGAATATAATATAGAATTAATGAATCGTAATACCTTTTTTTTTTTTTTTTAGTGCTGGAACTATTTTTAAATAAATGTTTATTGAAAATGCGGTCACTTTCTAGAGGCGTTTAGTCGTTAATAATAAAAGAATAAGGCTCTCTTAAACTATTAATATTTCCTGCTCGTTAATATATTACTGCAATTTTAATCACCATTTCATAATGTAAAATTTAATTACCAAAGTATTTGAACGGATAGTGGCTGAAATTTTAGTAAATATTTAAATTAGTTCCCGAAAAAACGTGAAAAAAAAAACAGATTATCATAATTTGGTTCTCTCTATTAATTTATACATTAATCATGAACAAATCAAAACAAATCATGCATGTTGTTCATTTGATCCTGATTAACGATGACTCACCGAGGTATTTGATGCAGTAGTCGCAACACCCACATTCGACAGGGTACGTGAAGATCCTGCCCTTTTCCAGGCACTCCTCGTCCAGTTTGGCACATTCGTTCTTGGACAACCATTCCTCGCACACGTCCGAGGTACAGCGAAGGTCCACCACCTGACATCTTAGGATTGGCAGCCACAGCACAAGCAACCACAACCCCGCTCGAGTCAAGTCCATTTTGATGATACCTGAATGACAGCTGAGCCTACTGCAAGATAGTGTCACTGGAGCTTATCTACAGGCTAATGTGTCGCATCTTGCAAACGTCAGCTCTCTTATCTTGTGATAAAACTTCTATATAATTTCGTTATTTTTTTATCAACTTTACTGAGTTAAACCAAATATTCTAAATAGAAAATTATATTATTTATTTATTTATTACTTTCTATGAATATAGAACATTATACTGTATTCTTCCTGTGTTGCTTGCTATAATAATGAGTTGCTATACCTTTGTTTGCAGTAATTGATTGAAATTAATATTCAATTTTCTGTGATGTAATATTATACTCTATAATAGATATTTCATTATATTAAGAATTTATAATGCTCAAACTAAACTATTAATATTTCCTGCATACTCGTTAATATAAAATATATTACTGTAATTTTAATCACCATTTCATAATGTAATATTTAACTACCAAAGTAATTAAAAAGTATTACTTTATCAAAGCAATAGATAATATTATTTGAATTCTCTAACTATAAAAACACTCTCTAATTACCAATAAAATATATTATATTAACGCTCGATCATAAGTACTTTCTTTGGCTTTAGGGATTATGAAATTATAAAGCAAAATACGTTATATTTAATAATATTATTATTTCTTGCAGTCATGTATAACAACGTTATTTTTCATACAATATTATCAATAATATATTTTAATATCATTAAATAATTAATTTGTCACAAAAACACATTAAACTTTATAGGCCTCAGTCAATAATGTAGAATTGATGTGCTGTTTAAATTTTTTATTTTTATAATGTATATATATATATATATATATATATATATATATATATATATATATATATATATATAATTTTTTAGTTTTATTCCAAAATTTGTGTGTGCGAGGGAGGAGAGGAAATTGAGACCTTATAATGGAAGATACAAAGCATCAATGAAAAATTGACCTTTTTTGTTTTTATAAACACAATTGATACCACATCAAGTTGAGAATTGATTTAAAACTTCTTTTTTAATGCAGGAAATTACAATGTTATTATATTATAATTGAAAAAAATATCGCAGACAATTATGCTTATGGAATGGATATAAAATATAAAGTCACATAAGTTGAAAAAGTACAGTATGATCAGAAATCTTCATGGCCATCGTGTTATGATATTAATTGAAATAAAATATGCTTTAATCGTTTCGTTTTAATTAAAAACACTCGAGACCTTATTGAACCTAAATTTCAATAAATTTGATTATAATTAATCTTACATTAACAATTTTTTTATTATAACTTTCAATTATTTGATAAATTCAAGTTATTCTCAACTGAAATATTTTGGATTTTATGATACACCCAACATCGAAGCAACATAATTATAATTATGTTGAATATCTATAGATATATATATACATATATATATATATATATATATATATATATATATATATATATATATATATATATATATATATATATATATATATATATATATATATATATATATATATATATATTTTTTTCATGATACAATTTTTTCAAATATTTTGTTACAAAATATCATCATCAGCCTAGTTATGCTAATACAATGTACCCTGAAAGATGTTGTTCACTGGCTGTCCGCAACAGCAAAGTGGCGCTGCTAGCGGTCCCTGTAGCCCCCCGCCGAACGTCTGAATGGTTTTCCACGGGGCTACTTCTTCTTCTTTTGTCCTTTGATCTTCTTCTTGTCCTCCCTCTTGCGCTCCTTGTCCATGAGACTACGGTACAGCTTGTAGCCGAAGAACACTGCAACAACAATCGATACACTCGTTGTTACTACACTCGTCTATTGATGAAATGTCAATGTTTTTTACTTTAAGTTAAAATGAGTCATTTGGGATCAAAATGAAACAAAGGACATTAAAGGTCAAAATTTATATTTTCTGACATTTTGCCTTCGTAATTAGTTTTCTCTGTGCTTTTTGATTTTATTAAAATATAGTTTTTAAATTATTATAATAAAAAGAATTTGGTGTCTTTTATTAATAATAAATTTTTATGTTTCATATTTAAAAAAAATATTCAGTGACTTTTCTCACGTGTCTCACATGCAACGGTACATTATATTTGCTACGTTACTTTTGCCTGACTTTCTGCATTAGCAGCAGAATAAATTAATTTCTTTGCTAGCAGCTTCAAGGTATCCAAGGTATACACAGTTGTGGAATATAGTTGGGGGTTAATAAAATACTCGATCCTTATTAATAAAATACTCAGGTCTATAATAAACTAACTAAAAAAAAAAAAAAAAGCCTCTAGACTGCGTGTTGACGTACATGGGTAACATTCGTGTTGTCCTGAGGTATAAATAATATAACATTAATTTATTAGTTATTAAGAAATAAACTTAAATTTACAATTTGAAATTAATTGTTTTGTTTGTTTAGTTTGTTTTTAAATACCTTTGTTTGATTTAGCGATAAGTAAAATCCTTACATTTCTTTTGCTATGCATTATATATTGACTTAATTAGTGAGAAAAATATTATTTGATTCATGTATTATTTATATAGCTAAAAATATACATGAGAGGGACTTCAAACAATCACTTTGTTATTTGTGTGACTTCACTTCTGTATACAAGTATATTTATATCACATTTGTGTTTGTTTTATATTTTCAGCAGCCATGACTACGTTGTCAATAACAACAATAAGGACCTATATATAGCATGTGGCTAAGGTGAAAAGGTGTAGTTTTCCAATTATGAATATTGGAATATAAGCCATTATTTCTCCTTTCAGATACCCACAGCATATATAAATTAATAAGCTTTTAGTATGACCCTCTGTTATAACACCCCGGGTAAAGTATAAACAATGTGCGTGTGCTTCTCTCAGCAAATGACATGAGCGACGAGCGAGAAAATATTGATGTGGAAAAGAAAGAAGGGAAGTTCAATCGTTTATTTGTTTTATTGTTGTTATGTTTTTTTTTTTTTTTTAAATTCAAAACTCCCTATGCATGTATTTGAGCCTGTTGTCTTTTGCAAGCTCAAAATGCTCGCAATATTTTATAACAAAAAATAGAACAAAATCAAGGAAGTCGGCAAAATAGGCCCCAATTATGTAGATTTTATAACATTGAACACTATTCATATATATATACTAATTTCCCTAGCAAAATATATTATCATGATATAAAAGCAATCATTCTTAATTTAAACTTTAAACTCGCGAACACTTTTTCTAATTTTCATTTAAGCATGATGGCATGATATAACAAATATAACATATAATATTAGTTTGATAAATTGAGCTAAAAGTAAAGTAAATATGAGCAAAAATTGTAATCGGCACATTTGATGTGCTTTTCTTATTAAGTTGTGAAATTACATAATCTGCAAATAATGTTAATAATTATGCATTTTATGTAATCATATACCTAAATACCAAATATGCAAACCAGGTCAGGAAACTTGCTGACATATTCTTTTATAAACTTGTATATTTTATTTCTATGTACATATATTTATAGCAAAATAATTATATATATGCTTGCCTCTTTTTTAAAGTTAATGGCATTTTTTTATTGTATATATACGAATAATTGTGTAATTAATTAACATTACGCTATAAATTTAACCTAAATTACATTATTAGATGAATTATGACCATACCGTTGATCCTGACCCACAAAAAGTTATATATATACAATTTAGGTTAAATTCTATGCGATACATCACACCATGTGGGTATATATTTACAATATTAGCAGACAACAACAAAACATCTATATAGCAATATATTTTAAGCCCGCATCTTTAATAACAGCACGAGTATATGACATAATTAGTGTCAAAAAGGTCAAGAGAAGTGACAGAGAGAGAGAGAGAGAGAGAGAGAGAGAGAGAGAGAGAGAGTGAAGTTCTATTTACCAAACAAAAAGACCAGGACGGACACAGCAACTACGACCAGGATTAGCTGATTCCTCTCCAGGTTCTCCATCTCACCCTGGCTCTCTGATGCCATGCGGACCTTCGACCTGACCTGGTCCATAACCTTGTTATGGAACGCCTCCTGCTCCTGCTTGCTCATCTCCGAGTAGCCTGCCTGCATGCTGGCCACTATTGCAGCGATTTTGCGCAACTTCTCCTCTGACACGGGTTGGCCGCCCTCGAACCCCCCAGCCATACCACTCAGACCCCCCAAGCCTCCAAGACCGCCGGGACCCTCGTCCTGCCCGTCACCATCCATCGCAAAACCGGCAAAACACTAAACACGTAGCATGGCTTGCCGGCAGCGAGTGCGACCCTTGAACCTGCGATATAAACACTTTTTTTATACCTGAGATCAGCAGTTTTATTAACTTCAGTATAACTAAGTTTCTCGCTTATCCGTAAATGTGCTACGAAGTATTTTCATGTTATAGTTAATTATTATTGCCAGTAATTACATTACGTATAGCGTATAGGTAATATAATACAGTTAATATAATATATTATATACACAGTATAATATCGCAGAACTTATATTATATTATTATACTATTTATATCGCTAATATTTGAAAAAGTTTAAAACATAATAATCAATAAAGCAACATTGCTGTATGTTTGAAAGTCGTGTATCAGTTTTTTCTATCTCAAGATAACAATTTAATATCGATAGTTAACTTTAGATTACTGCTTCGACGTGGCTGTAGAATTACATGAGAGCAAACAGACAATATGGAAACTTGAATATTTAATATAAATATAAAGTAATTAAAAAAATGTAGACAAGAGCATGAAATGACCAAAAAAACTCTAGTAGTACACAGACAACAATTTTTTAAGTTTAAACTTTAACCCTTACCCTTAAAAGACAAAGATCTAAATTGAATAATAATATATTTTATATGAATATTAAACAAAAGCCTTTAGGGTAGGGTAGTATATCCAGCTTGTGGTCTCCAAAGCACTTGCACTCCTCCATCTCTCGTACCACAAATGAAAGCGATGGCCCAGAGCACGAGGTAGCCGAGAACTCGCTCGGCGTTGATGTTAATTCCTGGGTCCTCGTACGCCGGTTCCTCGTCTGCGGGTCCTGGCCCAGGGTTCAGGGGGTTGAGGATGGCCTGGAGGAGCGACTCTCGGTCCTCGTCAGATAATCCCGCTTGTGAGTTGATCCATTCCAGCAACTCTTCCTTGCTGGGCATGCCACCGCCCTGGGGGTCCATGCTTGACGGCTGACTGCTCGTCTCAGACTCACCAGATAACACCCGTAGTCCGTATAGCTGCAGCAGCAGCATGTAGCCGATATATCCATTGATCTCCCCTCCTACCTTGAAACACCGCTACTACCCCTCCTCTCTATGCAGCAGTTAAAAAATATTGATGTCACTTATATACTGACAGGCTTCATTGATTATGTTGCTCTATAATATATACGGTATACTGCATATTATGTTGAATCATCTAAGCGCTGTGTATATTATTTCACTTCCCAAAAAGAGTAATTGTATTTTATAAAATATAATTACAAGTGTAAAAATCACTTAGTCTTCTTTTTTAATTAACTAACACTCATGATATATAATTGTAAATTTAATTACGAGACTGAGAAATTCAAGAACTATGCAGTACGATATATATAATTATATAATGCAGTCCCATATGTTTGTCATCGATTTTTGTCTTGTCTCTTATACATAGTACTGCGGAAATATATAATATTATACGATACATAAGCTTGTATATTATAGTTGTGTGTATGTGTGGTATCTTATCTCAATAACTTATCTTTTTAAACAAGAACACGTATTTAGTATAAGATATGGGTATTTTAATTTAACACCAGCAATTATACACATTATATATTCAAGTTCTTGTTAAATTTTATTTAGAAGTATTTAAAATTATACGCTTTATATCTTTGTCATGAAAACTTTTAGCGGTAAAAGTTTTTATCATCTCCAACACGAACTCATAAAATGTAAAGTGACAGTAATCCAAATTTATTCCCACTGTTGGAGAAGTTCCAGAATTCACACTTACTCAAATCATTTAGTTATAATTGTTTCATGGTACTGTTATTAAAATATAAAATTTATTACAATATACATATTATAATTTTAAATTTATGGATCTATAATATTATATATATAAATATTACAAACTAATTTTATACAAAGTAGCTTTAAATATTTGTTTTACATACATGCATAATTCACTTTCTCGACTTTCTCTTTAAAAATAAATCCATATTAAGAGCATGACGACAAAGCTATAAAATCTTCTCCATTGTTTTCATTTTCAGTTCAACGGTGTCTCTTATCAACAATGTACTTCGCATAATCATGCATATACCCACAAGTATTATAATGAATTAATTTTTTGAAATAGTTATTGTTGATGCTAACAATTTAACTAGCCGCATCCCTCAACAATAATCTTGCCCTTTTCTCCCTAAAACTAAATATTTCTTCGACCTAATGCCTCAACTTTAAAGTTAGTTTTAGTGATTAATAAAAAAAATTGAATTAAATTTAAATTTGTTGATATTTTGTCTTCGGGTCTGTGAACCAAGCAGTCATTACCCGTAAAAAAATTAAATTAACTAACGCTTATTTTAAAAAAGCTTGGACAAGAGTCTTCAAGAAGGAATCTTTATACAAAAAAAATAAAATCCTTTATTAACAAAAAGAAATTGTAACTCAAAATACTTTTAATATACAGGTGTGTAAATTTTCTAATCATATAATAATTATTTTCAAATCGTGCACACGTGGCATTAGTGATATTTACCGAAGAAGAAGAGCAGAACCGTGACGGCAATCACGACCAGTAGATTCTGATTACTGCCCAGGGTTACCGACTTTCCCCAGCTCTTGTTGGGCTCTTCAGAACCGACCATCGACTTCAACTGGTCCATGATATCTTTACGTAACTTCTCCTGGTCCTCTTCACTCATATCCTCTGACGGAGAAGTCGAAACAGACTCCATGGTGGTGATACAAGTAATGCAGGCAAGTGTCTCGCTTTCAATGCGAAGTTGATAAGACAGTTACAGTGTTGGCACGCGATAGTGACCGTCCGCAACCCCGAGGGTCATGAAAATTGCAAGTTAGCGATAAATTTGTTGCTTCGTAATAATATAATGTAATAATATTTTCAACATTTTTAGCTTTTTAATGCATAAATTTAACATATTTAAAATAATCACATATTTAAAAAAATATATATTATATAAAATGATCCAAGCAAAACATATTATATTTAGGCCTGTTTGTAAACAATGACGTGTGGAGGTTTTCTACCCTCGATTTTCCTTATATACGTGGACAAAAAGTCCATCGATTGCAAAATGTGTATGTATGTTACACTGGTTTACGAATAGGCGTAATGTTGAAAGTAAGTACTGAATAGTATAGATGGAGATATTATAAAGATGTAAATCCTTTTTACTATTATATAATGTATCATTTCTCTTTTCTATTCTAGTCAGTTTTATAATAATTCAATCTATGAAAATGACATGCTCTCAAAAATTCATTGTTACTTTGAGTTGAATGATTTGACTGGCGTAGGCGTCATCTGTGAATTATGAATGGAGTCGCAACCGCTGGGAGGTGGAAAAAGTCAAAATACTCAGAATTTTATTGCAAGCTTCTATGTAAAATGATCAGATGATCATTTATTTTTAAAGAATTAAAACTAAATAATAATAAAAATACAGAAATATTGGAAAAACTTCAATAAATTAAGAATAAATTGTGCCACGTTAAAAAAACATTAAAAAATAAAAAAATAAGCATTGTAAACAAAAGTTGTCTATATTGTCTATAATGTATTATACATCTACACAAAAAAAAAAAAAAAAAAAAATAGAGATAGAGATAGTAATTTAAATGACAATAATAATATTTTTTTCGTAAAAGGCTTAATTAAATGTAAATAAAAATTAAAAGTTGTACACTTTACTAAAATTATGACAAAAGTAAAATTATAAATAATAATTACAAAAAATCATTACTCTAGATCTAAATTTAGTTGACCTATTAATGTTAAAATGAACGAGAAAGTATTATTACGAAAATTAATCAAGTAAAGTAGCATTGACGCCTCAAGAGTTCTCTACAGGTATGACATAGAAGAACATCATCTCACCTGCAAGCCCCACGGTGACGATTCCCGGGAATACGAACACGGAGTTACTGAAGCCGTGCTCCAGAGGACCGTCCGGACCTCCCGCTGACAAGTCCACCATGGCGCCTCTTTGCCGCCCCCGCACTTGATGATGCTGCTGCCTCCGTTCGGTGTCTCACAGAGCTGCCGAGGTGCTATCGACTGCCGACCCTGCACGCACGCGCACCACGGTCGTCACCAGGGTGCGCCAGGGGACACGGGACAAGCTGCAGCGCGGATTTCTTGAACCTCTCAATAATCATAATGTTTTTAAACCAGAGGAACAAATCTAATCACAGTGCTTTCCGATTGAAATCCCTAAAGATTGATTCATTATAAAAGGAGCTATAATATGATAATACGAAATCAATCTTATAAGCTAGCCGTATTTTAGGTTACATTTAGTTTTGAAGATTGTGGAAATTGACATATATAATATCTAACATACATGGAAAATATATAAATGTGCTTAGCAAATGAAATCATATTAATTTATTGAATAATACTTTACTTGTCAGTGTACTGTACAGACCAATATGCTGGCAATACATTGGCTTTGATCTTTTTGCTATGCGGGTGATGCGGTATAAGTTGTTGTTTGTGGCAGGTGACCCACAAATAGATCTGCGCACCTGGCGCCGTCTGCACATGACATCTCCCGCGGTATTTAGTATAATTCACATATTGGAACTATTATAGTTAGGTTTGTTTGATAATACGCAATCAAATGAGAATCAATCATCAGATTTTCCTAATGCCCCCTCTTACCCCTCTACAGATTCGGGAATCGATTGTGCATTTACGAACAGGTTATTTGATTAAAATTTGAATATTTTATTGACATTTTTATATTCATACTTAATAAATTAATAATAAAGCATCAACTTGATAAAATCTATAATAACAATAACAACAAAATCATATATTAACATTGGATATCATGTAGACATGTACTAATTATTTCCAACAGTAATTAATTAGACAATTATATAGATGATAAAAGATGTGTAGAACTTTCTAGACAAGAAAATATAGTTAGCATGTCCCCCAATGATGGCGTACATAAGCGTCAATTAATAACGCAATGCACACACAATCGATATAATAGTTTACCTTATCCATGCAAAAAGAGACGCCACCTCGTAATGTCTTTAGAACCGTCAAGTTTAAATTTAGCTTTTATAACCAAATTAAAGATCTTACAAAATCAACTATATTTTACCTTTGCAATTTAATTGATAATGTTCTGCAAATCAGGGTATGCATAAGCTGACTGCAAACGTTACTCTCTATATAATTTCATTAATGCAAAATTAATACAGAATTGTAAAAGAAAAAGGTACGTATATATGTTATAAATGAAACACACATTTAATCAGCCTTATCAAACTTTAATCTTCACTTCTTATATTTTTTTAAGCTTTGTAACAAGTATGGCAAGAACAACGAACGATAGAATACACACGGAGAGAAATATATTTATATTATATGTTATGGTAAATTCCTTTATAAAAATTGTTTAAATATTAGAAAAACTTATATTATGTTTATTTTTCAATCATTTAATAAGATAAAATTCAAATTCATAATTAATATTTTCACATATAAATTATGAAGTATAATAATAGGCCCGCAATCAATTCTTCACTGTTCCAATCAAAACTCAATCAATTAAATTAAGTGCAATTTGGTGAAAATATTGAAAAATAAAAAAAGATACCTTAAATAATTTAAGGTATGAATTATAGAAATTTTAATATTATTTCTAATATTTTTTTATCCACTTTCCATTCAATTAAGTTTATATCAATAATGAGATTTTTTTTTTTTTAAATCGAAACTTTAATAAATTATAGTAAACATTAAAATGCACCATTAGCTAACTTAAATAATACTTTTCTTTTAGACTTTTTACTCATCATGTCCAAGAAATGTATTTAAAGTAGCCACCATAAGACATAAGATTTTTGTTATGTAATTTTAATTTAACAAGACATCATCCCAATCCAACTTCATGAAAATTACAAAATACATACACTTGAAATATAAAAAATGTTAAAAATTATTTCTAAAAGTTACATTTAAAATTTTGTTTATAAACTGAGCCATATAATATATTAAATACAGTTAATATTATTATAATTTTTGAAATGTGACTATAAATTACGATATTAATTGTACAGTTCGGAGAGATGATTAGAGAAGTGACGTGACGTTACCAAGCTCGAGACGTTTGTCAAGTGTTGCAATTTTACATCAGTTTTTGTAAAATATTTACAGATTTTTATGAATAAATTACGTGTTCACAGCAAAAAAAAAAATATATAAAATAAAAAATAATGCTAATATTTAAAATTATGACTTAACTTCTCAATGTATTACTTTTAAATTTTGTATTTCCAGAAATATATATTAAACATACATAACACTGGGTGTTTTTGTTATAACACAATTAAAACTTATCTCGCCGTGAGGTTAGGCAACTTGTTCAGTATAAAAACTGAACATCACTTTTGAGTTAGTTCGTTTAGATACTCTCTTTCAAATTATAAATTCATAATTTTGTAACCTTCTCATTTTGGATGCTGAACAAGTTGCCTAGATTCAAGGCTAAATCTGGCAATGATATTTATTAGTCATTGTGTTGGAAATTCAGATTATAATTTCATATTTACGTTTTAAATGTACTCTTTTAGAAAATATAATGTAATTACAATACAATTTGAATTTTAGTTCAAAGATTAACAAAATAATTTAAATAAAATTACAACACTACATCACAAGAACAAGAAAGTGATATCGCTCTGAACGTTTCAGGCGCATTCTGTATATCTTATCACAAAAATAATGTGTAAAATATGAACTGAAAAATCACATTTTATTCTTTATCAATCATCAGTTCAGAAAAGAACTTTGTGTATTTTTTTTCTGTTGAAGTTACTCCCCATATATCAAGTTTTTAATAAACTCCAATTTAGTATAGATATAAATGAGACAGTTTCAAAACTGGATATTTAACGTTTCATATAACAGCTATATCGTAACAACTGAAAGGAATATTCTTATTGGGAATGTTGCTTGCCCGCTTTTGAAGCTGACACTCAAATATTTTCTCCGATTTAATATTTGTCACACAACCTTAGTACAATTTTAAGTAATGTATAAGAACGGTTGCAAAAACACTAATTTTGTCCCTCACCCCAATTAATTAATTTCTTTTTATTTGGAAAATAAAATATTAAAAGTACATATGAAAGATAATAACATGCCATTTTGCAATCATTACAAAAGAAAGAATATAATGTGTGTTTTAATGGAATCAGAAAACAGATATGCATGCATTTCAAAGCTTAAAATTATGCTTCAGCAAAATGCTATACTGTTACAAATAAAGTATCCTTGAAAACACACAACCAAAGTTTAAAAATGCATACTTTTAAAACTAAAATTAAAATACTTGAGCCTTATAACTATATAGGTTCTAAATTAAATAAGCACAACACATTAACACACTGAGGCAATCTTAGAATACACACAGTCAACCAAGAGCATTAGGAGTACCTGCCAACCACGGATCTTGGAAATAAGATTTTTAGTGCTATTTAATATAAATTATAAATTAGAATTAATGTAGCATTCCACAATTTACAAAAAAAAATACATTATTGTAATATATTTTTATGCAGAAATTTAATCTAGGCCCAAAAACAAGTAGCAAATGCTAATATATAATTTTAGGCCAATAAATTTGAATATAATTTAAAATATTATTTAGACCAGTTAACAATTTTTATAGTATTTTTTAACAATATAGAGCCAATTACTTATATTATAAATTGTTCTATTTAATTTGAGTCATATGCGACCTGCGTAGAAAGTAAAGGAGCGACGAAATAGAGAATTTGAGAAAATTGTCAGTGTAGAGTTTTTAATTCGACTTTATAAAAAAATGCATAATATATAATATATATTTTACACTCGTAGTATTTACCAAGACATCCACTATGACTTTCACATGATGGTGTTTAATACGTATCCATTGACGATGGATAATGTTATTCTTATGAGACGTCATTAATTAATCCATATTAGACACAATCATGTAAACGTAGTGATAGTTCGTTCCTAAATAAACAAATCTCAAATTCTCAAACTTTTCGGCACCTAAACATACTACATGCATTAAGCTTACATATTTTTTTTTTTTTATTTATTAAACTATTCATCAATATACAGAAATTTTAATTTGGACATTTCTTTTAATTTAATTTGTAGTGTAATATAAAAAATCTTGTTTTTATTATTCCTATTTTTTGTATAATGTTTTTTTAATATATTAAATGTGTATAATAGGAAAATGGCACTTGGACAAATGCAATATATAGTTAAATTTAAATTACATTATACATTTTTTATGGAAGATAATTGCATTATATATAATATATTTACAGAATAATAATCAATTGACTTATTTTTATATTTATTTATGATTTGATATAATATATAGAACAAAGAGATTTCATTTTTTTTTTTAAACATCAAATAGGTTAGGCGAAGGAGAGAAATAGATATCATATCGAGAGCGGTGTTTAATCTAGCGATATAAAGATAAAAGGTTCTAAACTTTGAATTAGCTAACATCTTGAAAACGTAATAACCTTGAAAACCATTGATAATAAATACCATGTAACAGGAAAAAATATTGACTTTGAAATAAAATTGCTATAATGAAAACATAAAGAAATATTCAATTTTATATAGGCCTACAATTTCTAGTTTTCATGGCAAAATTTCTTTTAGATCTGAATTGAATAAACATTATAAGTATTATAACTAAAAAAAAAAGATAAAAATTGTGTGTGCCATCAATATAATTGTTAGGCAACACTGATAAAAGAAAATCTATTTTATTTTGTCATTAAAAAAAATAAATGACAAATGTAAATATTTTTAATATGACTATACTTATAAAAAATGTGCAGGAACACAGCCCATCAAAAATGTAGTAATTAATATTTTTTTTTTTTAGGCCTTAATCTCAATCATTTATTTTTAATATATAATATTTTTGATATGAAACTTGTACGACGGAAATATAATATTTTATTTATATTTAATAGTTATAAGCTAAAGCTACAAATACGCATATATTATATTTGTTATATTAATAATTTTTGTTTTTATTGTTTCGGTCAGGGTAAAAAGCATTTTCGCGGTATATAGCAAGATGGCGGGCGGTAAAGAGAGGTTTGCAGCTTATAAGCTACACTTTTTCTTGGTCTGTTTTTTTTAAGAAGAGAATATGAGAATTTATTAGATCAAAATATTTCACCTATCAAACATAAACTAAATTTTTATATCAATAATTTTTTAGTAGATTGATCAAATTTATAACTGGATTCATCAAAATGATGAATTTTAACATTAAATTTAGCATAAAATAATTCTCATTTTCTTTTATATTTTGTGTATTGTTTTATAATACATTAAAAAGTCTTATATTATTAAGGTTATATTTTGATCAGGTATACAGGCATTTGATTATAGAATTTATTTGAAACTATTTATTTAGATTGTATAATGACTTGATCGGGCCGGAGAGATGAAAAAAAGGCCATTGAGGCTTTTTATATAAGAGCAGATATTGTGTGCGACAAGATTGAAAGATTAGCATACGAGAGATAAAGAGTGATATAGATAAGGGTGGTCCAGCCACAACAAAGCTGAGGATGCGAGTAAGAGATGGTGAACCAAATATAAGCTCGCATCATCTCCTGAGGTGTTTTTGGTGTAGTGTGATGGTGGTGCTAGGTTGGTTTTTAGTGTGTTGTTCGCCGCCGCGATGTTGTTGTTGTTGTTGTTGTTGTTGTTGTTGTTGTTGTTGTTGTTGTTGGAGTTACTTCTGGTAGAATCGTTTCACAAACTCGGTGAGGTTGAAAACTTCTCCTAGTCCTTGTTTTGGGTCCATATTGATGAACGATTCCAGGTTGTGTGTGCTCTCTAAAACAAGTAAAAATAATACAATCAATTGAATAATATCTTTTTCTCAAGTTTATTACATTTTTTTTTTAAGATAAAAATATAAACACGATGAAATACGTTATTGTTATAAAATACATAATAAAACCCCGCAAATTTTTCGTATTTCCTATTACTAACATGAGGACGATAGACCGAATTGGCAACCATATTAAGTTTATACTTTACAAAAGGTCCCTATATCAATGAAATTTCTCTCCAAAAACTTATATTCTTTGCACCAAAGTTAAAATTTTAAATACGTTTTACATCTATTTTAGCGTATATTCTAGTCCAAGTTTACTAAAATAGAAAATTATCATTAAAAAAAATCAATTAATGTTTCAAAGACTTCTTTTATTAATTAAAATATTTCATTAAAATTCATGTTTTAACCACTCACTCAAAAATTTGATCACAACACAACACAACATTTCACTTCAAAGAACAAAACTTAATGTAATAAAAAATAACAACCTTTGAACTTTTTATCTGAATATTTATTTTTCATTTTTAAAACAAAGAAAAATCAAATTAAAAAAAATGAGACAATCTGTTTAAATAATGGTTCATTTTTTACAGCATGTGGCACCGTTATTGCTTAATTTATTTTTTGATCTATTTTTACTCAACTTGCGGCAAAATGGACTATCATACCATTAAAATCTATTAGATTATGGGTTATATTTATTTATTTATTTATTTATTGATTGTCATTCCAGATGTATCATATTAGCAGCCACCGTTATCTCGCACTATACAGTATATAATTCTCTCAGAGCTAGTAGAGAGACGAGACACAATATAATTCGCGCGGTAACTCGCGACACCACTTCGTCACGTCAATATATCAAAATTACACGAGTAACAAGAGCTCGTAAATCATAACTTACGCCATTTTTTTTAAAGACTTAAAAAAATAGTAATGCGATATATCGTAGTAGCTTGAACGACAGTATTGAAACTTAAGTCATATAGTAAAAAAAGAGGGAGATTTATTTACAATTACGAGATAATCAGCGTTTTCATTCCACTGCAGCTCCAAAATATATACACAAATATCTGAAGATTTATGGTTTACTAAATTACAAAACAGTTTAAATACAAAAAGTGTGATGTGTATATAGCGTAAAAAAGTAGGTGTAACATTCATGGTGTCCCGATGTGAATGAAACATAGAAAAGGGGCATTCACAAAGTCTTAAGGCCACATTTAAGGCTCGATAATTTAAAGCTTGTTTTTAGACGTTTTTATTAGACTCAAAATTTCTGGTCTTAAATTATTGAGTCTTAATTGTGGCCTTAAGGCTTTGTGAATGCCTCTTTAAAAAAAAAAAAAAATGCATGCAGTGCAAGCGCGGATCAAGAGGAGGACCGCCCTCTTCCCCCCCCCTCCCCCCCTCGAAATTTGGTTCTGGATTTGCGCTTGACACAATGCATTCATCGCTTGTTTAAGATGTGTCATTAAGATATTTCATTCTTTGAGCTAATGAAGTTGTAATATCAAAATAATAGATATGTTTTGCAGTATTAAATTTCATTTTATTAACGTTAAATGTGACAGCAATAATATGATTATGCTGCATAATTCTATCACAAAAGAGTTCGTCTTATAATATTGTTTCGTTACAACAATTAATCATCGTTCATTAAGTCAATATTTCTATGTAAACTTAAAATTAAGAATATTCTATCACAGGAAGAAGCAATTAATTTACATATATAGAGTGATGTAATACAAAATGTGCTGGTTGTCCTCAATACTATAACTTCGTTGACTTTGTGTCTAACGGCAGCAAGGATGCAATTTTGCAGTTCAGCAAATTTAATTAATAAATCTCAATTTATAAACCTTGTTAAATTAGAATGAATCTAGTTACAATCTAGTGATACATACAATGGTATGTATATATATTCATGA
This sequence comes from Siphlonurus alternatus, assembly GCA_949825025.1. NCBI lineage: Eukaryota > Metazoa > Arthropoda > Insecta > Ephemeroptera > Siphlonuridae > Siphlonurus > Siphlonurus alternatus. The sequence continues at coordinate 25,342,949 of OX463782.1, read as the reverse complement.
GCGACTTATGACCTAATTGCAAGCTTGCATATAATTTTTGAAACCATGCATCAATATAGAATATCAATAATTTATACTAACTGCAAGTACTCGTAATGTTAATACTTCCACCGACCTATTTTATATTCTTATCAGCTATATAGCCTCGTAGACTATTAATAAAATGAATATTTAGAGGCTACAGTTAAACAATTTAGTCATGATCATCAAGCAGTCATTATATGAGCCACAGTGTCGATTCCATAGTTTATTTTGTCGTCGTTAGGCACGACTCTATTAGTATGCATGCTTCGCTGCAGATATAACTTTATATTATTTAAATTTTAGATACTTCAAAAACCATTCACATGGTAACAACAGTATATTACATAAAATAAAGAGATAATTTTATAAAAAAAAAAAAATCACACACGTATGTAACTGCACGAAATTGGTGACGTGAAAAATATTGGATTATATCAATTTATATAGTTTTCAATCCATACTTTAATTATTATATTTTCATTGATTTGGCGGAGCCTCCCAAAATGTGTACTATACAAAAGTGTCCTGTTTTCATTTTCGTGTATTTGAGGAGACCTGACAACGAAGGGCGTTTACCTGAGGTGAGGATTGGCGGCCACGAGGGCGGCGGCTTGGTCCACGTTCCGTCCTCGCGTTTCATGTGACTACGGTCGGACGAGAAGTGCTGCAGGAACAGCGCCGCAGGCACAGCGCGGAAAGACCTGCATGCACACAACATTAGCCACTGCTGCAACATTATATTGCAATAAAATGACACTGCGTGCACATGACGGAGGTATATGTTACGGAGTTGTTTGCGTCATAAAAGTTGCATACATACATTCATACATTATACGAGTCTTCGACAAGAATTCACATCTCAACGTATATGTATAGAGTAAATATAAACTATCTAGTATATATATATACACCTTGCGTGTATCATCAGAGCTAAGATATTGAACTAATACATTTTCAATAAATAATTAATTACATATTACACCTTAAGCAAGCACCTGAAGAAATTTTCTTGTTTAATTTAAAATTTTAATGTTTTGAAATGCATGTTAAGTTAATTAATCGAATGCTTTTCAACCAAAAAAGAAAAAAGCATCGTGTAAAAAAAATAATTTATCCATTTTAGGACTTTTTCTAATAATATACATGATATTGTACTTATGTTTAAATTCTGACAAAGTAAATAGAACACGTTAAAAGATTCTGTTTAGAAGACCCTGTATTGTTTTACTATTTTTTGTGCACTATTTACCTACACTAAGGGCTGTATATTCAAAAATAATTTTTGCGTTACATATCTTAATAACATTTATAACTGGAATTTGATAACACATTTTAGTACTGAAAATGTCTGTGTTATGCTAAGTTCCTTGTGTGAATTCCCCAGCATATGTACAATTTTGGCCAAAATAAGTTGAACATGCTGCACCAATCGCTCTGTCCCATGACTCTTATGGCTCTGTTCAATGACAAGAGTTTGGTATATTCCCTGTAATGTTAAATGCTTTAGGTGTCTTTCTTTTTTTGATATCTGAGAGCAAAAATAGTGATACTATAGCATTTCAAAACAATTTTTTTATTGTATAGTTTTAGTTAATATTAATACAGCAATGCATGACTTTTTACGATAAGAAGCTATATCATACGTCACGAATCAATCAGTAATATGCCATATTGTATATTGTGAGTGACGCACAGAGGATTTTCATTTATAATACTTGAATTGCAATCGAAAGTAAATACCAATATTTCACCTTGCTTTTTAAATGAAATTTTTTATCATGTTTACTCAACAAACTGCAGAGTATAAATATGCAATCAATAGAGTGGCGTATATGATTTAAAAGTAAAAACGCAATCGTGGATAAGTAAATATTCGCACTGTAGCGGATTTTTCCTCCACTTCAGTCTGCTCCGTAAGCACAGCAGAGACACTGTTTTGCTCTTTAAAAAATCAATACTCGACCCTGACCGTAAATATATTGAGAGAAAAAAGGTATACACACTGAAAGAAAAATTACGAAAAATGCAAAATGGATTTATAACCAAATTTTAGCTATTCATGTACATACAACAGATTTAGCACAGATAAGGATTCTAATTAACAACATCGATTTTCATAGAATTATTATATAGCTTGTTGTAATATTCCGTTTACGATCGAATGTAATTATGGGAATTAATTGCTCCTTTTCCTTATTATCACTGCCACGTTCAAATTTATCGAGTGTTGTGTATTTGATGTTTGTGTCTAGCTGACAATCACAGACTCAGCCATAGGGCTTGTTTAATTCTGCAAAGAGAGCATTCACTGATCGTTTACAGAAACATACATGTATCGTTACAAGTTTCATATACTTAATCTATGATGTCTTGTTAGTTGCAACCTCATAAAAAAATATAAAGGTATATACGAGCTAGAGAAACTTGATTGATGTACATTAATTAATGTTACAAACAAAATTGAATATGTTTATAATATGCTTATATGACTAAATCGTATTAGTCACTGTAAGAAATTAAATTAAATTTTTATTATAATTGTTTATTTTCTATGTATTGGAACAACAATAAAACTACTCTGAGAGCTTTGGGAGTTGAGAATTTCGTTTGATCATGTCCAAACAATAGGCAGTTATATAACTTTGATAAGTACGCAGTGTTCGTCTAATTTTTTACTGTTATTATTCGGAAGATCTGTTGTATAATTCATCATCTATAGAGAACTTACTTTGCTTACAAAAACATGATTATGCAATTGCTAATGAGGTAAATATAAAATATTCCAGTTAAATTAAAGCCAGAATTTTATTATATTATTCATTACATAAGATATCCTTTTGTTAACTACTCTAATAATTTCTATGGAGGGCACGAACAAGAATTTATTGACCCAGTTTTAAGGTTGCACCGTAATATATTTTTATGACAACTACACTGCAGTATGTATTTATATTTATTTATTACACATAAAGAACCGTGAGGTGCATATTGTTTAAATTGTTAATACCTGTAGTAAAAATATTTTTAGAATTGAACATAGCATATAAATATCATCATCAATTTACATTTTTTTACTAAAATTTAATAAGCAAAAACATAAATTATTGTTCTAATTTTACAGTAGTAACTGTGAAGATATAAAAACAAAAATACATATTTTTAATTGTTACCTGAAGTAGACGGGTTTGAGAATGTGGTCCGTGCGGAAAGTCTCTGTGACGTATTTGTGGAAGTAAGTTGGGAATGGCAGCTCAGAGTCAAGATCAAACACCACGCAGCGCTCGTCTGGCTGGTACAGCAACACCACGTGGTAATCCTGTAACATCGAGCACCGATGACGTCACAAAATATAATGTGTTAATCATGTTACATTCAACATAAATGACGTCACATAAAAATTACGACACAGCATGGCTTAAACCTATTTTAATAAAACAAAAAAGTACATAATCCTGTAATTCTCTTCAATGAGCACCGATGACGTCACAAAAACATGTGGACAACTAGTACCAATGGACAACATACATGAAAAAAATTTATTGCATAAATGAATAGAGGGTACCAAATTATGCTACTCTGAATTCTTTCAGATTTTTTTGAGACCCAGAACTATTTTTAAATAATTATTGAAAGTGCGGCCACGCCCCCTGGAGGCGTCAATAGGCGTCCAGTCTCCATCCTTTTTATTAAGGCTGCAGGGGTGCCAACTGAAATCACAGGACTTTCAATAATTATTTAAAAATAGTTCCGGGTTTCAAAAAAATCTGAAAAAATTCAGAGTAGCATAATTTGGTACCATCTATTCATTTCTGCAGTAAATTTTTTTCATGTATGTTGTCCATTACATGCCATCAAATGGCTGGTTTAGAAATGGTACAATATTTTCAATAATACATATATTACATACATAACACCATAGAATATTTATCTCAGTAATTAACTTACGTGCAACGTTCTTGGAAAAAAGAAGTAAAGTACCTCATAAAGTGTTTAGGTTAGAGATAAACACCATAAAGTTTCATAAAAAAAATCCTAAGACCCCACTTAAATCAACCTCCAACTACTAGAAACGTTTGCTTTACATCCCACATGATTTTACACTCAGAGAGGTTATTTATGTGAACCACTGACGTAAAAACTCACTTCTTAAATACTTCAAACAATTCACCAAAAATCATACTCTTCTATCAAAATTGAAATGTACCATTTTTAATTTAAAATTTATTACTTTCAAGCATTTAAAATAGCTATCTTCTTGTTAATTAAATTATTAATTTGTACTTGTCAATTATTGTAAAAGATTGTATATTTTTCTTTCACTCTACTTATTGATTTTAATATAGATAAGAGGGTAATAAAATGTGATAAAATAGAACAACTTTATATTGTTTATTATAGTAAAGGAATTCAATTAGTGACTTCAATATCATTGTGGCAGTATATTGAAGATAATTGTGTTACTTTTGCGACGAGATCTGTACATGTGAATGGAGGAAATTAATGGTCGATGTTGGAGAGCAACAGGATGCTGCGCAGACTTACAAGGTGAGACAAATATACACACGTCCTAATCGAATCTATCTTACTTAGAATTCTAGCTTCAAGTTAAGACAAAAAACTTAAAAGTTGTGAGCATATGAATCTAATGTTTAACACAAAACGCCAAGATTTTCTGCAGTATTTTCTCAACACAAAGACACAATCAATAAAAAAAATAATAATAAAAAATGCTGCGCCCTTTTCTTTTCTTATCTTATTGTATCACCGACTTTTAACAAGAACTTGTGGGGTGTGACAGATTGCAATTTTATTGACGCATCCTGTACCATGCTTCTTAAGCCTATTTTTCTAAATAGTAAATTCCCAGTGACCACATGGATATCCCGGAGACTTTGCGAACATCCCCAGGGGACGTTTTACGTGCCGGGTTTCATTACTTTAAATATGATTTTTGTGTTCTATAAAACAGATTATGGCACGCTCAAAAAAACAATTTTTTTTGGTTTTCTAATATTTTTAACAACGTCCCCCAGGACATCCCCAGGAGACGCAACAGCTTTGTGTCAAAAATAGAACAAAATAAGTTTCTTTGCTCTTTTGTATAGGTGGTGAAAAATTTAAAATATCCCATTTTTATATATTTTTATTAAATGTGCGGATCTCCCTTTAAAATATAATCATTTAGTTGCGTGAGTTTCATATTTGGTGTCTATTATCAACTTGAATCATATTTCAAGACATGAGACTCAGAAACTAGATTAAATTATAACATTAATACAAATAGCACAAGAATTAAAACGCCTTCAGTAATTCAATGTCCAGTCTCGTGAGAGTGGTCACTAGTGACGTCACACGGTCCTGCTGCTTTGAACCTGATGTATCCACCTGGATGACCGCAAAATTTGCATGCAGTCACCTGTTATTACAATATCAATTATTGCCTGCAGCGGAGGCACTTTATTGAATTAGTAAGATTGGGTTGTAATCTAATTTAAACACACCATAATTTTAATATGCATGCATGTGTGCAATTATTTTAGTTTCAGACCTTTTAGTAGATTCTTGCATAGATTAATAAAAATTTTACTCAGCTAATTAAAAATATAAATAATTAACCAAAATTACTTTTTTATATATGAAAAGTTAACTTCGTATTATATTTTAATAACTAACCACAAAATATTATATAATATTTTTATATATAAAATTAATAATTTTCATGTACAAATTCATCAAATCAGAAGTAAATATTACGTCATCAATGTCATGTACACCATGTTCAGTAATTTTTCATATTATATTCATGAAATGTTTTTCCACAGGCGGCTTGTGAAATTAGCATAGGTTGGACTTGCTGACGATACGCTCTCATGGGACCTATCACCTCTTCTCTATATACTCACCAATGTTGCTTGCATGCACGGCCTGAATACACGAAGGTGTAAAGACTCTATAAAAGCTAAAGGAGACCCTCCCTATCCCTAGAGTGTATGTAGAGGAGGGAGGAAGGACACACCTTGTGATCCAACTTACCACTTTGCACGTTCAATTCTAGCAAACTTTACAGTTTAAGAAACACAAATAAAACTAGAAAATCGGTAACGAATTTATATTATAATACAAAGAGTTTTCATGTATGTGTACAAAATTTAACTCTATTTTAAAGTCTCGTGAGTGATATAACTTTAAATAGACTATAGCTTTTATTTAATCCCAAGGTACAAGCGATTGCATTTATTACTCTAGAGATTTGTAAAAGGCATTTAGTTTTAACCAGATGGGGATTTAAATAATTTGAAAACAATAATTTTAAATCATGCAAAAAAAAAAATGAAACGTAAATATAATAAAAATTAAATAATATTCAACAGATAACACTGAGTTTCGCAATATTCATTATTCATATTATGATATTTCAAGTATAAATTTTAATAAATTTTTATTTTAACTCTGATAAGTTCACTTTTCTATACGACAATAATTTACAGAGCACGCAACACCTGTTATTATATTGCTTTGAATCATGCATGAACTAAATAATAAAATATAAGATTATTTTATAAAATTATAACTCATTTTAACTTTATTTTTTTTATTATTTAATGATTTTAGCATTTTACAATGACATGTGTTTGAAATTCCAGATATTATCCAATTGTTTTTCGTTTTTAAATTAATTTAAAATATATGACTTTCATTTTGGCTTCTATATTATATCTATGTTAAGCAATATGACATATAATATTTGTACAGTATATATTATATCATATAATACAGGGTGTTTACTTTGATTTGAACGTTTTAAAGTGATAATTAAGGAATAAAGTTCGGTGGTAATATAGACATGTCATACATCAAATTAAAGCTTACATTTTAAATTTTTCAAAACTTGCATCATAAATTACATGTGCGGACTTGTCTGTTTTTGAGACGAAAAAGAAACAAAAATGAGCTGTTTTTTTGTTCAAATATCGGTGGTAACATAAAACACCCTGTATATATTATAGATATGAATATTTGCATTCAATGAATTTAAAGCTTTACTGTGATAATATTGAGTTAATTTTTAAATTAGGTTTGCCTTTCACATTTCATGTTAACGTGATTTATTTTATAATCTCTACTAGAAAAAAAAAATGTTACAGATTACTGAAAATATTATATTTAGTATATGTCACTGTAGCATTTTTTTTATTATTATTATTATTTTAGACAGCATATACGAAGGGTGGAAACGAAACAAAAACAAATTACGACAACACTCTATTCTTGTCACGAGCCCACTCGATCGAGAGAGAAAAAAAAATGTCCCTTGGGAGATGAACTGCTGTTGGCTCATTCTAGGGATGCTGCATGTGAGGAGAGATCCGCAATGTTTATTAGATACGCATGGAAACTTTGACACCACACGAGATTAACTTGCGGTCAGCAGCCGCCTCGCTTGAACTAACAAAGCTGTGCCCAGACGTGGCTATCACCACGAGCAGACCTTACACAATATTCAATATAAACTTTGATAAAATTTTCCTTATAACATCATTTCAAATAACATGAATTTCAAATATTATAACTACATGTTATAGGCCAGTCAATATAGGTGAAAATCCTATCTTGACCTCGGATAAATTCCGAAGTTTGTGATTTTTTCAGCATCGGTAGAACTTGATGCTCTGAGTAACATATCCAAAGCCCCCCAAAATCCCACCGGGGCTTTCGCCGCCATCTTGATGGAAAGTCATGCATATAGTACCCTTACTAATTTGTATATTGTGGCGGAACCGTGTTACATAGAAGCAATGTAAATGCATATAATGATAGGCAGATATATTTGCTACAAGAAAATATGAAAATATATTTAATTTTAATTTCAATTAACCCTTAAAATAATTATTTTCTGAAAAGTTTGGTGTTAAAAAAAAGTTTAACGGTGAATTTTGTAGTCAATATATATAAATACAGAAATATTCTTCATTCAAAAGTTTAAGACAAAATCCTTGCAATTTCATAAATGCTGATAACTTTTCCTTAGCTTAAAAAATGAAGAAGATACGCGACTTCGTAGCGCAAGAAACATGCCAGTTGACCGCTCTGCCTGCCCGCCCGCCACAATACAACACGCCATTATAATACAGCGCGCGAGCACTGCAATGAATGCGCTCTCGCGGTTCTCAGTGGCTTGTCATCTTTGTATATAATATATATTATTTATTATATATATATTATATTTATATTATATGTTCAACGTGTGTTAATAGCTACAATAGCCCTTAAGGGTGAGGTAACGTGCCCAATGTTAAAAAAATATCCCATACAGCATGACACATGAAAATTATGAAAAAAAATTAAAATGTTCTCCTCTACATTCTCTATAATATCAGTGGCTAAAATATCATGTATACAAATTCGAGCTAGTTTTTGAAGTTGACTAGATTAACATTGAAGTTTGATTTTTTCATGTTAAAGTATAGTCAACTTTAAAAATTCATAACTAAAAAAAAAAAAAAAAAGCTCGAAATTTCATACCTGATATTTTAGCTACTGATATTATAGGGAGTGTAGAGGAAAACATTTTAAATTTTTTTCATGTGTCATGGGATATTTTTTAACATTGGGCGCGTTACCTTCCCCTTAAATCGTGAAGTTCAAGAAAAAATATTCCTTTATTGGAAATAGGTTACATTAAGTTGTAAATTTATTTGAATCAATATGCTTAATAATTATGCTAAATATTAATCATTGAAGCTTTTTATTAACTTCTCGTGACATTGATTATTACGTATACATAATATAAATTGTAATACATTTTCTTAAGTAAAGTGCAGGAAATTTAATCCTTTACCCTTTTTGTCAGTCATGCATATATATACAAAAATAATTATATTCCTTCTTTATATTTATAATGTTTGTTTATGTCAGCTAGCTTACAAATAACATAATGTTTCAATAAAAATTTTGCTTCCTCAAACCCCCCATATGAGTAAATATTTATATAAAATACAATGTGTAAGGCACAGTGGAAAACAGGCAGCATGAATATTTTGGTGCTGTGTTGATGATACAGTACTTTATTTGAAGTATAATCTTACTAATTTTCGAATTTTTATATGTATATATAATACCACTGTCGTATAAATACATTTACATAATATCATCATATCCGATCCAACACTTATTATTTTTAAAAATAGATAGAAACAATCACAAGTTCAATGGATATATTTAAAGTTTTGTAATAATATATTATTTATAATGTTTTAGAGGGGTCACGAATGCATTATATGCGTTTTTATATTATATGTATATTAAAAAAAAAAAAAAAAAAAAAAAAAAAAAAAAAAAAAAACATTGTCGTGGCATAAACTATGTAAGATTCTATGGCTATTAAATTTATAAAAATAGCCTCAGCCCTAGAAGCTGAATATACAATGAATAAATATTATATGTATCTTCATGTATCTCATCGATATTTGAAATCAAAATTTATTACATTTAAAAGAATAATTAGAGCGTAGTTGAATAGTTCGGTCAAAATTGAGTATCTTACTTCTTAAATATCGTCTTTTATTAAATAACTATTAAGGAGTACTCAATTTTGTCCGAACTATAAGGGCCAACATTAAATTTATATTCTAGCGATTGTAAATAATCTTGATATCAAAAATAGTCATACTGATTACATGTTGATATAATATATAATTATATATATATAAAGAATGCATATATTATAATAATATAATAACTAATAACACATATATGCATTTGTGATATCTCTAAGTGTTAATACATAAACTTTATAATAAACCATATAATATTATTATAATCCATTGAACTTGTGATTGTTATTACCTTTATATTTTTAAAAATTATTTATCGGATTGGATTTGATGATGTTAATTAAATGTATATATATATTATACGGACAGTGGTATTATACAGTACATGTCATATAAAAAATTGAAAATAAATAAGAGTAGACTTAAATTAAAGTATCATCCACAAATGCAGCATCATGAAAATAACTATTTAATTAAGTTTGCCTGTTTTCTACCGTGCCTTATACCGTGTAAGGAGACAAAGGGGTAAGACTTAAATTTCTGCTGCAGGTAATTACTTAAAAAATATGTAATATAAATTAATATAATTATAAAAAGTATATGGAATAATCAATGTCATAAGAAGTTTAATGTTAATTTGATTTGATTTGATTTTTTTTTTTTTTTTTTTTTTTTTTTTTGCAAAAGCAGAGTGTTAAAACTAAATTTACAACTTTATAAAAAACCTTACACGTAGTTATATATAAATAAATAAAGGTAACAAGCCACTGAGAACCGCGAGAGCGCATTCATTGCAGTGCTCGCGCGCTGTATTATAATGGCGTGTTGTATTGTGGCGGGCGGGCAGGCAGAGCGGTCAACTGGTATGTTTCTTGCGCTACGAAGTCGCGTATCTCCTTCATTTTTTAAGCTAAGGAAAAGTTATTAGCATTTATGAAATTGCAAGGATTTTGCCTTAAACTTTTGAACGAAGAATATTTCTGTATTTATATATATCGACTACGAAATTCACCGTTAAACTTTTTTTTAACACCAAACTTTTCAGAAAATAATTATTTTAAGGGTTAATTGAAATTAAAATTAAATATATTTTCATATTTTCTTGTAGCAAATATATCTGCCTATCATTATATGCATTTACATTGCTTCTATGTAACACGGTTCCGCCACAATATGCAAATTAGTAAGGGTACTATATGCATGACTTTCCATCAAGATGGCGGCGAAAGCCCCGGTGGGATTTTGGGGGGCTTTGGATATGTTACTCAGAGCATCGAGTTCTACCGATGCTGAAAAAATCACAAACTTCGGAATTTATCCGAGGTCAAAACCTATATTGACTGGCCTATTATTCTTCTGGTTATTTAAATAAAAAGTTATTAAATTAATATAAACTTTGGACAGCTCTGCTTTGTTTGTGGGCGTTGTCACATACGGAGGCGTGGTGAACTTTAAAATTGAAAACATTGGGGATGTCTTCTTTACCAAAATTGCATATCTATAACTGCATCTTACTAATGGAGCAACACAACATTAAATAGCTGCAAGAGGAGGAATAATGTTAGTAGTGTACTTGATATAATGGGCTGATGAGTAAAATTATGAATAATTTAGCTTCACCGCATGTTTTTTAACACTTCGTTACTGTTTCAAAATAATAATAATAATAATTCACACGTATATATCTAAAAAAAATTAATATATATATACGTAATAGTTAGTAAATATTTCAATTCTAAACATTTTTGTTTTAATCTCTTAATAATATATTTTATATAATAAAGTAAACACAATTTAAGATATTGTTAATATAATGTAACATTATTTTAATTTCGTAACAAGGCATATATGAAAATAAATTTAATAGGGTCAAAAGGGTTGGTTTTGTTTGGTGAGCTGTTATGAGAAAAAAGAGCGATAAATACTTTGCTATATAGCTGTTGTATACGTTTCATGTAGTTTTTCACAATGTTATTTTATATATATATATTTTTTTTCATATCTAGCAGTAAGTTGGGTATATAGTATAGTAGTTGTACATGCAGGGTCGTAACTCAGTTTAGTATAGCATGTGGCGCGTGGTTCCATACTATTACATATTATCTGCACGCAAATGAACGTGTCACACGCCACAGCGTTAAGCTATAGAACCACGATAGACTTTAACATCGCAGGGAGAAAAATTGACGAGAAAGGAAGATAACAAAACGGGAGAGTCAGGGAGAAATAGCAGAGAGTCATCAGCAGAGAGTTCACGTAAGGGCAGGCGTGACTTGCAGCAGGGGTCGGCTCAAGTGGAGCAAACAACAACCCACATCTCAACCCCGATGGTAACCCTTCTCACGAGACGCACGTGACGGATTTATACAGTGAAGTTGATCGCTCCCTTGCTTCAATCCAAGCATGCTCTTCATCTTATATACGATCAACTTAAAATAAAAAAAAAAAAACTCAATTTTGCATATCGGATTTCAACAAACAAACAAACAAAAAAAGGAAGCACAGTAGCTTGAAGATCAAGATAAATATCTACAACTGTAAAGATAAAGGATATACTTAAGTACTTAGAACACATCTTCTAGTTAGGCGCTACCACTTATTCTAAATCAGTATATACAAAGATATTTAGATACATAATATACACTCAAATAATTAAGAAGAGAGATCTTTGCTATCTCGCCGTGAGGTCAGGCAATTTGCTCAGCATACAAATGGAGCGGATTACATATGTAGCAGGGGCAAGTTACATCTGTAATGGTGCCCAACCTTCCAGCAAAATACTCAGGCAATTTAAAGTAGAATAATTTAAACGTATACATATACATTACAGTCAAGAAATCAGTTATCCAACCCCTGCTAACCCCGGTTAGCACCAGCATATATATATCACTAAACGTAGTTAGCAATTTAAGAAACTTCTTCGTAAAATCATGGCCATACATATAAAATATTAATAATGTAAAACCTTGAGTATATTATTCTTATAAATTATTCATTAAATTCAAGGCGTAAAACTTGAGTTGAAAGTATACTTTTTGTTAGTAAATATCATAAAAAATATTATTGTTAATTTATTACTTTTAATAATTATAAACATTAAATTAACTGTCTTATTCTCATAATATAAAAAAAGTCTATTTCTAGAAAAGGTATAAAGAATTTGTAAGTCACGCTGTTGTGCAGATGGGTTGTTGCGGACGGTCTCAAAGTCTTCGTTATGCCTTAATTAAATTTCAGTTCTCACAAATCGCTTTCTTCCTTGTAAAATGAAATTTAATAAAATTACTCATTTTTAAAGTTGAATTCATAAATTCTTTAATAAAAAAAAAAAGAGATATTGAAATAAACAAAAATATTTTACAGCAACTTCAAATATAGCCTTGTTAAAATTTTGATCATTATAAAAGAGGTGACAAAAAAAATTAACATTAATTTTTGTTATATTCAACGCTCAAACTATGAATTTTAGAATTGTTGAGAGAAATTTGATGTCGCAGCTAAATTCATACTTAAGCAGATAATTTGCTTAGTTATTTCTTAGAATGGTGAACAAAAGTTGCTGCTGCAAAGTTTTATGAGCAGAGCACGCTCTTAGGTCATACATTTTCTCCTACAGTGCGGAATATAATATTATAATAAGGAGGAGAAGAAGCTTACCACTGAGAAGAGAAAATTACAGAAGGGGAACGTGAAAGAACGAACAAAAATTAACAAAAGAGCTTATGAAAGTTTCCGTTTTATTAAAATACCTTTTTTATATAAACTTTAAATTCTTAATTCAGTAAAAAAAAAGAGACGGTAAAATATTTTCACAAATTATCATGTTTGTTGTTGCTCTCATTGCACATTTTTACAAAATTTAACTGTTCTGGTTAACCATATGCATGAAGTTTAGCATAACGTTATTCTTCGGTATTTATAAGAGAAATAATAATTTACAAGATGTATAGCCTACCGTTCTTAATTAATCTCTATGTATGTATATGTAACCCCGAGCACACATCATATAAACAACATGTTTTCAAAAAGTAATTAAGGTAGAGATAATACGAATCAGCTGGCCCAATGCTAAAAAAATCCCATTCATAGAAATTATGAAAAAAATTTAAAATGTTCTCCTCTACATTCCCTATCAGTAGGTAAAATATCAGGTATACAAAAACGAGCTAGTTCTCGAGTTATTAATTTTTAAAGTTGACTAATTTAACATGGAGAAATGAAACTCCCATGTTAAATTAGTCAACTTTAAAAATTAATAACTCGAAAACTAGCTCGTTTTTGTATACCTGATATTTTACCTACTGATAGGGGATGTAGAGGAGAACACTTTAAATTTTTTTCATAATTTTTATGAATGGGATTTTTTTAGCATTGGGCCAGCTGATCTGTATTATCTCTACCTTAAGAATAAAATTGTCAATAAAATGGAAATATTTAAGATGATTTACACCACAGTTAGCCCTGGTCTGTTTGTGTACTTTGTGGAGATCGTTGTTATGTAGTCCACATGGAGCTGTGGTGATTTTTTTTTTTTTTTTGTGCATGCTTAGTTTTCTTTTTTTTATTATTTTTTTATACCTTTCCCAAAATTGCAAATCTATCGTATATATGTTTGTTTTCTAGAGTGGCATTTAATAAATTATGCATAATTATGTATAGTTCAAACTGTCCTGAGGTGTGCACACTTAATTGTTCCCGACTTTATTTTTACAAATTTAACAAATAAGATTATATTTATAAATTTAGTGTGAAGAAAATTTCAAATCTACAAATTATTAACAAATATTTATGATAAATACATAAATTAATAAAGCTCTCTCACCATTTTTCTCTCTCTCTCTTTATGTTATATTTTCAATGAAAATTTTCTACATACGTGCGAAACTTTCAAAGCCTGTCTGGTACATGCCAACGTTTCTAGTCTGTCAATCAGGATTTTGAGAGTGGCGGTTTGCGAAAGTTTTAAAGCCTAAAAATAAATATTAAAAGACTTGTCTGTTTTGTTTCTCCAGGATGTTTTTTAAATCTTTTACATGGATAATTTAATGTTTTCTTTATTAATAATATATTACTTCTATTGTTAATAATACAGAAAAAAAATGACGTGTAAAATAAAAAACTTTACTGTGCGATATAATTTGGTAAAGAAGGTGTTATGTTGTTATGTTCTTGTGGATTTTATAACATAATATATAATATATATATATATATATATATATTATATAATGTAACCCTAACAAAAAGATTAATAAATTAAATATTTTATTTTGGGAACATGCAGTGAGATAAGATAAGCCATGCAGCGTTGTACTCAAGGGTGTAAGGTAAAAAAATATAGATAAGGATTCATAAGGAATCAGGATAAATGTATCAGGAGAGACATCAATATCTCTCTTCCCCCCACACACCCTTAATTTCTCTTTTCTTTTGTCAAAAAAATTTATCCCTTGTGTCTAGCAGTTAATCATAAGGTATTTTGTTCCATTTCATTCATTTTTTTCTTTCTCATTATAGTCACATCATTATTATAAGATTTTTTTTCCTGTTACATCGAAAAATATAATATGATGTTGCAATGTTTTTTAAGAATTTTGCTATGGAGCATTTAAATAGAACTTTAAGCATAAAAATACCAGATTTGGAATTTGATATGAAATTTTAGTACTAAAAAATTTGAAGCTTCTCGTTATTATACTGCATCAGACTTATTTGTGGGTATATACAATGTAATGACTGTAATACATACGGCTAATAAAATGTTTAACATAAGCGATGCATTAATGCAGGAAGGCATGAAAAAAAACTCCATTACGCTCTAATTGGTTTACATGAATTCTAACATAAAGTACATCTACTTCATTTTGATAAGAAAAAGAACATTTGCATATCATTATCTGTTGAATTAACATTAAATTTTATGGAATATCATCATATCATATAGAATAGTTATGACAGTAAACATTCTAACTGTTCATGCATTTAATTGCAAACTCCAACGTACACTACATACTTTGGTACGAAAGGTAATAAAAAAATATAATGCACAAGTTTGAGAGTAAAAGTAGCTTCGAATTTGCAGTTACATCACGTTCTGTGAATAATTTCATTATACCGCATAATTTTATTTTGCGCAATTCTTGTTAAATAACAATTCCTTATATATCTTATATTTATACTGACGGCGTCCTGTGTTGTTCATAATTTTTGCAATTATAAATTTAATGAAGAATAATGATCAATATAAATAATTAACCTATAACTATACGAATTTACGAATATTGCTAATGAATGTAGAACTTTTATATAATCAGTGTTATAGCCTTGTATAATATTTTATAATTATATAACTATGTACATATATTTATGATAACTAGATCCATCATAATAATAAGCCGACAAGTTGAGTATAAGGAGAGAAGGTTTTACATGTTTCTAGCCTGTCAGGTACAACTTTTTTAAACACGCGTTGTTTGCCTGAGCCGCCATTACGCCTGCTGGAGCGTAATACAGGCAACCCGTTTTGCAACAGAATAAGAAAACGAAAATTCTTTAGAGACTAAACTTCTTACCACATTTCACGTGCAAAATATAAAAGAAGAGGGTTTCCACGAATAAAATTATTTATGAGATGAGCTACAAAAGAAGAAAATTCTGAACCAGTGTTTTAAAAAGAACCAATCAGAAGCTGGATTTTTAAATGTGTTGCTAGATTGTTCTTTAAGTCCGTAAAAACTGCATGGCATTTATATTTATGAACATATTCACACCACTGGAAACTCTCAGTTGATCATTCTTCACTCACCCATATGACGAGTTTTTCCTCGTCACGGCCTGCCTTCTGCCTCCAGAGCGGCACGACGCGCGCCTCGTTCGACACGAAGACCACCTTGCAGCGCGAGAGCTCGGCTGGGTGGCGCTGCCGCACGCTGTTACACAGTTGCCACACGTTCTCCTCGCTGAAACACACGAGGCACCACGTCAGTAATCTTGTCCCTGTTTCAAGACACAATTCCTGAAATTTTGTCGAGTACCTCAATTTGAAAAATAAGACTATCTTTTTTATCACTGCAGTATTTTCTCAATTTAAAATATTCCTCACCAGTTTAGCAGGAAGCTGATATTTGTCACGGTATAAATGTAAGAAGATTAATATTCAAGAGAAATAATTTGATAAAAAAATTTCTTCACGTGTATTTTAAATTGATAAGTTTGTATATTCATCCTGAAATATATCCTGAATGATGTTAAAATAAGAAATTATACATTTCATCTGCTAATACAAAGAAACAGTCATTTTTTAACCAGTATACATAATATAATAACCATTGCTTATTCAACAAACTCAAAAACGAACATCGTCATTCTTTTTAAGAAAACTCAATATAATATCAACATATTAATATTTTAGTGTTTGTAGTGTGTTTATGAAGCATTCAAAGAAATGTCAGGAATGTTGCTATTATTTCAATTATTGCGCTTGAGAAATTATATTTATTTATTAAGTACTACGATAGAACGATAGAACTCATATAATTATTATTTTAACTGCAAATTCTTTCGTTGATTGTTTCATCCTTTCAATTTGCTTTTTTTTATATTTATATATCTTCAGTGAACAAATTGCTTGCATATAACAATCTAGTTAAGAGTTCAGAAATCAAGTCAGTTTTGTGAGATAGAACGAGGAACAATTTATTCATCTCATATATTGATCCAATACAGAAGTTACAAGCTTTATAAGCATATGGATTTAAATATCCAGTTTATATACATTTAAAATAAAAGAAAAATAAAAAAATGTAAACTCGAAACCAAGAGAGAATTTGTGAATAAAATTGACATTGAATTAATTTGATGATAAATGGTAAAAGCAAGCAAAAAAATTGAAGAAAAAAAAAACATCTTTATATTGTGTTGTAGTCATCTGTGTAAGATACGAATGAAATTTAATAACGAGTGCGTTATTTTACTGCACCATGTTAACTGAACATTAATTTTATACAGCAAACAAGTATAGCCTACAAGAGTTAATACGCAGGGGAACGAGGCGAAAGTCCCAATCCATGTAAGCGCCCCCAAATTAGCACTGCGGGGTAAGACCCCCCCCCCTTCTTTTCCCAGATCTCAGTTGATGAAAATTTCTATGGTTAAAGCTTCAATATAAAATAAATAATTGTCTGAATTGAAACTAGTTATGTAATATTTTATATATATTATGTTGTTTACTAACTTTAGTATAATTTTCAAATATTGCATATTAATTCAACTGATTAATTGAGTTTTATAATTTCAATGAAATAAATCATTATAAGTATATAATTATATTAATTATATTAATTATATACAGTAGACATACAGTCATGGTTATAATATCACAATATTATATAGCGTGTTGTTTTCTTTTGCTTTTTTACATTTAATGTTAGAAAAGTTTATCAAAAATAATTAGCGCCTCTGGTTAAAATCGATATTAACGTTTTCCTTTTTATCTAACTGCGTACTGCTGGTTGAACTAGTGGATAAAAAATATAATAATATGTCTAGATTTTCTCGTGTCAGCTAGTTAAGTATCATAACGCGTTCTTTCCATATCTTTTTTTTTTTAATTTTATTTGCTGAACTAGACTTAAAGATTAAAAAAATATATATAATTATATGATTTAATAAAGCAATTTTTAGAATTTACGCTCTATTTACGAAATATAGTACGCTTTAAAACGTACTATATTTAAACTTTACAGCTTCATCTCCCAGCTTAAATTTTGCATCAACATTATTTTATATTATATTATAACTTTAATTTTGTGTAATATGAAGTCGTTGCTAATTACAAAAACAGTCATGTCCGTTTCATTTTCAACACAATTATTAACTGTTGTTTATTCTCATTTGACTTTTATAAATATTTTAATTCTATTTCGTAACATTTTTATTCAACACACATACAATAGTATAATACAATAAAAAATTGTTAAATATAAAACAGTTGTGGTCAAATGGCTTCATTTAGCTCAATAAAAGGATCTCGGTAAGAGCTCCAAGGCTGCTTACGTTGGCAATGAACGCTTGCACCCTCAGCTTAGAATGTACACTCCATTCAAATTAAAATGTCCGATCCGGTCATGTTAAGGTGGATTTTCATGGGCGGCAACGACGACGCGCCGCGATTTGACGTAAAGGCGGATTCAGATGGCGACAACGGCGATGCGACGCGATTTTGACGTAAAAGCTGAGAAATCCTATGCGGCGGCGAATTCGCCGGTAATCGCGTTAATTACGATGCTCTTTTTCTTTTAATCGCCCAATATGGCCGCCAATGGATGTTACAGCAAGTGCGCATTATTCGCGTCGCGTCGCATGGTAAAAATCGCCATGTGAATCTACCTTAAAAGCTGCAGGAAATCGCATGCGGCGGTGAATTCGCCGGTAATCGCGTTAATTACGATGCTCTTTTTCTTTTAATCGCCCAATATGGCCGCCATTGGATGTTATAGCAAGTGCGCTTTATTCGCGTCGCGTCGCTCATGAAAATCCACCTTTAACCAATGATAGCCGGATCGGACATTTTTATTCGAATGGAGTGTACATTTTACGTATTCATTGCGTGGCCCAAGTATAGTCACACGTGAACAATTTAAACATTGTTTTAATAACCGTTGTCACAGTAGTACTAAATATAATAAAAAAAAAGATAGTAATCATATTTACGATTTATTGTAATATTATTTACCATAATACGTTATAATAATTATTTTAAAAAATATATATGCTTTTAAAGATCAATAAGTTTATACTTTATATTAATACTTTACATTAATAATAACAAAAACAACATTTTTATCATTGTTTATTATTAAAATTTTCATATAAGCGTTTATATTACATGTATATATTAGTA
The DNA here is from genome assembly GCA_949825025.1 of Siphlonurus alternatus. Lineage (NCBI taxonomy): Eukaryota > Metazoa > Arthropoda > Insecta > Ephemeroptera > Siphlonuridae > Siphlonurus > Siphlonurus alternatus. The sequence continues at coordinate 25,323,473 of OX463782.1, read as the reverse complement.
AGGTAAATATTATTAGTAAAGACTTTATGACGTTTTAGGTAAAATATCAATAAGCTAAGAGAGATAGAGAGAGACTAGTTATATAACGGAGCTTTATTATTATAATATCCAATCTATAGCATTAAACTAGCTGCTCGTTAACTGTGATGATGCTTTTCAACGTGCGTACTCAATAAGTCCCTAGCAATTAATCGCATGAGATTTGCCGCTTGCGTTGGTTGTTGCTGGCAGGAAGAAAACTTGTTGACCAGACTGCTGCTGCTGCTAGGCAACCCAAGTCAATCACACAAACACACGTGCCGTCCCCAGGCACTTTTAATGTTCTATATTATAAACTATTATCATTAGTGAAATATAAGTCAAAATCCTATTTATATGATAGGAAACTGATAATGTATTAAAGTGTGATATTTTAGGGATTTTCGTTATATTCATATATTTTAAAGAGTTTAAAAAAAAATAATGTTTGATATAAAATGACATTATAAGTTTGCATCAAGGATTTTGTATGTATGGATAGGTGATGGTCTGCCGTCGGTGAGGCATAGTCGTAAGGAGGAAGTGGGTGGCGGCAGGCGCGGATCCAGAAAAAAATTTCGGGAGGGGCTGCCTCCATAAGGTCAATGTTAAAAAAAAAATTGGAGTGGGGGAAATGCCTATATTGCCCATGTTAAATCCAAAATTTCGGGGGGGGGCTGCAGCCCCCCCAGCCCACCCCCTGGATCCGCGCCTGGGTGGCGGTTACAACAGTAACCAATGGGATGTCCGCCATCTTACGTTGGGGAACTTCCATATAGTTTACAATGCAGATGGTTGCGCTCGGTCACCATCTTACGTTGGAGATTTGCCTCAGTAGTTCTAATGCTATTGGCATAGAGATAACCTATCCATACATACAAAATCCTTGGTTTGCATTAAAAAAATTGTGGTATATAAAAGAAGCGTAAATCATAAATTGTTAAAGAATGTTTAATAGAACCCCATCTAGTAAAATTTGGTAACCGTAACACGTACAGCTCATATCGTAAAACGGTGAGACACCTTGCGTAGGTCATATGTTAAATGAAAGAGTTATTTAGCACAGAATCACCTGCACTTGTATATTATGTCAGCCGTGCAAAGTGGTGCCGCCATTACCCCTGCTGATACAAATGTAGGCTAATCGCTGTACAATTATTGTTGGCTCTCGATAACAACATCTTGACAAATGAAGTTGATAGTAGCTTAATATTCGAAGGCTTGGAAAATAATGGCTGTTTTCGTTTCAAACTTTTTGAAAGGTACTGCACAATCTGTCTTAAAAATTGAAGATAGTAATAATTTATTTTGTTATATTTTTCATGAATCTATAAAATACACCACGGGGGATGTTTTTTGTGGCGGGTGCACGCTTCGCCTTGGAAAACTTTTACTTGACCAATAGATGGCATTTACATCAATCAAATGTATTGTTTGAACGCCATCTCTTTGCGAAGGAAGTTTTCAAAGGCGAGAACTGTTAATTCTCTATACCTAGGAAAAATAATAACAACTTACAAGAGTGAATCAACAGTCTGCATGGGGGTAATGTAAATTCATCAATAAAGTAATAATTCAGTTTTGTTATCGTATATTTTTAATTTTTATTTGTAAAATTCAAGTAATTAATTTTTCTTTCAAATAATTCAAATAGTTTGTTAAATGCACCAAAAAATTTCAAGAAACAGATTATAAGCAACATATATACTAAGTGTCATTAAAACACCTTTCATTTATGTATGAAATATTTAATTATAAGAGCCAGAATGTTATTTACTTTTTATAATTAATTTTCTCGCGCGGTCGGTCAAAAAGAGCAGAACATGCGTGTACTATAATCTCGTTCCTCTTTTTTTTTATTCGGACTGTACATAATTTTATTAGATTCCTCAATTTGATACCATAAAAAAATAGTCGCAAAGCCAATATCTGCACTTGTATGTCTTAAATTTATATATATATATATATATATATATATATATATATATATATATATATATATATATATATATATATATATATATATATAAATTGAGTTCATACACTTTTCATTGCCACAAATATTTATATAACACGTACGACCTTAATATATATATATATGCAATCCTTTTTTTAAATATTTTATTCAATTTATGATGCATTTCGGTTAAAAGTACTGCATATTTTCTTTCGTCGTGATGTTTTTATTTTTTTTTCTTTTATTTCCCATGAAATACAACATGCATTTTATCCAAACATTTTTTTTTTATCGATTTGTAAAATAAGTATAAACATTTTTTTATTATTATTTTGTACGTATATAAAGCACTTTTCTTTTCCTTCCACATTATACTCTTTCTCCTTCTTCTTCTTTTTTTTTTTTTTTTTTTTCCTTCTCTCTCTCTTCTAGATAGAGTGCGAGCAAGCAAGCGAACGAGCTAGTAAAGCTTATATCCTGACGATGCTGCCTTTACATATAGTGGAATCGCACTGCGGCATATCAAGCACATTGTATAGCATGGGTACACTATGGATTTGCTATACAGTACAGTATACGGACGTTCGCTCGAGGCAGCATAATATGCAAGAAAGGGATTGGGCACGCCTACTCTAGCTGTAACAGCATCAGCAGTATATACTCAGCAGCAATAGTGATATCAGCAAGCAGGGTTGCTGGCAGCACCACTACAGCACGAGGAGCGTTCGTCCCAAAGCTCCTCTATCGATTGCCGTTGCGGCAAACCGCTTGTCAGCTGCTGGTCACCAACATCATCTTTAGACCAAATTTTCTCCTCTTTAGCATCCTCATACTAATTGGATAATACCCTTAATTCCCTCTTCGTGATATTTAGTTCATACTATTAATTAGAATATTTTTTTTATATCTTTTATTATATATACCACACAGTAAGTTTCATATCATTAGTTTTTAAATTACATAAAATATGTTTTATTAATATTTTATTAGCATTGGGAAAAAAACTTACTTGTGGCTATTTCAATTCTAAATTTTATATTACAGACTTCTGCTCTTTTCCTGCTAAAGTAAATATTATTTTATAGTGACCTAGTTTTTAAAAAGGATTTAAAAAGTAATGATAAACAATGACTGAATGGTTTACTAATTAATTAGTTACTCATTTCAAAGTAGTAATTAATTAACTTTATAAATATTAATGCCACATTTTTTCCATTTTGTCTCTCAGTTGATACAGCTTTTACGAAACAACCCTGCAATCATTAAAATTTTAAGTATACAGCCAAAAGCATTAAAAAAATGCAATTTTTGTTAATGCTTTCCTGATATAAAAAATTACTATCCTCCCCCCTTCTTCACTTCTCAGAGCACACTTACGAAAAATTATGGCATGACGTAAAAATGGTGGTTGTTGAGATGTAATTTGTTTTCATCTAAAACACACTGAAAATAAGTAAATAAAATTGATGGTATACTTATATTCAGTGAGCTAGTGAAACTGAAGATTTTTTTTTTCTTTTTACTGTAAAACAATAAAGTTTTAACTCTGAAACATGAGAAGGTTTATTTTATAATTTACTTATAATATTTCACAATTAAATGCTGTAACTGTTCTTAAAAATGATTGCTTTATCTATTTTGTGGTTGCAGGAAACGGTTACAAAAAAAAAGAAAAAAAAAACAGTGGTTAATAAAGTCAACAGATAAAAGTCACTGATAAATTATACAAAATAAATATTATAAATTATAAAATAAAAATAAATTTCCGTATAAATTAATTAAGTTTATATTATATGTAATATGTATCCAAACTTATGAAAATACTGTAATATCTACTGTATTGGATTCAATAAACAAATTACAAATACCCAGGTCGCATTCATTTCACTCATGTTTATATTATAGTGAATATCCTAGATTTGAAGCCTCTTCAAAAAATTTGGCTGAATTTTTGACATCATATAATCAGTATATTTTTAACGCCTTAATTAAATCATGATTTTTCAGGTGTTTCGTAGCCACTATTCAGTAGTAAGCATATACTGTCAGTATATAGCTTATACTGACTACTGGAAAATACGTACGCAATGAAACACCTGAAAAATCATGATTTAAGGCGTTAAAAATCCACTGATTATAAGATGTCAAAAATTCAGCCAAAATTTTTTGAAGAGTGTATAATCATTGCAGGTATACTGTATTTCTGATTTCCAGTTGGTATCGACCGTCATGGACATCAATGATGTTCAGTAACAGCGGATGTATGTGGGAAAGGGTACGCATACAGAGAGGTCACATACGAAGTATTACCACCCTCCATCCAATTTCAGTAAAAAAAAAAATACCAATGCTGGATAAAGGCAAAACCAAAGCTACAAACTGAATCCTTGCTCGGAGTAAAACAGCGCTACAATAACTTAAAGGCATACAGGCCTCAAATTACAAATTAGACAGGCACCAAGTGGGTTTAGAGTATATAATCAACATTCGCATAATTTTTTTCCACGCGTGATGCATCCGTGCGAAGTCGCAGTTCAAAGTAAGAAATTTAGTCCTTGATGACGTCACGAAGTCCTTGATGACGTCACAACTCAATGCTAATCGGTGCTAGCTGTGAGTTGTGACGTCAGCCAAGGACTTTCTTTACAGCGCGACTTCGCACAGACGCACCGCGCGCAGGTAAAAATAATACGAATGTTGATTATAAACTTGAGCAACACTTAATGTCTGTCTAATTTGTAATTTGAGGCCTGTATACCTTTAAATAACCACGACCCGCAACAAAGTGGCTGTACCGCTATATACTCGCCGGCAGCTGGAAATAATTCGAAAAAAAAAAAAATGAGCAACCGAGTGCAAGCATTATTGTTTTGTATTAAAAACACAAATTTAGAGTTATGAATAAAAAAATAAATACAGCACATAATGTATTAACACTATTAACAATATAATAAAAATGTATAATATTATATATATATATATATATATATATATATATATATATATATATATATATATATATATATATATATATACTCCATTCAAGTTTAATAAATTCAACTGTGTAAAAAAAAAATACAATTAATTGAAGCTGAGATATTGTTCCATATATGTTTCCAGCATGCAGTACAGAAGCTAGTTTGAGCAGAATATATTAATATGATATAGTATGTATGCAGTATAGCTCTGTATATAAGCGTTTAAATTAACCATCGATAGGCCTGGAAAGTACGAACGGGCTATCCGCCTCTGATAGTGTTTGAGTTGAACCATACGGGTTCCGCCCTTGACAATGACAACTTTTCGATCACCCCAGCAACCAGAAGACATTTCAATCAGACTTCATTTCAGAGACCCATGCAGGACGGGGGTATATGCTGATCAAGTCTTTTTAATCATATGCGTCTGAGAAGGTTTATACTTGACTAGAGAGAGTCGCCAATTTGCTGGAAAGGGTTGTGATTGGCGAGACTCGAACCTCGCAATCTGACGCAACTCTGCAAGCAACCCCCGATCTCTACATCCCTCCGCCGACAGCTAAGACTTCGAGTGAGCAAATAAATGAGATCTCTCTCGCCCGCTCCCTCTTCTTGCTCTCTGCTTTGCGAGATTAAGGCGCGAATAGGCACAGACTTGATTTACTCACGCCCTACTTTTTTTTTTTTTTTTTTTTTTTTTTTCCATTTGGACGTCTTTTATAAAAGCAATAAAACTGTATTAAAGTAATTTGCTTATGTAAATTAGTTATAAAAAAAGGAATAAATTTCTCATTAATTTTTTGAAAAGAATACTTAAAAGGGATTTTTTTTGCATTTTTTTAAAAAACTTTTAATTAAATTTAACTACACGTAATTAATTACATTTAAGTTTATTAAAATTTAGATGAAATTTTTAATAATAATTTAATTACCATAGTATATGATTATTTGAAATTATAAAATAATTGTCAGCATTATTCTTTCCAGGATTTATTATAGAATTTAAAACCTTTTGTCCTTCATGCAAATTATATAAAGTACGGAGCATGTGAAGATAAATGTATGGCAAAAATGCAATGCATGTAAAATATACAGTATGTAACTTTGTAGTGTACGTATACTGTAGAGTATATTAATTAATTGATTTTTTTTATAAAAAAATCAACTCCTCTTATCCTGTAAGACTTGAAATCCACAATAAACAATTCAAGAGGCTTTTGTAGCTTTTAGAGTCCATGTGGTACCGTAACGTCAAAAGACACAACATGAAACATGACATGCGATCGTATATCAATGTCAATCATCACAAAAAAAAAAAAAAAAAAAAAAAAAAAAAAATCCAATATAAAAATAAAATACTCACCAATAACACGGAGCATGTGCACATTCTACAGGAGGTGGTAAAATAGCTATAAGTTGTGTTTTTTTAACTGGTGTAGGACTCGGCGATTTCTCCTCCGTTGCCATTGTGTCTAATAATTATTATTCTTTTATCTTTTAATAATGTTCTTTTTTTATCAAAATGTTTTTCTCACTATATCTGGAATATATTTTTATTCTGAAAGAGAATAGAAGTAGAGAAAGACTATATGCTATAAGAGAGACAGCTGACACTTATAATAATTAGTGTTCTTTCATGTTATGAAGATGATGAGGTGTTTGGTGGTTCACAGGCCTACGGCATCTCGTTGAAGAGCAATGATGTGAGACACTGGTGTGACAGGTCGCGGCTCCTACTTCTTGCCTGCTGGACTGGTGTCACTGGTGACTTGCTGGTGCTGCTGCTGGTTTTCTGGTGCGCTCAGTAGGCTGCCTGGTGGTGGCCGCTGCTGCTGGTTTTGCAGCTGCAGACAATCGCCTCTTTTCGCTCCACGCTGCTCGTTTCCCGTAGCCTTCTAATCGACCATCGACCCGCAACTTTTCAGCGCGGTTCGCGGCATCTCTGAATGAAAATATAAACTATTTAAGTTAGGTATTATAAATAGCGGTAATTTAAATTTTGTTATATTTTTTTCTAAATATTTTATAACAGAGATTGTCATGGTCCCTCTTCCATTTATTTCATACATGTGGGTTTAATTTTTTTTTTTTCCTTTCGTTCATTTCAATATTTTAATTAACTGCATGCATGCATGCATAATGGACAACATACTATATTTTTTTTTTGCAAAAATGAATAGAGGGTACCAAATTATGCTATTCTGAACTTTTTCAGATTTTTTTGAGACCCAGAACTATTTTTAAATAATTATTGAAAGTACGGCCACGCCCCCTGGAGGCGTCAATCCTTTTTATTAAGGATTCAGGGGTGCCAACTGAAATCACAGGACTTTCAATAATTATTTAAAAATAGTTCCGAGTCTCAAAAAAATCTGAAAAAATTCAGAGTAGCATAATTTGGTACCCCTATTCATTTCTGCAATAAATTTTTTTCATGTATGTTGTCCATTATATATTATATATATATATATATATATATATATATATATATATATATATATATATATATATATATATATATATATATATATATATTATATAATTTTTATAAATAATAAATCATAATTAAGTTCTATAATTAAACGAATGAGATTAATTCATACATATTATATATAATATATCATAAATAATGTCACGCGGTAATCAATTATATATTGACGATCCGATACCCATTGTTCTTTGGACTGCGGCCGATATATGATGTAACAATGGACAACATACATGAAAAAATGTTATTGCAGAAATGAATAGAGGGTACCAAATTATGCTACTCTGAATTTTTTCAGATTTTTTTGAGACCCGGAACTATTTTTAAATAATTATTGAAAGTCCTGTGATTTCAGTTGGCACCCCTGCAGCCTTAATAAAAAGGATAGAGACTGGACGCCTATTGACGCCTCCAGGGGGCGTGGCCGCACTTTTAATAATTATTTAAAAATAGTTCCGGGTCTCAAAAAAATCTGAAAGAATTCAGAGTAGCATAATTTGGTACCCTCTATTCATTTCTGCAATAAAAAAATTTCATGTATATGTTGTCCATTAAGGGTTATTGTTTAATCAAAAACAAAAGGGGTGAGAAATTTCTCCACATTGGCCAACAGGGCGGCGAGTGAGAGGGAGGGAAATAATTTGTGACCCTTCTTGTTGTGATTTTATGACTTTCCCACATACAATATAATAAAATAAATACTTTATACGTATAATGTGTCGTACACCTTTCAGCACATTTATACAGTTCACTACTACACACTTTTCGTGTAAACATTTCATGAAGAAAGGAAAAAACAACGCAAAATTCATTCTTTTAAAAATATAGGGCACAAAAATTCATCCTATATAGCTGCATGGCCTCTTAAAAACTATTTACTAAGAGGACGGCCTAACTTTTTTGCCGCCAACCGGCTGACATTTCCTTAACCCAGTGACGTCACGACGTTGACTTTTCTAGCGCATTTGATTGGCCTAGAGTCAGCTACAAAGATACCGCGGTCAACGATGCCGCTTTATTAGCCATCTGTCAAATCTGTCAAGCTGTCAAATCTTTGACGTCTTCAAAGAAACTGCCCGAGCACGTGGCTCATTTAGCGGACTTCCGCGAAGGTTGGCGAGAAATGTCGAGTATCGAGGTTCTTCAATAAGTTGTTCTAGGCCGTCCTCCAGTATATAGTCGTTGGTCAGTATATAGTCGTTGGCATGGCCTATAGCTCTCTTTGCCAAAAAAAAAAATTCAACATCAGTTTTTTTGGGGGGCTATATTGCATGCAAGGATGACTTACGTCCTTTCATCAGCTTAATATGCAGCTATTTAATGCAAACCAAGCAGAAAGTAAACAAGATTCATGGAGTGAATTACAATATATTATAATAAACCCCTTGTTATCACGCACTTAGATACTGACGATGTAGGACGACGCTATATATATAGCTTAAGCAGTTGCATAATTTACAGGAGGTATTCAATCATCTAGTCTACATCTAGATTAGTTTTATATACAAAGCTTTTGTGAGAAATATTTTTTATACGTGCAGGGGAAAAAAAAAATGCCTCGTTGTTGCCTTCATTACAAAGACTGCTCTCCTTACACGCACACCTCGTTAACTTATGACATTGACATATTATTAGAAAATCCTTTTGTTTACTTTATTATATAAGAAAAATATTGTCTATGCGTTACAAAAATTAAGTCTTACAAGGAAATTTATTGGTGTGAATAACCTGAGAATATAATTTATGTATAAAATAATTTACTTATTTTTCTGACACTTTTTTACACTTAAATAATGGCGCAGTTTATGCTAAAAAAAATATAGATAAATATACTGTGTATGACAATATTTCGTTATCCAATACGTCTGGTATTAAACATTGTTATTCTTAACACGTAACAAACAATTCAAGCACCACTGCGATTGCTCTTAAAATCGTGACGAGGAATTCAATGCATACGTACATTTGAACCTATATATACCATACTATGCTGTCTGTATCTAGCGAGTATGCCATGCTTGTTCGTCTCTTTTTGCTGCAAACAAAAACGCGCACAAAATTTCAATTAACATTTTTTTTTTTTTCTATACAAGATTCTTTGACAGTAAAAAAAAGAAACAATGAATTGTTCATCTCCAAATTTCAATGTAACATTTAATTTAATATGAGCAGAGAATAGTAAGATTGACTAAATATTCTCTGATATAATGCTGCGGTTTGCTGATGCTCTATTGATTTATTCTTCTCATTTTATTACATTATTTTATTAAATTAAATTATTTGCATTATTATAGAGTTAAGCCGGTATTACACGATACAATTTTTCTAACTATTGCATACAATTTTTCCTTTCAAGAAAACTTGAACTCCATTTGTTTGTATGGAGATGAAATTTTCTTGCAAGGAAAAATTGTATGCAAAATTGTATCGTGTAAAGCCTATATTACACCATGCAATTTTGCATACAAGTTTTCCTTGCAAGAAAATTTCATCTCCATACAAATAAATGGGGTTCAATTTTTCTTGTAAGAAAAAAAAATTGAAAAATTGTAAAAATTGAACGATACAATTTTAGAAAAATTGTATCGTGTAATAGCGGCTTAATACAGGCTTTACATTCTAGTTATCATTGACGCAGATGGTGACAAAGGCTAGGGTTTGAGAAACTAAACATAAAAGCACATGGAGAGTCATGGAAGAGGAGAGTCCAGCCTTCCTCTGGTTCCTCCACGTACCTCATGGCAAAAAAAAAAAAAAAACAACAACAAAGAAAACTTAATTTCTGATTATGCGAGATCGAGATTCATTGCATAGATATATTATCTATTTTATTTTTATTGTAATGAACACGGTTTGCATATTATTTTGCGCTTGAAAATCTCAATATATACTGTATATTTGTAAATGTAAATCAAGTTTCATATATTATATAATATAGTTTTTATATAATTTTTCTTTCAAACTGATAAACATTATCGTAGCTTATAGCTTTTTCTTTATCGGAAATACTTTCAGTAAATTGGGCACCATTTAAATTACTTTACATTTATATATTTTGCTTTCCTAGTGATTTATTATTGTATTAAAAAAAAATAAACTAAAATTTCAAAATGAGGAAATAAATAAATTTGCCTTATTTATGCAACAATTTAGACTATAATACATTTCAATTGAATGTTATCAGTAATAGGTACAACTGTAAAATTGACGTCACAAAATTTTGTATTCGTGCTGTTGTACCATTGATGCTGGCTGTGTTTTGGCTGCAAACGCGCAGCAGCAGCAGTAGCAGAGGCGTGGCGGCGGCGGCGGTGGAGACGGGAGCGCGGGAGCGGGGTCAGTGGAGCGGGCTCGCTGCTCCGGAGCTGATCTGCAGCCGGGATGCTGGGCTGGAGAATGTCGCGGCGCAGAAGGCGCCTCTTGTCACCGGCCTGCTGCCTCGAGGTCGGTCCCAGGTGACCCGACCCCGTGACCTCACAGGTAAGCATAACAAAAGTGCACGCTGCTGTTGTCACCTCTCTATCAAGCAGACGTTGGTTGCTACTGCATGCTTTCCCTCTCAAGCCAGCACACGTATTGATCTCGCGGGACTCTCAAGTGCATTGTAACCTGAAAACAAAAATCCTTCTTCTTTTTCTTACGTAATTACAATACATTTTCCCTCCCTATTTTTAAAGAGTTTCATTACGTATGCACAAGGGATCGAGATTATTAATATAAAGCTTATGAGACGTACTTTTTTCTTGAATTATTTATTATAAATATAAAGAATATTAATGCACGTGTTCTATTTCATAATTCTTTGTATTTTATTAACACAATATGTTGTTTATAATCATATTACATTAAAAATATACTTATGTTTCATTTATAATTATTTCACGTTATTTTATAATTATAAAACAGTATAAAAATGGGCGTGGATGCTAATATTCGTTACGCCCACTCAAGATATCAGAATATTTCTCTTATTTTATTTGTCTAGTTTTTCTTCTATATTAAAAAAGTACTTGTTATTTTAAAATATGATTAAATCAGCATTATTTATTGCCAAGTACTAAAATGTATAATCCCCTGACATATATGCAACTTCTCGGACGCTCGTGTTACGCGGGTTGCGTTTTCAGATAAATTCTCGACAATGCAGTGATTTCCCTAGTTCATAGCTATTCATCAGATTCCAACAATAGAGTGACAAATAAAGTCCACTACTCAGCTTTGCAAAGCAGACGGCTTCTGCTAGTACGAACTATCAGCTGATAGTATGAGTGAATGATTCTATACCCTCTCATGCATTGCATTTGATCAAATCTTTTGTTCTATATCAACACACAGCTAGACTTGTAACAATCATACCAACAGGGGAATGAAAATAAACTTCACATTGTTTAACAAACTATAAAAAAATATTAATAACAAAAATCTATTTTTATATCTTTATATAATAAAAGTTTGATAAAATTATTAAATGAACTGAATTTTTACTATAAAAAAAAACGGAAATTTAAATATAAATTTAATAATAAAATTCTAGTGTTCCCTATAGATTCCTTGATAGGATGTGATAAGATCTAGTCTTATAGCTGCAGACTATAATGGTCTGATATTTGTTTGGCTGAGAGAATGAGACTGCAGCCTGAGGCCCTCACGAGACTCTTTGCAGAGCGTGCTGCTCGACGACCACATTTTCCTCCTGCCATCAGCGAGTGTCGTCTGGTAGCTCGCGGCGGCGCACACTGCTGCAGCTGAGCCTTAGCCAAGTTTCGTGCTTTCACACGACGGCTGGTGGACAGCGGTCATGAGCTCTGACACTGGACCCTCGGTAAGTCTGCAATAATAAGGACAACAGTTTGTTATAAATAATTTTGATAGTTATCTCATTTTACATGAGTATATATAAAAAAGTAAGAAATATTATTATTTTTTTTCAATTTAATTTGCCCAATATTTTACATCTAGTTTAATTTTTGTCCCTATGCGATATATTCTCTCTAAATATTTTAATATATTTTAAATTTGTCCTGTATGACGTTTCTTTCTCGATCCACCCCCGTCATACTATTTAGTGGATCATTTTGTAAAAAGAAACAAACTATGAACATTTGGTATTTAAGATTAACTATCTCAAAATTGACATCTGCATGATATTGCACGTTTGCTGAAATGGTTGTATACCCACAAGGAAAATACAATCAAACTAATTTAGACACTTTTTCATTCTTTGGGTGTACCTTCATCGCAAATGTCAGCTTTAGCATCTGATGAACGTCTAATTTCAACAACGAAAAAGAGAACCGTATTTGTTTAGAAAAATGATTACCATGATATTTTAATAATTTTTTACCTGGTTGATATTATATTATTTTCTTCTTACCTAAAGGTTAATTCAGGTTAATTACTTTTAATTAGCAAAGAGAGTAGCGTTAACAATATTATGTCAACAGTCCGGAAACTGTTCTAGAGTGGTCGTCCTGGAACAGAGACGCACGGCGCGAGGCTCCTTTTACGCGCCGGAAGCAGTAAATGAAAATTACATTAGGAAGAGTGTGAAGCACTTACTGGGTTATATAATGACGACGACGTGAGAAACTTTTAACCAAGTAAATTTTTCACATTTCAATCGTTTATTACGGTCTATTTTGCAATAAAAAGATAATTTCATTACTTCGTTGTTATTATAAATTATAATTTTACAAGTCTATAACAATTTTGTTCAATAATGAGAACCCAGATTTTAGCAAAAAGTATAAATAAAATAAAATCTTCCAATTATTAATTTGTATCATATTCTATTTTTCAGACTGGCAGACCGCAAATACAAGTTGTACGCTTACCTTCAAATGAACGTGCTAAAATTACTCTGGATGGTGTGCAATTACGCGCTCAGTACCACCACTTTCGCTCTGGAGACTACATTCGTGCGAGTGCGGTGTCGAGCGGCGCACTTGACCGATGCGCAGATGACTATCGCCCGGGACCACAACATCACTCGGAGGAACTTTTATTGCGCGCGCAAGACTCCGACCCTAGTACCCACTGCTACCACTTTTGCCTCGCGCCACGCAAGCGCAACAAGCAACGAGACCTGATCACGAATTCTGTAGAAACTTTATTAACAAATAATATTAAAAATAAAAAACAAAGTGTACTGAACTTAAGCACCAAATCTTGTGATAATATATTTGAAAAATACTTTGTGAGAAGTAAAGAAAAAATGGGTGTTTCCTGGAAAGATTCTACAAGATCTGAGGAACATTTATCTTATGTGGGAAGAAAAAATGCTCCCACGTTAAGTTTAGCGAAGGTAACAGAAATGTACAAACGTGCTATGCATTGTTAAAATTATTTTGTTGTGGCAATTAGCAAGCAAACTAGAAATAATGTCAGTATAAAATTTCAAATGAAGGTCGTATAAATAAATTAGATTTAAATTTAATCACCAGGATAGCAACTCATCACTATGTTCAACCAATTAAGGATATGTCCTTGGTCTTTAAAAAATTGCCGCGTCACTTTCTACTTCAGATTTTTGTGGTTGTGGTTTAGTCTGTTTTGCTCATTTCACGGTAAGGTTAACTTCATGTGTCGTTTCCTTATTTTTTTAATCGTATAATATCTTCAAACAATACGAACACATCTATTAATATTATCATGGTAAATATTTTACCAAATTGTATGTATTACATGCATGTGTATAAAAAAATAAATTATAAATTTATTGTAATTTTTATTTTTACTTTAAGCTTAGTAGACAATATTTAAGATCAATGTAGAAGATTTTTTATTCAAGTGTTATAATTATGATTCAATTTTATGAATATAAAATCAATCATTTTAACGATATATCAAACTATTTCCAATTTTAAACCAGCAATAAGTACATGCAACTATAACAATATTCTTATTTCTTCACTTTCATTCAATTATACAGCTAGTATACAATGGGTAATGAAGACATTCCGTAATATTCTCTCATGCTTTCACTAAAATTCATACATGTTTTATATACAATGCAATATTTTTGTTCTGATTCTCACTTTTAAAATAAGACATCATCATTCAATACAGTGTAAGTAGGAGATTGTTTGTCGAGAATTTTCCTTGTTCTGTCTCAAATACAATGCAGCATATATATTTGTATAATATATTGACTGCAGTGAAACTAACTGCAGGGTCTCGCCTTGAGGCAAGTAGACTTTGTAAGCAAGGCTGATATTGATTAACGCTCGTTTATGTCTGTCTGTACGTATGTTGCCGTTTTACTGCAGTAAAAGTTGTGTATATAGAAGAGAAAAATCATTAAACTTCTATGTTAAATTTGACTTTCAAATGCATGCTAAGGTATACACCACGTGTTTAGATATATGGCCTTGCACGAGGCGCTGACGATTTCTGACGTGTGACAGGAACGAGTCACGGAGGAGACGTCTGCAAGCACGGGAGGTTTGGCAGGCCGTCTGCTGAGCCGTCTGCTACGCCGCCTTCAGCCACGACACTCCAAGAGGCCCGAGGCAGCCACCACCCCAGGCACCGAGGCCCCCGCAACCTCCCAGCCACCCTGGATCGTAGTCTCGTTCTCCAGGAGAGATGTCGAGGGAGACGGAGACACCCAGCAGCACCAGGAGGTAACAAAACCCGGAGACGCTAATTGGGGATTGTGTTTCATTGATTTTACAGTGTAGAACGTCTTAAATGAACAACCAACTTTTAATTATCGTCACTGTAACTATTAAATTAATCAATGTTGTAATGGAGTAGAATTCAATACAGCAAGAAGTAAATTGGTATAGTAATGATGATTGGCAGTAATGATTGGTTTTTCTTCCTTTAACTGCTAAATATTAAAGCAATTCAACTGTTTCAATGCAAAATTTTTTACAGGTTTTAGTATTAATGCAATTTTTTTTACAGGTTTTAGTAGCTACAGAATTTGTTATCATGATCAAATTACTGAACGATTTATAGGAAAGTTAAAAATATGTAAATAGCAGTAGATTAATGATATCTTGTGATATTTTCTAAAAGTTTTATTACATATAAAAAAATACTGTTTTAAAATATTTGTGTTTTCTTTACACATTTCAATTATGCTAATAATTAGCCTAACATGAAATTCGTGATGCATGTAGCTCTCACTGCTGGAGTCAATTGAATCAAACCGGGCAGAGCGTGTAGCGGAAAGAACGAAGAACTCTGGCAAAGTATCGAGTTATTATCATTTTTTTCAGTATTAATTTAGGAACGAATTTACTAAACACAACAACAATTATCATCTGTAAAACCATAAAGCATATCTACTAAATTAATATTTTCAAGTCATTAATTATAGTTTTACCTATTCTATCTTCCTTTTAATACAGCAAGTATAGTCGACCATACATTTTTTTTAAATGATTCTTCTGTTTCCATCATCAATTATTGCTATATATACTTTAGAGAAAATGTTCCCAGCACAAATGGGTACACTAACTTGTATTACATTTGTTGAATGTAAAGTCTTGTAATGACATTACTAGACAATCTAAAGTTATCACAATCAGATCGCATGTCAGCTAATGTAGAAAGCATGCAAGAATCAGAGTATTGACGTGCTGCAAAT